>OY720350.1:34145400-34667900 GCA_963082975.1 Labia minor | reverse complement strand
GTTCCAAAATACCTTTATTAAATACTGGAACTAATTTATAAACCCTGAAATAATAAATTTCATAATTAATTTCCCTAAAAAAGTGGAAAACGCAATCGCAACGCTTGGAGTCCCAAGAGGACAACGCTAATTAATCTCTCACGGTATCTGCAGCATCTGTACCACCTGGAAATCATTACGACACCTAGTTCCCGCTGCCATCCTATCAAGACAACACGGATAAGACTTTATTTTCATTTTTTTCTAATTCTACAAATAATTAAATTGTTGTACTAATTAATCTTGAATCTATTTCAGTAATTTGTAATCCTACAAAATATAATTATAATTGATAAAAGTTCATTACATTGTGTTATCTGTTTGAATGTCTTTCCTCACGTATTAATTTCTTTCTGTATTTTCGCGCTAGGAACAAAATCCCTTAGAGTGCTCAGCATCTGGTCCCTTGGACCACATAAGAAGATAACCATTACACAATTTGACCACGCTTTTTCGTATAAAAATGTCAACGTTGCGCAAGTCACCCAGTTTCCCATTCCAATTCCCCTCACTTCGACTATTTCTCCTACAGGCCATCTAACAGACAGCTAAACTCTATTGTTCTCGATGAAACAAAGTTTTTGGCGCCACCATGCGAATGCTGGCAGTAACTAATTGAAAAAAAAATCGGACTGTGTGTTTGGTCTTTTGCAAAGACCAAACACATACACTCAACACAGACACTAGCTCGATTTTTTATTATATTTTCGAATGCCAGCATAACCAGATGGCGCCAAAAACTTTGTTTCACGGAGAACAATAGAGTTTAGGGGGCCTGATTTCTCCTCTCCTAATTATCTATAAACAACTCATTAAAATTAAATCATAATTAACATTTAATTTAATTAAATAAATTAAATAAATTTTTAATATAAAAAATATTTTTTCATCTAATTCAAATATTAATTTAAATTAAATTAATTTAAATTCTGGTTTTTGCACTTTTGTATAATTCAATTTATTTGCAACCTATTTTATTAAATAAATTTTTTTACCCTCCCACAAAAAAACCACTTCAATTTATATAAGATTATTTAAAATAATTCAGTTAGTAATATCATTACTTACCCCGTTAATTTTTCGTATTAATTTAGTTTCTGTTGTTTTTAAATTATTGTATAATCCTATAATATGCTCCCTCTAAAAAATAGTAAAGAAATATTAATACAATAATATAAATTGTTAGTATTAAAAAATTCTGAAACGGAAAATAAAAAAAAACAATTTAAAACAATTTTAAATAGAAATAAAAATTAAATTAATGAGAAATATAATAGAATGAAGGTTAATTTTTTTTTTAATTTTAACTTTTAATATATTTAATGAACCTCTAGCGGAATTTATTAATTAAAAGTTACACAATTATAAAAAAAAAATTTATAATAATTAAAATATTCACTTGTAAATTTATTTCTATTTTTAATTATAATTTCTTACATATATATTTTAAACATAATTTTAAATGATATTTTTCTAAAAATAAGAATAAAATAAATTTTGGATGCTTTTGTTTTTCTTTTTAGAAAGTTAAAAAAAAATCTGGAGATTCTCCAGCCGACTATCTCGGAAATTTTAATTGGATTAACACACTATGAGCGGGCGGGTATTTGTACCCGTTGCGGGGACTGCCACTTATCAGCGGGGCGGACGCTAGCCGCTCATAGTGTGATAATATATATTTTCCCTTGTGTCACTTAAAATTACTTATTTTAAACAATAACTAATATATATCCCTCATATAAGTGGCAACGGGTATAAATACCCGCCCCGCTTATAAGTGGCAGTCCCCGCTCATAGTGTGTGTTAATTAACATATATTATATTTAAATTTAAAACCTTTATCTTCATTTTTAAATCAAAATTAAAAAAAAATAATTCTGGTACTTTCAGCTATTCAATCAAGCTGAAATTCTATTATAGCAGTTTTATACAATTTTTAATCATGTGAAAAACTATCAAACATATATCTTTATTGTTACGGTCAGTTCGGTTTAGAGGAAAAAAATGAAAACGTGGAAGGCAATGGTCCGCTTCCAAATGAACTAAATTTCTAAAAAGTGAATAAAAAACCTACGAATTTTGAATAATGCCCGTGTACCAAATTTCATTATTCTAGCTCAAACCGTTTTTGCGTCATGTTGTCTACATACACAGAAACACACAGACATTTTTTTCAACCTTAGTGAAAATGATTCAGAGGCCTTCCAAACATAAAAACATTAAAAATTTTAACAATCGCAATATTATCTCTTTCGAGATACTAATAAATGAAAATAATTAATGGAAATTAACATGACTTACTTCTTTAATAATTTGTTGATGAACTTCTTCCATGGTCATTTTATTAGATTTAAAACTCTTCTTGATTTCTTCAAACTGAAAATATTGAAAACAATTTATTTATTTTCAATCTAAATAAAAAATACCAATTGTATAGATATAGAAATATGTCAAATAAAGTATATATATACCTATCGATTTATATAAAAACTAAAATTAACGAAAGTAATGAGTTAATCAATCAATGCATTTAATTTAATTAATATTGAATAATAGCATTAATTCGTATTTTGATTTTAAATATTAAAATGATAAACTAAATTGAACATATTTCAATTTTTACTAATATATATTAATTCAATATTATTAAAATTCAATATTTATACTACGATCACATTAAACACATAAATTGTTAAATTAATCGTTTTTGTAATTGATTTTAAAAACGTGCATATTATATATGCATAATATAATATATATTTATAAATTGGAAATAATATTGTTTTAATAAAATTAAACACTATATTAAATGTGATGAAATAAATTTTTAAAAAGATTAGATAAATTTATCTAAATTTAAATTTAAATCTATCTATAATATATAGAAAATTCAAAATTTATAAATGTATTGTAATTGTAATTATTTAAAATAAATTTAAAGAATCATTTAGGCCAAGGGTGGTCAACTCAAATTAGCTCACAGGAAGTTAATTATATTATATTAAAATTATATTATATAAGAAAATGTATTTTTTATATAACATTAATTAGCGTGTGCTCTACCTACACTAAGCGCTTTACCAATACTGTAGGTAGCGTATAGCACATAATATAAAAATGTGTAATAATTAGATAAAAGATAGAAAATAATATAAACTGATTATTTACATAAAAAAGTTTTTTTTTTTTTTTGTTTTTCAAGGCGGGGGGGGCTATTTCCATTTAGGAAAGTATATTCCATACTTGAAACATAGAACTACTTAAGCTCTGTCCCGACTTAGAATCCCGACAACACTTTTTCGGTCGTATCAAGGTGGGGGTGGGTTTCCATTAGGAAAGTACATTCCATATTTGGTATATACGAGGGTAGTCTGAAAAGTTTCCGACCTGACCAAGAAAAACGATGTTTTTCAATTATTTTTTTTTGTTTTATTTTTCAAAATTCAAGATAGCTGAGACCTGTACGATGTCAGCTGAACGTGTGCGAAATATTTTGCAAAACCATTTGAATATGGAAAGCTGTGTGCAACGTGGGTGCCGCATTTCCTAACGTTAGACCAAAAATTGCTTCGAAAAACCATTTCTAACGACAATTTGGCGCTGTAGGCGTAATCTAAACGAATTTTTGCGTCGATTCATAACTGTTGATGAGACTTAGATTAAATTAAATCAAATATAATTAGTTAATTAAATAATTTATTAATTAATTAAATTAATTAAATTAATTAGAACACCGTTATGAGAAATGTATCAGTGTTGATGGAGATTATGTTGAAAAATATAGCAAAAAAAAATTTAAAAACATCGTTTTTCTTGGTCAGGTCGGAAATTTTTCATCCCACCCTCGTGTATCCTTACTTAAGCATGCAGAAAGCAGGTATAGCGCACGTTGCAGTATTGATATGGAATTGGTAGAGTACTTTGTTTTAGTAGAGCACACGCTACAGTAGCACCCATTAATTTTCACTATTCTGGTTATTATAAAATATATATAATGTGTAAAAATATAAGGAATCTCAAGGGGCACCAAAATTGTTTTTTCGGGCCGTGTGTTGCCATTCTTGGCAATAAATAAATAATGTATATTTCTACACTATATATATATATATATATATATATATATATATTAATATTATCGTAAATAATATTTTTATCATTAAAAATTAAATTAAAAGGAAAACACTCGATATATATATATATCAAAAATATATATGAAAATTTTAAAATACCTTATTGTTATTAGCAGACTCCTGGTTATTTTCCCTATCATTTTCTTGTGGTATATCCATGATAAAAAAAAATAAATAAGAAATGTTATATAAAATTTATATAAAATATATAAACGACGAACGTTAACGAACTGAACAAAATTTTTCAAACTATGTAGAACCTCTCCGAAGAAGGGACAGTTTTGATATGTTCCCAAAAAGATTTTTCTCAAATATAGAATAAATATTTTAAGAATAACTCTATAGAAACTATTATACTAACAATACATGCTTGACCCTTGTAAAATAAAATAAAGGTATATATTGTTTCATTTGTTCTTCAATGAATATTTAAAAAAAAAACAGGTAAAATTTAATTTTTCAAATACATATTATAAATTTTAAAATGTTTTTTTTTTATAAATGAAACGATTCCGTATTTGAAAATATAAAAAAATAGTTGTTTTTTTAAGATATACTTACTAATGTTGCCTATTGAAAGAAAATATAAATATTTGTTAAAATATTTTGACAAAAAGAATTTTAATTAAACATTTTAAAAGGTTTTAACTTCCCTTTCTGTCCTTTTGCTCTTTAGAAAATTTACAATGAACCTTGAACATGTTGAAATAAATATAACAAAAGATAGGATCAGCATAGAAATGAGAAATTTTGTAAACAATTCTTTTTCGAAAAAGGATCATTCCGTGTTCAGAAGTCGTGGCAACAGGAATAGGAGTTTTTGAAAGAATTTTTAGTAAAACTAATTAACATTCAAGTAAAAAATTAGCTATGGCTGATATGAAATATTTATTATGGGTGGTTGAAGATCAGGTAAGTTATATAATAATTTTCATTTATTTATCTTTTTCAATTTCTTATCAATTTTTTTTTTTAGATTGATACTGTTGAAAGAGGTTTAGATGATTTGGAAACTGAACTAATGCTTAAAAGGATCGATTGTGATGGTGTAAGTATATAAGATATTAGAATGAAATTAAAAACATTTGAAACAATCATTGATGTGCGAATGAATTCAAAACTTCTTGTTTGGACCAATTTTTTCCAATTGTTTATGATCTAAATTATTTTATTTCTTTTTTAGGATAAAAAGTGGAGAGAAAAATTCGCTTCCCCTGAACTATATCAACGATTCATGGATAATTCACAATTTAACATTGTAGCCATATTAGATGAAAGGGTATATACAAATGTTTGGTTATTTTTATAACATATTAATATTATTTTTAATTCTTTTTTTTATAATAAAAATTAAAATTAAATTAATATTTAAATTTTGTCTTTTTTTTAGATTAAGGATAATAAAAAGAAAATTCAGATTCTTGAGGAGAAAATCAAGAAAAAAACAATTGAATTAGAAAATCTTCGAAATTATCAAAAACACTATAAAAAACGAATATCTGAAGATGAGTTATAAATATTAAGACATAATATAAAATTCTTATTTTTAATACACTTTACTTAAATCTTAAATCACACTGTCCGGTTGTACGCGGGTTGTCCGCGGCATTTTATAATCGATATTTCAACTTCAACTTCCCGTCATTCAATCAACTTGAAATTTTGCATACGCGCTTGCTCCTGCTAATAATACACGAATCAATTGAAAAATCCACTGAATTATTTATCTATTAGTGGTAATTAATTAACTAAACTTTCATATGCGGAATATGGAATAGTTTACTATTTCAATCATAGATGACGATAGCAGTTCTAGAGGCGGTGAAGCCCTGTTTTAAACTAAAAGTTTTTGCAACACACATTATATTTACAAATGTCAAAACATCTCTAATTAACCACGTAATATTTCTTCTTCTGGCCGATTATAAGTTCCAGGAATCAGTTGTCTTTTTATATATATATAAAAAATAAACATACACATACATATTATATATATATATATATATATATTATATTATTATTACACTATATATATATATATTATATTATTATATATATAATATATATATATATAATATGTAAATAAATTATATAAATAATAATAATAATATAATATATAGTACCGGGACCCCGAGCCTCGGCTCGGTACTTAAGTTAAAAAAAAATGATTCATTATTATTGGGTTTGGCTGGTAATATTAATACCTGGGATACCGAGCTGTCGCTCGAAAAAATATTTAGACATTATTATAGACATTTTCATTCTGTAAATTAAATAATTTTATTTCATTTAAATAAATATCTATTTTTAAATAATTTTTCTCTCTACATTATTTATCTAATTCTGACAATATATTAAGATCACACCGGGACCCCGAGCCTCGGCTAGGTAATTAAGTTAAAAAAAAATAATTCATTATTATATTGGGTTTGGCTGGTAATATTATACTTGGGACACCGAGCTGATATACAATTCTTTAATTATTTATTACAATTATTAAATGTTGCATCATTGCATGGAACTTGGGGTCCTCAATAATACATAAATATGTATACCGGGACCCCGAGCCTCGGCTCGGTACTTAAGTTAAAAAAAATGATTCATTATTATTGGATTTGGCTGGTAATATTAATACCTGGGACACCGAGCTCGCTCTACCCTTTAAAAAATATTGATATACAATTCTTTAATTATTTATTACAATTATTAAATGTATTAAATAATATTTTATTGAAAAAATATTAAAAATTATAAAACTATCTAAAACTTAATTAATAAAAGAACAATGAATAAATAAATCACTAAAATAGATAAAAAACAAAATGAACGCGGCGAGTTTCGATCCTTCGAACTCGGGGAGTAAAAACAATTGTTCTTACCGCTGGTCTATGATATATTTTGATAATTAGAAAGATATTTTTACCATCTTTCAAAGACATTTATTTGTTTTGTTGTTTTTTTTTGAGAGAGATTAATAAATATATATATATTTTATTAAAAATAAATATTTTTAATTTTATTTCGAAATTAAATAATGAATTTTATTTTAAAATATTTTAAATATTTAAAAAAAAAGCGGGAGTAAAATTTCAATATGAATGTCATATGTCATCGATAAATAATAAATAATATTAATAAATATTAAATTTAATAAAAGAACAATGAATAAATAAATATAAAATAGTAATTTATTAATTAATTTATTAAAAAATAATAGATTAAAAAAAAAAAAAAAATTATTTCAAAACCATTTTTTATTTTGTTGTTATTTTTTTTTGAGAGAGATTAATAAATATATATATATATTTTATTAAAAATAAATATTTTTAATTTTATTTCGAAATTAAATAATAAATTTTAAAATATTTTAAATATAAAAAAAATATTAATACAAAATTAAAAAAAGGCGGGAGTAAAATTTCAAAATGGATGCCATTTACGTCACCCATATATAATTTTCAATTAAGAAATTAATAATGAAGCTGTAAGTTTCAAGAGATGTGATCAATAAAACTCAATTTTTCTTTATAAATACTATATCTAGTGTGAATTTGAAAAAAATCGTTAGAGCGGTTTTTGAGAACCAATGGTTATAGATAAATAGAAAGAAATATAGATATATATATATACAATTTTAGCTAGCATAATAAGATAAGATATATATATATATATATATGTAAATAAATTATATAAATAATAATAATAATATAATATATATATATATATATATATATATATATATATATGTAAATAAATTATATAAATAATAATAATAATAATAATAATATAATATATATATATATATATATATATTATCAGAAATAAAAAGTTAGTAGTTAGTCTTGATTCTAACTTGATAGTGTCGTGATATTGTGATTCTAACTTTACAGTGTCGTGATAGTGTGATTGTAACTTTCCAGTGTTTATTGTTGTGTATGTATTGAGCTCAAAAAACCTAAAAAATGAAAACCGACCAGTTCTAGAGGCGCTGAACACGACTAAAAAGTATAAAAAAAATTTAAGTAAAAAGAAATCTTTTTAAAAAACACACTCTACTTAAAATTGCACTAAAAAGTAAAAAATAAAATCACTGTAAAGTGTGTGCGCTCAAATTATAATAACACCAAATGGAAGCAAATGTTTTACGGTGTTATTATAATTTGAGCGCACACACTTTACAGTGATTTTATTTTTTACTTTTTAGTGCAATTTTAAGTAGAGTGTGTTTTTAAAAATATTTCTTTTTACATAAATTTATTTCTATTATTTATTATATTATATATACATTATAGCGAATTGTAATCATTGACATAGCATTGGTTGATTCAATTTATGTATGTATATATATCAATGACAAATTTGTAATTATTTTCTTATTTTTTTGTCTTAATTTATATTATTTACATTTATTTCATGTAAAGATGGATATCTTATGTAATTAATATATTTAAATAGCTGTATTATTTATTAATATAGATGACAATAATATAATAAAAATTTGATATTAAATCAATTTGATTAAATTAATTTTATTTCATTGAAACCAAATGTAGGAGAAGATGATAGCAAAAAATTGATTTTATATTATATTACTAGCAAAAATTATGTTATATATATATTTGTATATTGCTGGATTAATTTATTGATTAACCGCTCGAAGGATTTTTTTGAAATTCATACCATAGATAATATTTATAAAGACAAATCGATCTGTAGTGGTTTCACCCTGAAGAAAATCATCTTCATTAGTTTTTTCTTAATTTAAATTTATATATGGATGGCGTCACAAATGTCATCCATATTGAAATTTGCCTCTTGCCAATTTTTTTTTTAATTGATAGTGTTTTAATATTTTTTTTATATTTAAAATATTTTAAAATTTATTATTTAATTTCAAAATAAAATTAAAAAGATTTATTTTAATAAAATATATTTATTAATCTCTCAAAAAAAAACAAATACGGCTTGGTAATTGTCTTGCAAACATTGTAAGTAATGTTATTTTTTTCTCTAAAATATTTATATTATATATATATATATATTTAATTATTCATTGTTCTTTTATTAATTAATTTTTAGATAGTTTTATAATTTTTAATATTTTTTCACTAAAATATTATTTAATATTTATTAATATTATTAAAAAAATATTTAAATATACATTAACCGAATGTTTGTGTTATAATGATAATTAAAAATAGTTAAACAATATGTTAGCACTTGTTTTGATGTTATTCTCACTCTTATAACAGAATGATAGTGTTTTTACCGACCGACGATAGTAAGGGAGGTATTGTTTTCACTCCAAATTTCACATGTGGAGATTTTTACATATCTCCACGAATCATGCATTTTCTTAACAGAAAAAAGTATTTTTAGCATGATGTCTGTCCGTCTGTCCGTCCGTCCGTATAGATGTGTACAGCCTGAACGGCTCAACGGATTTTGATGAAATTTGGTATATTTACTTAATACATCAGTAGGATGAATTGATCAACTTTTGGTGCAAATCCGGAAACCGGAAGTGCTAGTATTGCCGATCGAAGAGAGGAAGTGAAGGGTTATTTTCACACCAAATTTCACACGAGGAGATTTTTTACATATCACCACGAATCATGCACTTTGTATTGGTTTTATCCTCGAGAAAAATCAAATTTATTAGTTTTTCCTTGATTTAAAATTATATGACCTCATCCAGCCATTCATGACGTCACAGCCTGGTCTTGCATATATATTATAAATAAAATAAAATTAAAAATGTTTATATTTATTATTTATGTATCCATATCTATTTTTTATTACATTAATAGATATATTAAAATTATTTGAAATTGTTTCTGTAGCTGGAAATTAATTTACTTCAAACCGTCGGTCGGTTCGGACCTGGCCACAGGTCAACTTATTTTTATGAAAATTTCTCTTAAGGCAGTCTACCACTGGTACGTTTCCCTTAGAACCTTTTCATTTGCTTTGTAAAATCTTTAAAGGATACAAAGAATATTCTTCGAATTTTTCTGCAAGGGCAGGGGAAATGTTTGTTTACGGTTTGAGAGGCCGAATCGCAGGAACAATAGGGTATATGTTTACACTTAGGACCAATATTTTACAGATATTCCGACAATAACCTATGTTATATAGGTCCAAGGTCTTAGCGAATTAGTGAACTTCCATTCTACTTAACTGTAATCTTTATTATAATTGTGGGTCAAAATTAAAAAAAAATTATTGGAATAAAAATTAGTGACAAAAACCATTTTATATATAAACATATGTTATAAATAAAAAAATATTTTAAAATTCTAATAAATATTATGAAATGAAAGATTATTTTTATGTCTGGTGGGTGAAACCTAATCGAGAAAATTGGATCTACCACTATCTTCTAATATTGTTTTTAAAATGTTTAAAAAGTTCAAAAATATTTTACAAAGACAAACAGTATTGATTTTTCTAATATTGATGAATTTCAAATAAATTTCAGGATACAAACATAATTTTTTTATGTCACTGCCTTTTGTTCTCATTTTGCCTTTTAGATAAAAAAAAAAAGTGGTAAAACATAATTTCTTAACACTTACAGAAAAATATAAGAATAGAAATGCTCAGCATAGAAAAAGAAATTTTGCAAACAATTCTTGTTAGAAAAAATCAAATAAGAGTGAGTGTTTACCAGTAAAGGATCATTCATTGTTCAGCATTCGTGGCAACCGGACTAATTGTAAGAGTTGTTCCAACACCTGAACTTTTGAACGAATTTGTAGTAAAGAAAAAGAACAAAGAATGACTATGAATATGGTTGAATCAAGGGTAAGTTATAAAATAATTTTCATTTATTTATTTTTTGAATTTTCTATCAAATTTATTAATCTATTTTAATTATTTTTTTTTAGATTAAAATGACTACAGATAAAATAAATCGATTAGAAGGTAAATTAATAAAACTAAAGAAGGAATATGATGATGTGAGTAATATAATAAATATTATTGTATATTATTATAGAATTAAATAATAACAACCAATATAATGCTACTGAATTCAAAACTTCTTGACTGTAGCAACCATATCAATTTTTGCTATCTCGCTAGAGATAGTATTGCGATCACGAAAATTTTCGATGTTGAGATTTTGATGTTTTTATACGTTTTGAAGGTCCCTGAGTCATTTTCACTAAGGTTGAGAAAAATGTCTGTCTCACTCTCTCTATGTGTGTATGTGTGTGTGTGTGAGTGTGTGTGTGTGAGTGTGTGTGTGTATATATGTATATATGTATGTATGTATGTATGTATGTAGACAAGATTACTCAAAAACGGTTTGAGCTAGAATCATGAAATTTGGTATTTGGTATATGGTATTATTCAAAATTCGTAGTTTTCTATCAACTTTTGAGAAATGTAGCTCAACCGGAAGAGGGTCATTACCTACATTTTGATTTTTTTTCCTCTAAAGTGACAGTAAAAATAAAAATATATGTTTGATAGTTTTTCACATATTTAAATTGTATAAAACTGCTATTTATCGAATTTCAGCTTGATTGAATCGTTGAAAGTACCAGAATTAATTTTTTAACACTGCAAATCACGCCCCAACACGTGGCGTTGTGCCATTAACAAAGAGCCAAATATTGATAAATATTATTTATTAATTTGAATTTATAATTTATAATTAATTAAATTTAATTTAAATATGATATATGTTATTTAATCCAATTCAAATTGCGAGATAGTCGAGTGGAGACACTCCAGCTTATTTTCAATTGTTATATGTTCTAATTTATTTTATTTCTTTTTTAGGATATGTATTGGAAAGAAAGAATAATTTACTACCAACAATTTAAACTAACAGTTATTATTAATGAGGCATTTAATTATAATATAATAAAAAATAAGAAACAACTTGCTGAACTAATTGAAAAGGTATAAATATTTGTTGATTTCATATTAATAAAAAAAAAAAGATAATATTTAAATTTTCACTTCTTTAGCTTAAGAATGATGAGATATTAATTTCTAAATTAGAAAGGAAAATCAAAGATTTCAAACTTCAACTGGAAAATCTGTTACATTATAGAAAGAACTAAAAAAAAAAGTATACCTGAAGATGTATAAGAAATCACAGATCTAGATTTTATTTATTATTTTGATTTTATTACATAAAGAAAATCCGAGGGGTATGCCGCGTTTTCTATATCTCGAAAACTAACCCATCGGGAATGCGAATAGGATTGTGGTGTCACCTCGGCACCAGATGAAGCGTGACCCTACCTCTTTTTTATTTTTGTAAATATGTAGTAGTTCTAATTTTAAAAATAAAGCTGCAATTTTTGTTATAAATACCTTATATGTATTTAAATAGTAATATTATTTATTAATATATATGACAATATTATAATATAAATATATTATTAAATCAATTTGATTAATTCTATTATTTCATTGATATTAATTGAAGAAGATGATAAGAAAAAATTGATTTTATATGAAATATCTTGCTGAATGAAATCCTTCCATAAATGTCCTTTCTTTTGTAAAACCTTTCAATGGAAATCATTTCAGGTTTTATATAATATCTATCTAACTATTAAGAGCCAAGAAATTAATCTTTTGTTATTTTTCACTGTAAAATATAATTATATCATAGTATGTAGCAAATTTTAATAGAATTATTATTTTCTTAAATTTACATATTAGCATTCAAATCCAAAACAGTTGATTATATTAGAAGAAATAGTGTGACTTGTTAATGCAATGTTTTAGTGTGGTATGAAAGTATATATATAGTATATATATGTAAATTTAAGCTCTATAAAGGAATTTAATTGCATAGAAATAAAATAGAAAGCAAATGAAAACTAAAAGCGCCCAACGTTTTTATACACTAACTAGCTGCCAGGGGTTGGACACGCAATGGTAAATTCGTGAAACAGCGTTTGGCGCTGCTGCTAAAAAGTGGCCCCTTACTGAACTAATTTATTTAAAAAACCGGCCTGGCACCAATTTTAAAATCCTTTTTTTGAATCATTTGAATGAGAGGAGCGGGAAGAATGAAAAAATTATGAAATTTTTCAGTTAAGTGAAAAATTACTTATTTAGAGATAAAACTGACATTTCAGCAATTTTCTGAAAAAAAAAAAATTATTTCTGAAATGTCAGTTTTATCTCTAAATATCTAGAGATAAAACTGACATTTCAGCAATTTTCTGAAAAAAAAAAAATTATTTCTGAAATGTCAGTTTTATCTCTAAATAAATAATTTTTCACTTAACTGAAAAATTTCATAATTTGCATGTCTAGAAGAAAAGAATAATGTTGTATTTGACATATTTATTTGAAAATAGATTATTACAAAATATTATTAACAATAATGATGTGTATCTTATTTGTAAACAAATCTTTACATATACATATACATATTTTTCTTTAAACATATTATAATAAATTTCTCACTTAAATAAAAATTACACAATTTTTCAATTATATAATTATATAAATTGCACATCGAAAATGAAAAGAATAATGTTCTATGTAACCTATTTATTTAATAAATAGATTATTATTGTGACATGTTTTTAAACAAAATTTTTGATAATCTCTCAAAGACTAAGAGAGACTAAGAGGTTCTCACAGGCTATCTTGAGGCCAATGACGTTGATTTATTTGGAGGATGGTGAGATATATTTCACGAAAATGGTGATGATTTCGCTTGATGATATATCCTTCTTACATATCAATCTGATACACATTTTAATCTCTGTCTCCTCGAAGGCCAAACTAACAGATGGAGTAATAGGAGTTGCTAAAAAAAATATTAAAAAAAATTAATAGAATTATTTTCTTTTATTATTAATACATTTTTTAGTATATATAAACAACAACACTAAATTTTAAAAGAAAAAATTACACCAAGCATATAGATAAATAATATAGATTAAAAAAATTGAATGGAGTTGCAATCAGACGAAACTTTATATATTCAAAAACTAAAAGGTATGGACTCATATCCTATGTGGTCATTTAAAATAAAAATATTAATGTCTGCAAAAGATCTAATGAACATTGTTGATGGCACAGAATTATTAAGTGATGCTGGTAGAGATGAAATTAAAATAAAGAAATGGAAAAGAAAAAGATTGTTATTTTAAAAATAAAGTTTTGATCAATATGAAAAAAAAACAAATCATATTGAGGAGAATTGCTATTTTAGAAACAAAAATAAAAATAAAAATGAAAGAAAAGTGTCCTTCTTAAGAGAAACATTTATATCAAATGTTAATAAAAATGATGATATTTGTGATTTTGTGGTAGACAGTGGCTGTTCTAATCATATGATAAATAATGAACATTTAATGAATGATATAAAAAAATGTGATGAAAAAATTAAAGTGGCTAAGAAAAATCAAAGCATGTCTGCGTCAAGTATAGGAAAAATTGCATTCAACAATATTGAATTAAAGAAAGTTTTATGTGTTCCAGATCTTACCAAAAATTTATTATCAGTGAATTCAATAACACAAAACGATGGTAAAGTTGTATTTACCAAAGATACTGTGAAAATAATGAAAAATGAAAATATAGTTCTGGAAGGTAAGAAATCTAAAAATGGATTGTATATAGTTAAAATTAAAAATGAGAAAGAAGCTTTACTAACACAACAAGAAGGCATGGGGCATTTGAGTCTGAATAACTTAAAGAAACTACCATTTCTTTGTAATGGCATATCTAAAGAAGAAAACATATGGAAAACAGAAAAAGTATGTTCAACCTGCATAAATGCTAAACAAATAAGATGGCCATTTAAAACAGAACGAAGCAGGGCAAATAGACCTTTACAAATAATTCACACAGATGTATGTGGACCAATTGATCCAGAAACCTATGATGGTAAGAAATATTTTCTCACTTTTACAGATGATTATACACATTTCTGCATGGTGTATTTATTAAGACATAAAAACGAAGTAGAAACATTTTTAAAACAATATGTAAATGAAGTTTAAGGCCATTTTGATAAAAAAGTGTACAAAATTAGATGTGATAATGGAGTAAGTGATAACCTAAAAAATTGGTGCAAAATGAAAGGTATAATAATGGAATTTTCAATACCTTATTCACCTCAGTTAAATGGAACTGCAGAAAGAATGAATCGAACTCTGATAGAATTTTTTTTAGCCATTTTTCTCTTAAAATATTATTCCTTGGCAACCAGAACAAGTGTCCTCGTTCACTCCAGGTAGAGAATTTGTAACACAATTCTTATGAATACAATCTAAAAACTGCAAAATCAAAAATTTATTTATATGTACATATATTATATAACTTTATAATGAAAATAATCATCAATAATAGTAAAATTATATTAATTATACTTACTTTATTATTATTCATATTGATCGCAATTGGAGGGTGTCGGATCAGTCAGATAATATAATATTTACAATTTTACGTTTGACGAACACAGACGAACAGATCATCAGATCACATCAGATGCAAATGAGCAAAATGCAATTGGATCAAATTGGATGCAATCAGATGTTTACATGTTTAAAATTAAATGGAATTAAAATGAGCCTGATGTGCCATCTGTTGGTTGTTTTTGGAACAATATTCGGATTTGAATTAGTGCCAGCAGCGCCTCTGGTGCACCCTTGGTTCTTAACACATTCTCAAAGTCGGCCATCTACGTGTCCGGGGGTTGCTAGCTGCTCAGAGCTCCTTCGTCACAGAGCATCCGTATCAGAGGGTATCACACAATGCTATTTTTTTCTCACCCTTAGTGCTGGCAAGTGCTGGCAAGGCTGGCAGACTGGTTGGACATGTGGGAGCGTTTTTACCGACCGGCGAGAGAGGCATTTTTAAATTTTTTTTGTATGAATATTGGGAATTTAAAAATTATTTATTGAGATATAAAATTAGCATTACAGAAATCAAATATGCTTTTTTCAAATATCCAAATAAATAATTTAAATTAACAGAAAACTTCACCTACTTTTATGTAATTTACATAAATAAAATAAACGAATAATGTTCTTGTTAATATTTTATATGTATGGATTAAAAATTTTCAATGCCAATATTTGAAACGAGAGAAACACATACGAATTGTTCTTAGTGAGAAGGAAATTTATAAATAAATAATCATTTCTATTTCCAAAAAGATACTATTTAAAAAGATCACAAGAAATCCATAAATCATTGATTAACTAAGAATAATTAATCCAACGCATTTTTAATCATCTAAGTTTATCAAACAACTGATTTACGAACATTTGGGTAAATTTATAAATGAAAAAAATGTGGGATGTCTCCGGTCGGCTATCATGCAAATTCCAATTGGATAAAATTAACACATATATAATATATTTAAATGAAATTATAAATTAAAATTAATAAATAGTATTTATTAAACCAGCGCGAGTTTGGCTCTTTGTTGAGGGCATCTGGTCACATGCTGGCGCGTGATTGTTAGTCAACGTGCTAAAAAATTAATTCCGGTACTTTTAGCGATTCAACCAAGCTGAAATTCTATATATAGCAGTTTTATGCAATTTTTAAACATGTGTGAAAAACTATAAAAGATATACTGAGAGGAGTACGTGAATATATTTGATTTAATAGTGCTTATTGTGAATTTCTATATTGCTGTGAAATTTGTATTTATTTATCAAATATTAAATAATTTAACTTTGTTATTTGATTTGTTACAATGTAATTTTAATTATTTATCAAACAATTTATAATAAATTTTTCAATTTTATTTGTGTTAAATGTTAAATAAAATTTATATTTATATTTATCAAATAATATATAATATAACTTCATAAGTTAAATAGTGTTAAGTGAAAAATAACAATTAGTCAAGAGTCAAGAAATCAATTTATTTCGATTGGTGTCATTGATGAACAAGTTTTTTTGTATAATTTAAACTATTGTGTATTATATTAAGAGTACATATTTATAGTTACAAATTTTGGTGGTATATAATATCTGGTGGCATATAATAATTTAATATAATATCTGCTTATATAAAATTACGTGTGACATTTTAATCTTAAGGATTACAAAAAAAAAAGTTTGTTTAAAATATTTATTTAGTTTGATAGATACTACTTATAAATTGAGTGATGATTTCATTAGCAGCATTCAAATAATTGCAGGAAATTCGGAAGGCCTGTGGGAGGGGGTGATCTTCGGCCATTTTTTTTTTTGCGGTGCCATCTATTGGACGCCTGAAGAGTCGACTTTTTACATGTAACGCCATCTGGTGTTCGAGTTACGCCTGTCCCATTGATTTGATACCCCGTTGTCCTTCGTCGCTCTTCACATCTAGACGGGGGCTCCGCCCCCTGTACCCCCCCCCCCCCCCGAGTGACCCTATTCTGAGCTATAACCATCTAACTCCTAACCTGTCCCATCTCTCTCACGTTCCTTCCTACATTGTCCACCCTGTTCCCAATTGGTCTTCCACACAGACGTTTTCCAATCGAACTCCCCACCAATATATTTTTCCTCTCCCATTCTAGCCATGTGCCCTGCCGATCCCAGCCTTCTCGCTTTTATAACCCTAACTATATCTAGAGATGCATAGAGGTCATGCAATTCCTTGTTATGCAGTCTCCGCCATTCCCCGGTGTCCTCATCTTTCTTTGGCCCATAAATGCTGGGAAGAATCCTATTCTCAAATACTCTGAATCTATTCTCATCTCCCAGGGTTATAGACCATGCCTCCCATCCATATAATACAATTAATAATTTAATAATTTTGATCCCCTTTGATAATAATTTCCCGATTGCAACCTCGATTTAAATTCTTTGCAAATATTATTCTCTCTGATACTAATTATTTTGTCTTATCACTATTAATTTCAAACCCCATCAATTTTCCTGCCTCGATTAATTTTTTTATGCTACTTTAAATGTTATTAATTTATTTAAAAAAAAATCAAAGTAAACAAAATAAAAATAAAATATAAAATTAGCATAACACTAAACTACTATAAAAATAATATTAAAAAATATATTATATATTAAAATCTTACGTGAAAATCCAATTATGAGATCAAATTTTCTTAATTAAAATAATTTACTCACATAATCTTAAAAATTAATAGTATTAAATTATAGCCGTAATGTGAATGTTTTCAAAGTTTAAAAGGCCAATAAGATCAATTGAGATATTGTAAATATCAATAGATATATAAAAAGATTTTTATCTGCAAATTGCTCAGAATTTAAATTACCGCCAAATTATCGCCACCAGCGCCTCTATTGACAAATTTTTGTTCTACATAATTTCCACTACCCGCCTATACTATATTCTTTATAATTTTTTTAAAATTTTTCTAATTCAAAAATCGAAAATCGGGCTTCGAGGTCTGGTGGCCAGCCCCTTTGTGCTTCCGTGTAAAAAATTCCAGGTCCCTGCGTGCGATAGATTTGGCTGGAGAGCTCGGTCAGACAGACAGACAGACACATTACACTTGCTTTTATTATAATAAGATATGAAACAATTCATCCATAAACTTGGTCAGGCTTATAGAAAAATGATTTTATTCTTTTTAGTCCATTTTATAATTTTTTTTTTTTATATTTATAATATTTTATTTTTTTTAGTGCAATTTTAATTCGATAAATTTATTTAATATAACAAGAGAAATAGAAAAAAATTTGGATATTGAATAAAACAAAAAAAAAATATTAATCTTCTAAAATTTATTTTATGTAATTATGTTAAGAAAATGTTATTATTGAATAATAATTATTATATTATATTTATAAATCAATAATTAATATTAATATGAGATTTTATAAATGTATTTAGGATATTGTACTCATATTGTCTTCATAAAAAAAAGTTGTTTCCTCTATGCCATTTGAGGGGAAACCTTGATAAAAACGTTATAGTTATATAATCACTTACAAAGTTTAAGATGATATAAAACTGATATAAAAAATTAATTCAATTATACTTGAAAACTCTATTACTTTAAATATTTAGAATATAAAAAGAAATTGAGGTAATTATGTAGATCCGTGGTTCCGAGATAAAAAATGATTGTCCCCAAGAGGGCGCGACCTTCTCCCAAGCTTGGCTTTAAGTCAAGAGATGGCGCGGCCTTCACCATAGTATGCATTTAACTTTTTCTAAAATAAAATAAACCGAATTTAAAAAACCGAAAAAGCGTTGAAATGACTTTAGTATAAATCTAACTATTTCTAAAATAAAATAAACCGAATTTAAAAAACCGAAAAAGCGTTTAAATGACTTTAGTCTGATTTAATTACAATTTTTTAAAAGACATCCTTAATAAATAGAAAAATAATAATTATTAAATAATATAAATAATATTTAATTGTAATCTAATCAAAGAAAATAAAAGTTTGAATCTATTTGATAGTTGATCCTTTTATATATAATTAATCACAAATTAAATATTTTTTAATCTTAAAAATAAATAAAAAAACATATTTCATATGTATATTTATTTTTATAAATGTTTAGGGAAATTTTGCAATTATCACTAATTAAAAAAAATTGTGTTAATATATATTTAAATTCAAATATCTACTGGGCAAGGTGAAGGTGTCGCCCTCTTGTGATCATAAGTCATACTATAACTGTCAAAACATGGTCCCCCCACCCCAATTTATATGCAAATTATATTAATTTATCTCCCGGAAACACGAAATTTCCAAAAAATATTTAATATCAAAAATCAATCAGGATAATCTAAGGTACGCACTGGTATTTTTTTTTCCAATCCGTTGAGGGAAGTACTAGATCAGAGGTGGCCAACCCAAATGATCTTGCGGGCCACTTTGGAAATGCATCATAACTTCGCGGGCCGCATATAAAATTATACATACTCATATTAGATTCCGACCCATTATAGATATTGTTTGGTGTGACAAATTGAAAAATAATGAATTTTTATTATGTTTACTATTATTTTTACATATAAACATATATAATATAATAATAATGATACTGAATGCACATTGTAAAAAATATATAATACTAAAAATAAAAAAAGAATCAACGAAATAAAAAAAATGAAATCATATTTATTTCACTTGTTTCATGAGGGCGCAGAATATAAAAGTGTAATGAATCTCGCGGGCCGCAAAAATGTTTATGGCGGGCCACATGCGGCCCGTGGGCCGCGGGTTGGCCATCCCTGTACTAGATGATACCAGTACCGAAATTGATAATTTTTTAAGAAAATACTCATCTGAATAATATACACACTATTAGTATATTTGTAATTTTATTCTCTCACTATTTAAAAATTTTAAAAGGTGCCTTATATCACTTATATGGAACTTACAACATAAAATGAATTGGACTGGGGTAGAAATCGATTTATAAATTTCTTCTAATTTACTGAAAATATCAATTGAGATTCAATTAAAATCGGACATTAGTAGATTAAATATTCTCACTAAGATAAATATTAGAAAATTAAATATATCTGTCATTATTTTTTTGAAATTTAAATTTTAAAGTTTTTGGTACAATTAATGTTTTTTATTGAGAAATGGTTGAAATCACTATCAAAAATTCGATAAGTTTCAGTAGATGGCAGTAAGAGTTATGCATTATAATTTGAAAATAAGAAAAATTTAAATTCAAATTTAGGTTAATATTATTATTTATTAATATTTTTATTAATAATAAATTATTTAATATTGCTTAATTAATTTTATATTGTTTTAAATTATTACAATAAATTAATGATATTTAAATTAATAATCAGCGGCGCAACCAGGATTTGATCCTGGGGGGGGGGGGGTTTAGACTAGCCGCTCCACCTTCCTATGGCGGGGTCCCCCCCCAGGCTCTCTCAAAGACAAATTTTCATTAAGATGTTTTTTTTATATTAAATATTTAAAGTTTTGTAAATGAAACACTGATTTTACAAAATCTGGCAAAAAATTTAATTTTGTATTTTATTTACTCGTATTCACAGTTTTAGAAAGAAAATATTTTTTTCCAGCTATAAGTAAATCATTTTAGCTTTCCTCATGGTGGTCGGAAAATTTTGAAAATTTTTGTTCCGAGATTTTTTCGAGATTTCCACTTTTCAAACGGGTTTGAATCCAAAACTGCAAAAGAAAAATTTTTGAACCGGCCGGCCGGCCGTTCGTTACCGAGATTACGTCTAAACAAAATGAGATATTGTCTTGAAATTTGATATTTAGATGTTATTTTTTGGAATGATGGGCGGGGATTGGATTGTTTTTGGACAAGATCGGACCATAAGTAAGGGTAGTTTAAAGAGGTGTCAAAGCACATTTTATTGATTTTGAAAATAAATACCGATTTGTATGCGAATTATACTAAGGATATTAAATTTATAGGGAATCGAATTTACTAAAAGTTTCATTATATTCATTTTTACCTAAACTTAATAATAAAGGAGTTATTTATAAAAAACTACTTTAAGATTTCAAAAGCTTTTCGTCCGCCCGTAGTGGCAGGATATTTTGAAAGAAATCATGTAAAAATATCCCTAAATCAAAAATCCCTGAAAAAAATCCCTAAGTAAAATATCCCTAAAAGAATAAATCCCTAAATAAAAAAATCCCTAAATAAAAAAATATCCCTAATTTTTTTTTACTTATTTAATTTTGAATAGCTGAAGAGGTAGTTATACATCATGCTTGGTGTCATCACATCTGTCCCATCTGGTTTTTTAGTGACCCATTTTTCATGGTTTGCCTTCATTATGGTCAGAAGCTCATCATGCGAGTCGCGGAATCGTTTCTTTGGTGGATCAGGCTTTGAACATCACGACAGATTTCCAAAGAGATAAGGTTATGCTCAATATGGATTTGCTTAATCAGTTTCCATACTGATGTCTAACCTCCTAAGCGTGAACGAAGAGCATTGTTGTAACCTTCCAATGCATTGTTTGTTCGAGGCAAACCCATCAAAGTGGCATCGTAGATGTTCCAATGTTCCAATGTCGAATTCGGAGACATAAAAGCCAGCCAAATATTGTTCACCTAGCCAAGTGCGCTCGAAGTAAGAAAAATGATCACGAAGTTTTACCCTGTTGGTCGTCCAGCTAATGCTTGGTAGGCTACAATGACTTTTGATGGTGGTACCAAAACCAAAGCTGCAAGAATTCGTAAATGAGTGGAGTTGTCAGGATTATCTATATCATTATAGTGCTTCAAAACTTCTGGCATTGACTTGATGTTTCTATAAATGCATTGAGCAAAATGAAAAAGACAACCTTTGATGATAGTAAATTTCATAAATTGCGTTGTATATTCCCTGGTGAAATATACGGTGCAAATGGTGTATTTTGTATTTGGAATCATTAAGCTATTAAAACGTATGCTAATAAACCAAATTTGAGAAAATTCCCTTTATTTTACATACCAATTTGACACCCCTATTTTTTTTTTTTAAATCACGTGTGTGGGCCCTATGTATGTATTTTTTGATCTATTTTTCCCTACTTTCGGTCCAGGCCCGATTACCTACTTGGGAGTCGTGTCTCAGGCAACTGGGTGTCAGCTCACCTTGTGATTTAATTTTCTCAGTCACAATTAAAACTAATACAAAAATGAACAAATTTGTTTTTAGTGATTTTTTCAGTCAGTGATATTTTTATTTAGGGCTTTTCGCTTTTGGGGATTTTCGGTTTTAGGGATTTTTGATTTTTATGGATTTTTTCCTTTAGGGATTTTTACCCGTTCCATTTTGAAAAAATTAGTCTTCGCTTCATAATTTTTATGAAATTATCAATTAATGTATTATTAATAAAAAATATTTAGAATTTGAGTAATATTTTTATTTATTTTATATTTAAATAATAGTCAAATTAGAAAATTTCACAATCATCTAGTAATCTTATATTAAGTCTTGTTTTTTATGATTTAGGAGAAATAATAAAATAATTTTTTATTTCTTATATTTAATTCTGTACGAAAAAATAATAAATTTTTATTTTTTATTTTTATTTTTGTTAAAATTTTTTTAAAATAAAATAAACTTACTTATTATACACTAAGTTATACTTTAAGAATTTTTTTTTCTTTTCTATTTGTAATATAGTACATAATATGCAGCAATTTATATTTTTTTCTCTCCTGGGGGGTTTTTTTTTAACCCCCAACCCCCCCCCCCCCTTGGTTGCGCCACTGTAATATCTAATATTATTAAATAAAAATACTAGCTCCTGGACATGGAGATATAGGCTCATGAAAAACACTTTTGTAAGTGATACACCGCCAGGCGGCGCTCAAGATGGCCAAAAGATGCATACGACCGAGAGAAGGCACTCCAGGCGCACACAAATTATTGGTTTAAAAATGCGTGGCAACTTGAATTTCTTTTACATAAAGTTCTGTTATATCATTTCTTAAAATTGTATAACAAACATATATGTGAAAAAGATGTGTTTACTCATAACAACAGTAAGTTGACAGATATACTAGTTATGAATGAGCAGCCATTTAATAATGCTTTATTAACTAATTCAGAGGTTCTTAAACTGTGGTCCGCGGACCCCTGGGGGTCCGCGAAGCCTTTACTGGGGGTCCGCAAAGCCATCGTACAGGTGCACGAGAAAATGATGAGTCGGTTAAAACTTTATTTAATATAAAAGAAGCGATGGCATGGCTTTGTGAGGAAACAGAGATCAAATACCCAAATTCAACGAAATGTGCAAGAAAACTATTGCTACCGTTTCCATCTTCATATTTAGCAGAATTTTCTTTCTTCAATATTATAATTTCTAATAAAATGTGTTCTACAATATGCAAAAAAATCGTTATTCACCAATCACTGTTAGAAATATTCATCATATATCCTTGTTCTTATGAGATCGTAAGCCAGAAATTAACTAATAAAATGACGTAAAGTACCTAAAGTTGGAATGGGGTCCATCAAAAAAAATTTTTTCAAGTGGGGGTCCGCAGAGTACATAAGATTAAGAACCTCTGAACTAATTCACTAATTTTTGGTGGTTTTTTTTAGTTTGGTTTGGATATGGGAAAAATTAACGAATTTTTTAATTTTCATATATCCAAACCGAACTGAAAAAAAACCCAGAAAATTAATGGAGCCCTCTGCTGGCTAAATGAATAAAATACTATGGTAGCTAAATAGAATGTAAATGGGTTTATAAGCAAATTTTAATAATTTTTATCTAGTAAACTAAAAGAGACCGAGAAATATTGTATAAGGAAATTTTCTTTGGAATTAAAAAAGGAATCCTTTGACAAAGTTTCATCCAAATCCCTGATGCTTCCCGTTTTGTAAACAATTACCATCTTATCCATTATTTGATTTCTTCTAACAGGAATTGTTTTCAAAATTTCTCTTTCTATGCTGACCAGTCCGCCAAAGAACATGACAAGCGCAGACTACTCGCGATCACAGCGATGTCGATTAGTTTTAGAAAATGAAATATGTTGTAATATACCTAATTAGTAACTTTTTCATAATATCAATTCATAGAATTTATTATAATTTGCCATGTTTATTTTGTTTCACAATGAACAGTCCCCAGCCAAAGATTGATTAATTTATTATATCTTAAAGACGTTAAGATATTCAATTTGATCTTAAATTGGTCTTTACATTAATTTTGTTATCTATTAAAATATGTTTTTTATTTTTATAAAAATGGTTTTTGGTAACTTAAAAAATATTTTTAAATAAATAAAATTAAATTAAATAATTTGTTTTTTAATTTTTAAATAAGAATATCAACCAGAGTAAACTTCAAAAAAGATTTTATTTTTTTAATTACTTAAGTAATTTTATTTTTAAGTAAAAACATTCAACATAAATATTATATAATCTCTACATGTTTCAAATAATTTCATAAGAAAAATTAACAATTTTATATGAAATTTATTATTTTAATGTTTTTTACGCAAATTTAGCAGTTATAAAGAAAGGGCTTATAAAAATACACAGGTATCGTGTTTTGAATAATTCTACTATTATTACAATACTAGTTAAAGAATAAATTAAAATATATTTTATAAATTTGTCATAACTAATCTTTATTTACCTAATTTTAAATATTAGATGATCATAGTAATATTTTATCAATATATAGCATAGTTCATATATAATTTAATTAGTAGAATTATTCCAAGATTTTCAACTCGTCAATTATGCCCCCCAAAAAATGCTTTTTTATAAGGTAATTAATAATTACATGAAATCATATTCAGGAAATAAATCAAATAATAAAATATTTTTAAATTGTTTTTACATCACTGCGGTCTTAGTTTAGTCTTGTATCTAACTATCTAACTAAATAATCATCAACAACCTGTTTATTAATAGCTACATCAACTATGCTTTTAATAGAAATAATATGTAATTGGAAAAAAAAAATTTAATATAAATAAAAACAAATTAAAAACTTATTATTTTTAGAATCAATCAAGTGTTTTAATATAGTCAATAAATAAATAAAAAAAAATAAATAATGAACATGAATTATGATTATTCTAATAATAATAATAATAATATTTTTATTTATATTTGACTATTTTCTTTAATATTCTTTATAAGTCAATTAATTTTCGTGAAAAAAAAAATTATAGTCTTTAGTTATGATCTATTACATGAATATAATATTTAAAAATAAATTAAAGAATGGCAGTTAAGAGTAAATCATTTGTGGTAAAATAAAAAATATACGTTGATTCTATCATTTGTAAATAGAAATATCACAAAATAAATTTAAAAAATATATATAATATATCAAAATCAATAATATTAAAAATAATAACATGACTATTTAAACTAAAAATATGAATATAAAATAACTATTTATCCAAAATATTTGTATTATTATAAATAAAATTTTACTCTTATCTGTCTTTCTTTCAACTAGCAATTGTATTTAAAATTAACCTAGTTAGATTTTGACATAAAACAATATGTCAAAATCTTTACATAATAAAGTGAAATTACTATTTTTTATATATACAATATATATATATATATATATAGAGCTACAGTACAATAAAGAAATGTAGATATGTTGTGAATGAATTTTTATATAATATATGCGAAGATGCATTTTAATAATATTAATTAAACTCTAATTAAACATTAAAGTAGTGGATTCGGAATGGTTAATTCTTCATCATTATTTATTTTGAGATTAGATAATTGTTCTTGTTTTCGTTTATAATTTTCTAAAGTTTCTTTTATTGTCATTTCACTATATCTACACTTTTCATGGCCACAAGTACATGTGAAATCTTCCCCTTTTATTTTCCAAAATTTTACACCATAATCAAAACTAAAAAAAAAAAGTTATAATATATTAATGTAATTTTAAACATGAAAATTCATTATAACTTATATGTATAATTAAATATGTATCATTTTTACAACTATAATAGTATTTGAGAGTAGTGGTATCTAATTTTATAAAAATATATATTCTAACAACTAAATCACAGTGTAGCATGTTTCAATTTTCACGTTATTATGCTATACAATTAGGGTTTGTAAGTAATTTTCACAAAGAAAACAAATAATATTATTTCAATAGTAGAACTGATGGTGATATTTGTTACAATAACAATTATATACCCCATCTAGACAATCAAAATTTAAATCTTTTGTTGTGATGAAAGTATTCTCTGAGGGATACGATCTATACACTATATAATTTTTAACAAAGCAACTAATTTTCAACGATCTTCATATAATTTATTCCATAAACATCATCAAAGAACTGGGTATCGTAAACGCGGTTTTCTAAATAAAATTAATCATAAATTGTTAATCTTTCAAATACTTATCAGAGAGGAAGAGGAAAAATAGACCTCTATTTCTCTTAATCAACTTAAATCAATAAAAATTTAATAATTTATTGTTAATTTTAAAAAAAACTAAAGTAATTCTTTCTACATTAAAATTATAATATAGAAATCATAATATTTTTTAACATTTTTATTTCAGATATAAACATATAAAAATATATTTTTATTATAATTTATAATTTACCCGAGTTCTTCATTAGCTTTGACGTGGCGATTTGTAAAAAAAGCTATTCGTGGAAAATGTACATCTTGATGATCGATGAAAGTATGAACAGGTAATAAATTAGGTACACACATATGATTTATAAATCGAGCGATATTACCATAATATCTAGCATCAATACAAAAAGTTCCATCATCTTCTTCATCCTATTATAAGAAAATTATTATTATTTAACATTTTAATTTTTAATTTTGAAATTAATAATAAAATAAGAAATTAATTATACTTTAATAATAAGATCAAAAAGATAAGTGTCATCTTCTCTTCTTTCAGCTTCAGAATCAGAAATAATTTCTCCGATATATTCACATACATATGTGCCTTTTGGTATTGGCATAAGAGTCCGAACTCCCCATCCACGGGTTTCTGTTCGAAATAACTGAAATCGGCAAGAAATTCCATGTTGAACAACACGATTTTGACAACGAACTATGGAACAATTGCAAGCGGGATTGCATTCAAATAACATTGGTGGATCTATAAAATGAGTAGGAAATCATTAATAAATTATAAATAAAATGTAAATGATAAAGATATTAATTAGAAATATATTCCTACCAGAAAAATTGAAAGATTCATCGAGTTTTCCGTTAGTATCATACCAACATTTCATACTTAAATTTGCACATTCACAATTATTACTATTACAAGATTCAGTACATTTACAAGATTTTAATGAAGTAATAAGTCTATTCGGTCCATTTAAATGCGAAGTAAAACAATTTTCAGTTACATAAACAAAATCTTTTGGTGCTTGTTCACCATCACCCACTGCATTGATACACTGAATAGGATTAGATTCCTTTCCTTTTGTTATGTCACTAAAAATAAAAATAATCGCATTTAAAAAAATTATATCGTTGAAACAACCACATTAAATGTTTTCAAAAATTAAAATTCT
Organism: Labia minor; assembly: GCA_963082975.1. NCBI lineage: Eukaryota > Metazoa > Arthropoda > Insecta > Dermaptera > Spongiphoridae > Labia > Labia minor. The sequence goes on along the minus strand of OY720350.1, from coordinate 34,639,795 downwards.
AAAGAAACAATGAAATAAAATTAGAAAATAAATAGCTCTAGAGTTGAAAATATTTTACATATTTATATGATAAAAAATTGGTGGGTACTTATCCCCATTATTTCATTTTAATATAAAATATTTACGTTGAAATAATAATTTGTCCTCCAGAATGTCTATTGATGCTTATTTGTGTGTTGAGTACAAAAGCTGCCTCACAATCGCTACCAGGAGTACAACAAGCAATTGGTAAGTCTCCTTGTTTATTTTTCAGTCTTATGTCACCTCCTCGAATTAAAAGAAACATTACACAATCATAATTGTTTTGTCGTGCTGCTATATGTCTACAATAGAAAAGAATAATAAGAAAATAAGTTGGATAATGATGAAAATTCATAATTAAAACAAAAAGTAAGATCTTAGAAATAAAAATGAATAATAAATAGAAAATAATAAAATAATTAATGATTTGACAGATCAATTTATATTTAAAATTAAATAAAATATGAAGAGAATTAAGTTTTATTATAAATGATATGATATGATATGAATTTGATTTTTAATAATAATAATTAATGGAAATGAAATAGTTTATGAAAAAAGAAAATAAATAAATATTAAAATAAACCTACAATGGAGTATCACCATGTATGTTGACACAATTGACTTCGCAGCCATATTCGATAAGGGATTCACAAATTTCCATACTCCCACATAATGCTGCCCAATGCATCGCTTGATTATTTTCTAAATCTCTAATAAGAGGATCTGCATGTTTTTCTAATAAGTACCTAAAGTTAAAATTAGTGAAAATTATAAATATATTAGAGTTCATTAATAATATTTATTTACCGAACAACAACAGAATGTCCATGTTCAGCTGCCCAAACTAAAGGAGTCCAATTTCCCTCGTCCAATTGATTAATATAATTTTTTTGTTTATGTTTCATTAAGAGATAATGACATCCAGCTAAATTACCAGCTTTTGCAGCTATATGTAATGCAGTCATTCCGTCTTCCGTCTTAAATAAAATTTTTAACCTTGATCAGTATTAATTCATAAATCACTTATAATAGAAATTTTAAAATGAATTTTATTTTTAGTAAAAAAAATGTTAATTTAAAATAATTAATTAATATTGTTTAATTACTTTAATTTACTTTAAAAAATTCATAAAACAATTATAATTTTGAATGTAAATAAATATCTATGTTTATATAAAACGGTAAATGGTAATTAATAAAAGGTTAACAAAGAAATAAAGTAGATGTTATTTCATTATAAAATAATTTAAATTAAATTGAATAAAAAAGTTAAAAATTATTTTTAATTAATATAGTATCAAAATATAAAATTAAAAAAGAATTTACTTTATAGTTAATGTCGGCCCCAGATTTTATTAAATATTTGATGACTGAATCATTTGATGAAATTGTTAGTGCACTTAATAATGGTGAATTTTGTTCACGATCCAAAACATCAAGTTGAGCACCTGCTATATGGAGGGCGTGCACCGTTGTCAAATGTCCAGCAATACATGCGGCATGTAATGGATAATTACCAGAGGATGCATATAGTTGATTTGGGTCTAAACCAGTTGCTAAAAAAAGAAATTATAAATTAAATAAATTAATTTGATAAAATATTGAATAAATAAATTATAAAATATCTATTACCTAATATTGAAATCACTTTTTCTGTATTTCCTGCTTTAGCAGCCATATAAAGACTTTTAATAGTATATCTAAAAGAGAAAAAAAATTACAATATAATTAAATTAAATTAATTAAAATATAACTAAATTGTTTATGTATATATTTTATATCTAATATTTCAAATCTACCCTTCATATAATGGAATAAATTTTAACATTAAATTATTTCCCACTCGGTCTCCCCCCCAATATATTTTTCGCTATTCTTTACTCCCCCATTCTAGCCACGTGTCCTGCCCACCGCAGCCTTCTCGATTTTATAATTCTAGCATAGATGCATAGAGGTCATGCAATTCCTCGTTATGCAGTCTCCGCCATTCCCCGGTGACCTTATCTTTCTTTGGCCCATAAATGCTTCGCAGATATTCTATTCTACTCTCATCTCCTAAGGTCATAGACCATACCTCACACCCATATAATACAACCGGCAAAATAATTGTTTTATATATTTTAATTTTGATAATAATTTTGACGCGATAAGCCCGATTGCAACCTCACTTTAAACTCTCCTCGAATATTATTATCCTTCTTGATTACAGAACCTAAGTATTTAAATTTTTCTATATTTTGTATGTTAAAACTTTGTGTGTTAATATTATTCCTCTCTGTTACTAAATACTTTGTCTTAGCACTATTAATTTCCAGCCCCACCTCTTTGCCTGCTTCGATTAAATTTTCTACGCATCTTTAATTGCAATTGCAGAATCTCCTTTTATATTTAAGTCGTTTGCCTAACCTAATATTTGAATTTTTTTGTTTAATTGGAATCCGTTTGATAAACCTTGCTATATTATATTAAAAACATTCAATTCATGTTGTCGCTAAACTTTATTATATCGCGTAGATTTAATTTTTCTTAAACATTATCTTTTTTTACAATATAATTTTCCTATCTAGAGTTAATTGGCACTACCAATCATATCGTCCAATTCCCTTAAATTTACTTTTATATTGACACTCCTCTGCATTTTTGGAATATTCACCGATAATATAGTAATATTTAATAAAATTTAGACGTAAAATTCTCAATGAATTTCGGATAAATACAAATAAATTAATCATTCAAAAAAGATAAAAATAAAACAAAATTAAATGGAAAAAATTAAACCTTCCAATTGATGAATTCAATGAAGATTTATTAGCAGCCACAAGAGCTGAGATGTTGGCCCCATTAATTTCCTCTACCAGACCATCAGTTGTAATAGTGTTACCATTAGGTAATATAAGTTCCTTTTTTGGTACATTAAAATTTTCATTTGTATCGTTCTCCATGTTTTCAATGCCATGACAACTCATTTTTGCTGGAGAGCTAAAACATTAAATAAAAAATATTAAAACTAATAAAGATATATAATAAATTATAAGACTTAATAAGGATATAATCAGTAAAATAAAAAATTATTTTTTCAAAAAGTAAACAATTACAATGGAACAAATTTATTTCTCTAATGAAATGAAATTTTAATTATTAATTAGAAAGTGTCAGCGACTCTGGCCAACAAATTGAGAAAATATATATATATATTTATATTTATATCATTTAAATTTAATTTTTTAACAAGAATAAAATTATATTATGGCCATATTGGTCTATATGATAAATATTTAGAAAACTGGATCTAAAATGTAAAAGAAATATTTCAGACTCATGTGAGTGATTTCATGGCTTGTTTATTCGTTATTAGAAATCTAAAGGAATATCCGAATTTTATATATATTAAGTATTTTCTTTATCTTTGGTTTGCTACATAATAAATGATCGAAATGAATTTATAATTCAACAAAGCAATTATTTCTTAATGTAATATTTTATGTCAGAGTTGAGTTCGTAGATCGCAATACATAAATCAATAAACTTCTCGAAATTGATGTTTAAATTAAAGTATATTTTTTAATTCGATGGAAAACTGAAATTTTATTCCTAATATGAATTGCAATTTTTATATTTATGTTGTTTGTAATATAGTTTTTGTTTTATAAACATGTTTGCAGGTGTTTTGGAAAAATATTTCTGTTGTTTTTTTTATTTTGAACAAAATTTTAAAGTTATGGAACATATCCCAAAATTTACCATTTATTCTATGTATTGTTTTGCATGAATCTTTATTGCACGGTTTTAAAGAAACCTATCTACAGTGAAATGATCGAAAATGAATTTGACACAAAGAAATTTTACATTTAATTAAATGTAGTTTTAATAAATGAACTAATATTTAAATGTCTTTTTTGTCAAAAGAATATGAAGAAGTATGGCAATTTTTTTTATAATTATCTAATAGAAAAAATATAAAAATGAAGGAATGAAATAATGAAAATTTAACGAAAGCTAAACAAATTAGTACAAAAAAGTACTTTCTGTAAGCATTTATTTTCTAGGAATAAATTAATTTTAATATTAATAACAATAGTATTATAACAGATTAATTACTGTGGTTTTGGAGGCTTTTGTTGTGGTAAGAATATTGGCATCTTGTCATATGTAATGCGAATCCGAGTGTCTTCTTTAGGCGAATCCACTCCACAATGTGGACAAATAGATCCGATTCCTTTTACTGTCATTTGACAATCTCTATGATAAAGATGTTTAGATGGGCATAAAACAAATTTTCCCTAAAAATAATTACATTTTATTTTTATAATATATATTATAATTATTTATATATATTTAAATATTAGCTTGTAATTATAAAGAGTAATAGTAATAAATAATAATTATACCTCTGTACAAAAGATTCCACAAGTAGGACAACAACCATGACGATGAAAACGTTCTCTATGGGTACGGCAAAGGAGGAGGTAAGGTACACGAGTACTTGCACGTAATAATTCAACTTCCGAATCAGAAATAAGATTACAACATCCAACTAACCGATCACTAAGTGTGTCGGTACCCTGGCAAAAAAGATCGTTTGGAGGGCATGCTACATAAAGTTGAGCTGATTTTTGACAATGGCATAATGAAGTTGATGTATTCTAAAATAAAATATATACATATAAATTTAAAATAAAGGAAAATTATTTGAATATGTTATAGATTTATTAATAAATTTATAAATTTAAATTTAACTTAAATTAATTTTCATTTAAAACTAAATTAGTTAAAAGGATATAGAAAAATTCAATATATTCCTCAATATAAAAAATATAAAATAAAACCACTAATATTAGAATATTAACATTATAATATTAAATATATATGCATATATAAAATAATATATTCAAATTAAGAAACCACTACTTATTGCCTGGGATGAAATAGCTGAGTAGATACTCTGAGTTTCAGTTACAAGAATACAATATTTTTTTGTTTTTTTGGTGTGTAAATATATAAATAATAATAAACTTATTAAAATAAACTTACCCCATTGGATTGTCCTAATGATGAGGAAAGATCATTACGAGTTTTTTTTACATTATCTTCTGAAAATATAATTAGAATATGATGATATCAATTATATTAATAAAAATAATAAATATATATAAATAAGGAGAGAAATAATTAGAAATAAATAAATATTAATAAGGAAAGAATAAAGAAAAATGTTTAAATAACTTTAACTTTTGTATTACTTGTTTGATGGGCCCTTTATTAAAAAAATAATTAAATTTCATGTAAAATAAATTAAATATAAACTTGAATTAATAAGAGTAGTTTTTTTTAAATATTTGTATAAGTATTTGATATAAACAAAAAATAATATAAAATAATGATTATATACTTTTTATAAATATTTGTACACATTTATTTTAAGTGAAATGGTTAGAAAATTGCTAAAATTGATATTATTTTAATTAAATTGTACATCCAAAACAAGTGAGTTTTTAAAAATGTTATAAATATAGAGAATCTATCTCGAATTGATATGAGTATTATTTATTTTGCAAAATATAGAGAATTACACATGAATATCTTTTTAAGAAATTTTGAAATTTCCTACAAATACTTAATCAAGATAAACTTAGTTGATTATTTTTATTTGATAATAATAGAAAAATAAAGAAATATATAAACACAGTTAGTATTATAAAATATAATATTTTAAAATATTAACGAAAGAAAAAAACAATAATGTATTATTTTTAAAATACTTAAAAAAAGTATGTTTTTATTGTTAATAATACTATTCTCTTTTCTATCATAGATCTAAAATAAATATTTTAAATGAGCAGAAAACAAAGAAATAAACATAAATAAATAATATTATAATAAACTTATAATATATGAACATATCTTATATTAAATTTTAATTACCATTATAAATAAGATCTGAATTGGATTGTTTTCTTTTAAAATTTCCTAGTGGGCATGTTTCAGCTGTCAGTGGACTTTCACTTCGACTTGTGCTACAAGCTAAAAGAAAAATGAATTGAAACAAATATAAATATATAATTATATTAATACATATTAAAAAACTTACAAGAAATTTCTTTAAGTGCAGTTACAGTATTTAAGTGGTTTGAAGTAATTTTTATATCATCTGCTTTTTTATTATTCAATGATAAGTCTTGTTTACTATTAATTTCCTTGTCTAAACTAGCATTTGTACTTTCACTTGTACTTCGATATCGTTGAGTTTTACGAGTTTGTTTATTTTTATTGGAATTAAATGAATAACGAAGTCCTTTGAAGGGTTTATAACGTCGTTTTCCTGTTTTAGTAAAATTGGTGGGTAATTTATTGTTAATATTGGAATTAGATTCAGGCAATATTGTGGATGTTGAATTGAAAGATTCATTATTCAGAGACGGTGTCGGGTCTTCTAATTTGTTTTTAGATAATGCTGTTGTTATTGTTTGTGATACTGTAGTGGTTGGTTTACTAGTTTTTGATTTGGATTCACTTTTAGAAGAATTAGGACTAGAGCGTCTGTTTTTACTTAAACGACCACTAGTTCGACTAGACGGGGCCATATGACTAAAAGACTTTTCTTTTCTTGCAATTGCACTTTGAAGAACAGACTCACGGGGACAATCCTTGCTACGACGTCTTGCTGATCTTTTAACACCTGATGGCTCTTCTAAAATCGCTTTTTGACTTCTAAGTGAACGTTTACCTGTGTTGGATGTTAGATTCTTTGACTCAATGGGGTTAGGTTCTACTTTCACTAATGTCCATGATTCCTCCTGTTCTTTGGATTTTAATTTTTTCACTCCATCATTCTCTTCAGTATTTTTTAATGTAATAACAATCCTAGGTTTTGTTTCATTGTTATCTTTCAATTCAACCTTCTCTTTACCAAATTTATTATTTTCAATAGCATTCGCTTCTTTTAATTTATTTTCATCTTTATTATCATCATCTAAGATATTTTTATTAAATTCACATTTCATTTCACCAATAATTGAATTAATTAAATTAAAATCCACTTCACGTTCACCATTTTGAGTTTTTTTATTATTATGTGATTGTTGCTGTGAATGTTCATTATTCATGATATTGGATTGTTTTGAATTAATTTCTTCTTCAGGTGATGGTTCACTTTCAATGCTTAGTTCTTTTGATTCGTTCATGTTGTTGAAATGGTTCACGTGGTGAAGTATAATTAAATTAATTTATTGAAATATTCACCATTTCATTTCATTCAATATGGTTGAGATTTGTGAAGGAAATAATAGAAATGTATATTAAAATGAAACTAGGAGGGTAGATGTGTGTGATGTTGTCTGTCTGGGCGGCTTCGCCATCTCGAATTCGATTCAACAGCAGCTCCACCTCCCGCACCCCGATGCACTCAACTTTCAATCAAGGCTGTGATAACCAGCCCCAGTCCTTAAATAACCAGTTCATTTACTAGTCTTTAAAAATAAATAAATAAATACTTTCCAATTAAAACAATCTATTCCATTTAGAGTTAATAGAAAATTATACGAATCGAATAGTTATATTTTTCTTTTACTTTAAAGATCAAAGTTAAACAAATTATAAGAACATAAATGTATATCTTTAAAGAAATTAATATTAATATACCTTTATATAAATATATATAAAAGAGAAATATATATTAAAATGCTTTAAAATCCATCTCTTTTTAACAAAATTATTACTTAGATAAATATCTCTTAATATTCATATATAATTCATATTAGAATAGAAATATATAAACAACTCTTAATATGAATTATAATAATAATAAATTTCTATTTTTATTTGTTATCATTAAATTTTATTTAAAAAGGTATATTTATTTTCTTTTTTATTTCTGTTTTTGTCGGTATATAAATATTTACACTTACACAATTGAAATATTGATTATATATGTTAATAAAACAAGGAAATAAAATTATTCTAATTTGAATATATTTAAAGATTTTATAATTTTTTTTTTATTTCTATAAAATTATTCTTTATTATTCAAATATTTTAATATTAATTATTATAGATAAATTTAAAAAAATAGATATAATTTCTCTCTCCTTGTTATCTTTCTTAAATATATAAAATGAAAAATAATAATAATATTTATTAAATAATTTATTTTATTTTTTTCTACTTTAGAATTTAATCAATTTAGGTTTAATAAATAATAAAGAAAAACCTGTTATATATAAATATAAATATATATATAACCTTATAATAGATGCAAAAAACTAATCTATTTTAAAAATTGAAAGGATAGGAAGATTATATTATAAAAAAGGAAAATATTCAAGAATTTTATCAATAATGATAAGAAATGCTACTTGTTCAATAAAATGAATCATTTTAGCTTTCATACGGAGAAATTGGAATGTTTTTTTTTTATAATATTATATAATTAAAATAAGAAAATCAAAATTTTATTATTTAATTAAGAATTTCATTTTAGTGAATTATTAAGTATCAAAATATTTATAGAATTAACAGTGCTTTAAACTCATGACTTATTGAATTCTATTCAGTAATATATAAGGATCAAGGTTATTATTTTTTAACTATTTTCAGATATATGTATATATGTATAAATATAAATAATTTGTTGCTTTTCGAATTTTTTTCTAATAAAAAACTTTTTAACAAATTAAATCATTAATTTTTCAACTTAATTTTAAAGATAAATTAAACAAATAAAATAAAAAATATGCATAGGAAAAATTAAAATCACCTATTTAAAAGCATTTAATAATTAATTATAAAAAAATTTTATAAAATGATAAATAAATTTTTATTTTAGACTTTATTTCCCTTTGTTTTGGGGTAACAAATAAAAATTCTAATCTAATCTTTGTTATATATTAAAAAAATGTCATTATTGTTTGTTTTTCAAATTAAAAAAGGATTACTCGTATTTATTTTTAAAATATTTAAAACAAAATATAATTATTATTAAAATATTCTTCATTAGCATTAAAATAGAAAATGATATTATTATTTCAACATAAATTAATTAAATTTTTTTTTAAAGTCTATTTCAAAACGTTATTGATTGTTATGTTTGTTTATAATACACATTAAATGAAGAGAAGCTTATTATTATTATTATTAAGAAAATATTTCTTATTTTAAGATTATATAAATTAAAATTTTTAGAGAAAAATACTGGGTTACTAGGATATTGCAATTTTTGGATATATAATTGATAATTTAAAAATATAATATAATATAAATAGATAAATATAAAATGATGAATTCATTATTTTAATGAATTTCTGTCTCTAATAGGTTTATTTATTACAAAGATAATAAGTATGATAATATAGAATAGATAGATAAAAATGACAAAATGAGAATGTTTTAAAAAAATTAACTAGATATATAATAAAATAAAATTTAAAAATATGATACCCTTAATAGAACAATCTAATTTGTCTTTTTTATTTTACTTTAATAAATTAGTGAATTGTGAATATAAAATATAAGTGTGTTAAGAATTTCCCTTTGTTAGACCAGTTTGTTAACTACTTTCAATAAATTAATTAATTTATTTATTCAAACATAGACTTCTTAAAAATAATAAAGCCAATCCAATAGATTTAGTATTTATTTTGTTAATTTATTAATTATTTTGTTGAATTATTAATCATTTCTGATCAATTATTTTCAATCATGAAAATTAATTTATACAATTTGAATTTTGCATTAAAGGCCTATAATACCGACACATCTTAAAATTATCACACAATAATATATACTTAATATAATTAAATATATTTGTGTTGTTGTTTTTAATTATAAAAAATTATATTATTATAAAACTAACGAAAATATACATAAAAATTTAAATATTATATTCTACTATAAATATAAGTATATTGTATATTTTATTCTTATTTAACCCTTTTTAACTTTATTTTTTAATTTAACAATTATAGTTTATAGTTAGTGTAAGAACATGATTATTTTATTAAAAGCCAAAAATAATTGTTTGTTTTTATGTTTTGTGTTGTTTATTTTTATTTATCGGTAAAAATCTTTTGATGTAATTTTCCATAGTGCAAATAAAATGTAAGTTAAACTTAGGTTTATAAAGAAAAATTATTAAATATATTGTTTTGACATATAATATAATAATATAATATTCAAAATTTTATTTTTTTAAAATATATCTTTATTTATATAACAAATAATATTTATTTTTATTTTTATTTTTCGAGTCATATTTAAAATAATAAAAGTTTTATCAAGTTTATTTTTTTATTAATTTTGGCAATCAAAAAAAAGCGACTTTTAAAATCTAAATCATGGAACTTAAAAGAGAGAGAGATTATATTCTATTATAATTTATTAAAATGTTTTGTTTTTTATTTTTTATGTTTTTTTATTTTTATTTGAACAGCTTGTATATAAATAATATTGGCAATGCAAAATTTAATTATTATTTTTATATTTATAGTTTTTTATTTTATACAAAAAATTAGAATAGGAAATAAACTAAACATGTTAATTTCGATTAATAATTAATATATTTCATAACTTAATAATTAAAAATATTAAAAAGTAAATTAATATATAAAATATATTAATCACAAAATAAAAAATAACTAAAAATATATTGATTTATTAATGATTGATTATAATAATCTAAAAAAATTTAAACCAATTAAATTTAAACGATAAGTCATCTAGTGCAATGATTCCCAACTCATTTTTTTTTTTTTTTTTTGAGGCACAATTTAAAAGCCTTTACAGTATACATAAAAAATTATTCCCAATATAAAAATTAATTTAGATAAAAAATCGCTTAGACTATTAATTTATATTTTATTTTCGTTAATTTTCATCATCATTTATATATAAAATAAAATCCTATTTCATTCATTCCTATCATTCCTTTATTAATCCATTTGTTTTAAAATTAAATATAAATATAAAAATAATTTTTAAATTTGAGTTGAAAGCTACTTAAAGTAGATTTCTTTCAAAAAAAATAATCTAGAATTGTTTCAATTCCCAGAATAGCTTTATGAAATATATATCTTCTTCTTCTATAGATATAAAAAAAGGTTTTTGTCTACCGATTGCTAGGAATTTAAAACTTTTTGCATATCTTCGAGTTTCATGACCTCTAGAATCCAAAAGTGACTTTAAATCGAGGTTGCAATCGAGAAACGCCAGTTATCATGCAGTAAAGAAGCTTATCTCATCAAAATTATTATCAAAGGGTATAAAAATTAATTAATGGAAGACCAAGGACGCGTAGAAAAAGACGTAAGAGAGATGGGACAGGAAAGGAGTTGGATGGATGTGACTCAGGATAGGACACTTGGAGAAATGTGGTTGTTGCGGCCAAGAACTCTCGAGTACCGTTGAGCCACATAGATAGATAGATATATAATAATAATATATAATTAATTTACTGATTAAATTAAAATATATTTTAAATAAGAACACAAAAAGAAATGAATGTTTCATGTAATATAAGGTAAACGTACCAGTGGTGGGCCATGTTAAGAGAAATTTTCATAAAAAAAGACTATCATTCTGTAATAAGAGTGAGAATAACATCAAAACAAGTGCTAACACATATTGTTTAACTATTTTTAATTATCATTATAACACAAACATTCGGTTAATGTATATTTAAATATTTTTTTTACATTTTTTTCCTAATCGTATTTTTTGTTCTAGTAATTTCCCATCTTAAAATCTAAAGTTTTGGTAATTGACCATATTTTGATCCAGTAATTGGCCATCAACCTAAAATGGGTTTAAAATAAATAAATGGAATAAAATGCACTAAGGATTGGTTTTATTAATATTTTTTATAATTTCTTATAACTTTTTATATTTTATTTTAATTATTCTTTATATTTACAGTTTGTTTCTTTATATTTACAATTCTTATCCATATTTAAACGCGCGGTTTTTAAACAAGAAAGGAGGTCAGTTAATGCAATCGAAAGAGAAAGATAATGACATTAATATAATTTAAAAAATATATTGGAAATTTTAATTAATATTAATTTAATATAAGTAATTATAATTATTCATACTAATATAATAATAAATATTTTTTATTAAATTTATTATTGAGTAATAAGACATTTAAATCTAATAAATTGTTGCTGATTTAATTTCATAAAATAAAATTTTAAATTTAATAATGTTTATAAATTGGAAATTAACCTATTTACACAATTTATTATCAGCATAAAATTTAGATATCTAAAGGAATCTGATGAAAATATAATTTAATTTGTAAAGATTTAGTGATTTACCACGTGTTGTCTCAGTATTTGGCCAAGTGGTCCTCTACTGAATAAAATTGTTCTAGACATTTAAAACAAAAAAAAAATTTGTATACATCACATTTATTTTAATAAAAAAAAAAACGATTTTAATTAAAAAAAATTTTAATCGTATTTTTAAATATTTTTTTACATTTAATAAAAGTGAGAATAACAACAAAACAAGTGCTAACATCAGTGGCGTACCTAGAGGAGGGCGGTGGGTGCTGTCCGCACCGGGCTGCACTTATCTTGGGGCGGCATTTTTTATATTTAGTTATAGTTGTAAAAAAAAAACTTATTCATTAAATATTTATTTTTTTTTCTTTCTTGAATAATAAATGATTATTATGATTATTATAAGTTTACTATTTGATTTATATAAATTATGATTAACTATATGATTTCGAATATTATTCCTCGATGTATATAAATGCATTTTAGTGTAAATTTTGAATTCTAATTCCAAGAACAGGATAGTAATTTTATTTTATTGTATTCATTAAAATTCGTTGAATTCGTAAACGCATCTTTACGATTTTGTTCGGCAATTTTTCCTAACTAAAATTTTTTGATTTCAGTTTATAAATGTCATTTCTTTTGAAAAGTTTATATGATTACTTTGAAGTGATATACCAAAATTTTTTTAAATCATCGATTTTTCTTTTGAAAAGCAGGGCCGGTGGAAAAAATATAAATATAAATTTTGAGAGCATAGCATTATACACGATTTTTCTAGTATGAAAGCTAAAAGAGTAAATATTATATAAATATGTTTACGAGTGCATACAAATACGTGTAAAAAAATTTACTCTGTGTATTAATTAATATTGATTAAATAACTTAATTATTAATTAAATTGAATAAATTAATTATAAGAAAAAGTAATAATCTTGAATTAAATATAAAGTATTTTGTCTGAATATTGCTTAAATTGAAAAGAATCATTTCATGACTTAAAATTAAAATCTTACTTTAAAATTTTTCATGTCTGTCTGCCTACATTTTATCCCAAACCTTAACATTTTGAGAAATAAGAAATAATAATTAATTTGTATTTATTTATATAACATATATATGTAATATTAAATTAGTTTATATGGTTAATAAATGTCGTGAGAATTTAAATAGTCTAACCAATCGATCATATAGAATTGCTTTTATTTTTAATCAAATTAAAAAATTATCATGTTAGAGAAGAGAGAAGGATGATTAATTTTTTTCGTGCACTTTCGGCATAAGTCGGAAAAATTCGTTTAATATAAATGTTTATTTTTTATCTCTTTCCCACCTATACTAAGCAAATCTTTTTAATCATTTCAAGTGTTTTTAAGAATTGCGGGTGCCTTTGGTCGACAATTTTTAGAACCGAACCGAACCGCAAACAATGATATCTTGATTTGAAAGTGCATAGGTAATTTGAATGCTACCGCGGAGGGAGAAATTTTTCTGTGATTTTAATTCTGCCCCCTTTTAATAAATAAACAAATATTAATTTTAAAAATAATAATAATTTATAATAAAATTATTTAAAACTTCATTGATATTAAATAAAATATTTAGAAAATTTTAAATAAATAAATATATTACAAAGTTTATGTTGATTATCTTTATTAATTTTTTTTTTTTTTTTGTGATATAATATTGATAAATAATAATATTAAATCCTATATAAATTTAAGAAAAAAATTGAGTTTGTTTACAATTTATTAAAAATATTCAAACAAATATAAATTAAATAGATAATTGAAAAGATTAATTAGTGACTATAAAATGAGTTGATGATATTGAATTTCTATATTTTTATACACATATTTTATAGAAATATTTATATTTCTTGACGTATTTTGCAGTGATGTATTGGTAAAATAAAAAGTAAGGGAACGCATAGTGGGAGCAAAAAAGTCCTATTTTCACCAGTCCTTTTTCCATATAAGATTTCATTTTTATATGATTACTTTGAAGTGATATACCAATATTTTTTTAAATCATCGATTTTTCTTTTGAAAAGCAGGGCCGGTGGAAAAAATATAAATATAAATTTTGAGAGCATAGCATTATACACGATTTTTCTACTATAAAAGCTAGAAGAGTAAATATTATAAAAATATGTTTACGAGTGCATACAAATATGTGTAAAAAATTTACTCTCTGTGTATTAATTAATATTGATCAAATAACTTAATAATTATTTAAAACAAATAAATAACACTTATTTAAATCAATGGATAAATTAAATTGAAAAGTTTGAAACAATTTTTTTTTATTTTAATTTTATTGAACAATTAATTAAGTGTTATTAAAGGAATTTTTATTTAATGATCACATTGTTTGTATAAATTATTTATTAAAATAAAAAAATTATTAAATATTTATTAAAATATTATGCATATTATGTATTTATTAATACACTTTACTTAACTCACACTGTCAGGTTGTCCGTGTGTTGTTTGTCCGCGGTTTGACCGCAGCATTTTATAATCGATATTTCAACAACTTCCCGTCATTCAATCAACTTGAAATTTTGCATACGCGCTTGCTCCTGCTAATAATACATGAATCAATTGAAAAATCCACTGAATTATTTATCTATTAGTGGTAATTAATTAACTAAACTTTCATATGCGGAATATGGAATAGTTCACTATTTCAATCATAAATGGCGATAGCAGTTTTAGAGACGCTGAAGCCCTGTTTTAAACTATAAGTTTTTGCAACACACATTATATTTACAAATGTCAAAACATCTCTAATTAACCACGTAATATTTCTTCTTCTGGCCGATTATAAGTTCCAGGAATCGGTTGTCTTCTTATCGCGCCTTGGTGTAATTTTGCTAAATCATGTTTCTTAGTACTATACGTCGAATTAAATAAATCAGAAATACGACTAAAAAGTATAAAATAAATTTAAGTAAAAAGAAATCTTTTTAAAAAACACACTTTACTTAAAATTGCACTAAAAAGTAAAAAATAAAATCACTGTAAAGTGTGTGCGCTCAAATTATAATAACACCCTAAAACATTTGCTTCCACTATTGGGCGCACACACTTCACAGTGATTTTATTTTTTACTTTTTAGTGCAATTTTAAGTAAAGTGTGTTTTTTAATAAGATTTCTTTTTACTTAAATTTTTTTATTTATTAAAATATTATACATATTATACATTTATTTTATTTTAATAAATAATTTATACAAACAATGTGACCTTTAAATAAAAAAAAAATCCTTTAATAATTATGAAAATAACCACAAAAGCTTTAATAAATAAATTAATTAAGTGTAGTTGTTTGATAACAAATTATTACTTCTATCTTTATACTTTCATATACGAGTACATGTAAAAATTCATCACAAATTATTTCTTTGGTACAAGGTACATCAGATTTTAATTATTATAATGTAATAATGCATGGTACCATGCCTCCCTATTTTTTAAAACTATCACCCCTGTTTCAAATAAAAATTACTATGATATATTTAATCTAAATTGAGGTGCCCCCCTCCCTTAATAGATCATAAAAGATATTGTTAAATGTGTTAGTCAATTTAAATGTTCAGTAATATTCAAGATGTCAAATAGTTAATGTTATACACGTTTTTGCATATGGTCAAATTATTAATTCTCTTTTTTATTTACAACTGTCTTATTCAGATATTGTTCTGTTTCCCAATAATTTGGTAACATTACTAAACATTCATCTACAGCAATGCCATCCAAACAGGCACAAAGAAGAAAACGTAGGCAACAGTGGCGCAAAGACCAAAATTCAGTATCTACAAAACCAGGTCTAGAAAAAAATGTAACAAATGATGAAGTAATGTCAAATAGAAGTTTGTATTACCAGGAGTGGTACTCCAATAAAGCAAGATCTCAAAAAAGAAAGATTCCAAAACAGTATTAAACCTATCGAGAAGCAGAAAAAGCTGCTCAACGCAAACGTTACCAAACAAACATAGAAACACATAGAGCTGCAATACGAAAACGTTACGAAACAAATCGGGAGCCACAAAAACAAACACAGCGTCAACGTTACAATGCTAACTTAGAAAAACATAGATTTTGCAAATACTCTGTGGTAATGTGGGAGGTACTACCACACACTATTTGCAAAAGTTTTATTGGATATGCAATTAAATACACTATTCAAGAAATAAACGTTTTAAAAACAATTAATATTGTCAGCCAAGCTTTGATTTCACTAATTTTGTGGAAAGGTAACTTGGCGGGGCCCTAACTTTTTTGATTTCCTAACTTTTTAGGGAACACAACTTGGCGGGGAACCTCTACCACGAAGTGGTTTTTTGTCAGATAAATATATTGTAAAAATAAAAAACATTGGCATTATCCTTCATGAATTAATATCTTATCAAATCAGGTTCAATTTGAAAACAATATCAGTTTCTTTTCAAAACTCACTGATAATTAAATGAAATCACAATTAATGGTTTATAGAATCAAGTTTATAATATCATTCGTTATCATTCTTTATTTGAGAATGAAAAAAAATAAACAAAAAAAATGCATAATGTAAGGAAAAGAAAGGGAGATATTCTTATTGCTAAAATATATTAATTATTTTTACCTATTTAAAAAAAAGAATTCAATATAAATGAGAATACATTAGAATTAATATAATAGATATATACCTATATTGTTTCTTGAAATAATATCTTAAACAAAAGATATGAAAATAAATATTTCTATAATTTTTTTTTTATTTTTTACCGCCTATATAATGTCAAGCTATTCATATTGTAATATATGTCAATATTCTCTTTAACAAAAAAATTGCTTTATTTCTTTTATGATATAGAAAAAGATATCGAAATCTGTCTAAAATTTTCCCATCATTTAAGAAAAAATATATTATTATGTATATAGATAAGCTTTATTATATCAGATATTTTAAAATTTAAAGTTATTTAAATAAGTATAAGTACCGGGACCCCGAGCCTCGGCTCGGTACTTAAGTTAAAAAAAATGATTCATTATTATTGGGTTTGGCTGGTAATATTAATACCTGGGATACCGAGCTGTCGCTCGAAAAAATGTTTAGACATTATTATAGTCATTTTCATTCTGTAAATTAAATAATTTTATTTCATTTAAATAAATATCTATTTTTAAATAATTTTTCTCTCTACATTATTTATCTAATTCTGACAATATATTAAGATCACACCGAGACCCCGAGCCTCGGCTAGGTAATTAAGTTAAAAAAAAATAATTCATTATTATATTGGGTTTGGCTGGTAATATTAATACTTGGGACACCGAGCTGATATACAATTCTTTAAATATTTATTACAATTATTAAATGTTGCATCATTGCATCAATCTGATTAAAATGAATGGAACTTGGGGTAGGTATGTTTCAGTGTGCATGAATATTTTTTTTTTATTGGAAGAATGATAAATATATATCGTAATTTATAATTATAAAATATTATTAAAATATATATTTTTAATTTTATTTCGAAATTAAATAAACAATTTTAAAATATTTTAAATATAAAAAATATATATCTTTTAAAAAAAGGCGGGAAACAAATTTCAATATGAATGTCATATGTCATCGATATATAAATTAATAATAAATAATATTAATAAATATTTAAATTTAATAAAAGAACAATGAATAAATAAATATAAAATAGTAATTTATTAAAAAATAATAGATTAAAAAAAAAAAAAAAAAATTATTTTCCTCCGGTTTTTTTATTACAATATTACAATTATTAAATGTTGCATCATTTTAATTAATAAAATAAAATAAAATAAATTAAATTTAATAAAAGAACAATGAATAAATAAATCACGAAAATAGATAAAAAAAAAAAAATGCACGCGGCGAGTTTCGATCCTTCGAACTCGGGGAGTAAAAACAATTGTTCTTACCATTGGTCTATGATATTTTGATAATTAAAAAGATATTTTTACCATCTTTCAAAGACATTTATTTGTTTTGTTGTTTTTTTTTGAGAGAGATTAATAAATATATATATATTTTATTAAAAATAAATATTTTTAATTTTATTTCGAAATTAAATAATAAATTTTAAAATATTTTAAATATAAAAAAAATATTAATACAATATCCTTTAAAAAATTTTTTAAAAAAAGGCGGAGTAAAATTTCAAAATGGATGCCATTTCTGACGTCACCCATATATAATTTTTAATTAAGAAATTAATAATGAAGCTGTAAGTTTCAAGAGATGTGATCAATAAAACTCAATTTTTCTTTATAAATACTATATCTAGTGTGAATTTGAAAAAAATCGTTAGAGCGGTTTTTGAGAACCAATATATATATATAGATACAATTTTAGCTAGCATAATAAGATAAGATATATAGATAATAAATTATATATATAAGTATTAAATCATTAATGAAATAATAAATTTATTATATAGATTATATATAAATATGAGGGTCAATAAGTCCGTGACTTTTTGAATGAAACAAGTTTTTGGATAAAAGATTATTTTATTTTTCAACCTAGACTCCTTTAAGCTCTATAAAATTCGTCCAAAACGTTTCTCCAATTTTTTGATCCCTTCTAAAAAATAAGATTTGACGAGGACATCAAAATAGGTTCGTTTGTGAGATGATTTCATCATTGGAGTTAAATCTCTTTCCGCCGAGG
The DNA here is from genome assembly GCA_963082975.1 of Labia minor. NCBI lineage: Eukaryota > Metazoa > Arthropoda > Insecta > Dermaptera > Spongiphoridae > Labia > Labia minor. The sequence goes on along the minus strand of OY720350.1, from coordinate 34,620,804 downwards.
AAGGGTTTGGAAACAAGAAATAGTCGCTCGGGGAATAGGGTGGATGAGGGAACAATTCGTATCCCAATTCATGGATTTTCAAAGAAATACACTTTTTTCCATTTTCTTCTCAAATCACGAGGTAGTTTGCTATTAATGAATGTCAAACAAACATTAAAAGACTCAGGTGATAGTTGCCTGCTGACAAGAGTCAATATTACCATTTCATTTAAGGCAATTCAAAAAGTCATCCACTTATTGACCTACCCTCGTATATATAACTTATAATAATAATAAAAGCAAGTGTAATGTGTGTGTCTGTTTGTCTGTCTGACCGAGCTCTCCAGGCAAATCTATCGCACGCAGTTTCATTATATTCATTTTTACCTAAACTTAATAATAAAGGAGTTATTTATAAAAAACTACTTTAAGATTTCAAAAGCTTTTCGTCCGCCCGTAGTGGCAGGATATTTTGAAAGAAATCATGTAAAAATATCCCTAAATCAAAAATCCCTGAAAAAAAATCCCTAAGTAAAATATCCCTAAAAAAATAAATTCCTAAATAAAAAATCCCTAAATTTTTTTTACTTATTTAAAAATGAATACCCGAAGAGACTGGAATGAGGTAGTTATACATCATGTTTGGTGTCATCACATCTGTTCCATCTGGTTTTTTAGCGTCCCATTTTTCATGGTTTGCCTTCATCATGCGAGTCGCTGAATCGTTTCTTTGGTGGATCAGGCTTCTTACCACGAACATCACGACAGATTTCCAAAGAGATAAGGTTATGCTCAATATGGATTTGCTTAATAAGGTCCCATACTGATGTCTTATAACCTCCTAAGCGTGAACGAAGAGCATTGTTGTAACTTTCCAATGCATTGTTTGTTCGAGTCAAACCCATCAAAGTGGCATCGTAGATGTTCCAATGATCCAATGTCGAATTCGGGGTCATAAAAGCCAGCCAAATATTGTTCACCTAACCAAATGCGCTCGAAGTAAGAAAAAAAATCACGAAGTTTTGCCCTGTTGGTTGTCCAGCTAATGCTTGGTAGGATACAATGACTTTTGATGGTGGTACAAAAGCCAAAGCTGCAAGAGTTCGTAACTGAGTGGAGTTGTCAGGATTATCTATATCATTATAGAGCTTCAAAACTTCTCTGGCATTGACTTGATGTTTCTATAAATGCATTGAGCAAAAGGAAAAAGACAACCTCTGATGATAGTAAATTTCATAAATTGCGTTATATATTCCCTGGTGAAATATACGGTGCAAATGGTGTATTTTGTATTTGGAATCATTAAGCTATTAAAACGTATGCTAATAAACGGAATTTGAGTAAATTCCCTTTATTTTACATACGAATTTGACACCCCTATTTTTTTGGAAAAATCACGTGTCTGGGCCCTATGTATGTATTTTTTGACCTATTTTTCCCTACTTTCGGTACAGGCCCGACTACCTCCTTAGGAGGTCATGTGTCATGCTCACCTTGTGATTTAATTTTCTGAGTCACAATTAAAATTAATACAAAAATGAAAAAATTTGTTTTTAGTGATTTTTTCTTTTAGGGATTTTTACCCGTTTCCATTTTGAAAAAAATAGTTCTCGCTTCATAGTTTTTATGAAATTAGCAATTAATGTATTATTAATAAAAAATATTTAGAATTTGAGTAATATTTTTATTTATTTTATATTTAAATAATAATCAAATTGGAAAATAGTAATCTTATATTAAGTCTTTTGTTTTTTATGATTTAGGAGAAATATTAAAATAATTTTTTATTTCTTATATTTAATTCTGTACGAAAAGATAAGCAATTTTTATTTTTGTTAAAATTTTTCTAAAATAAAATCAACTTATAATACACTAAGTTATACTTTACAAATTATTTTTTTTTCTTTTCTATTTGTAATATAGTACATAATATACAGCAATTTATATTTTTTTCTCTCCTGGGGGGGGTTAACTCCCAAACCCCCCCCCCTCCTGGTTGCGCCACTGCGTCATGATGATAAACATTAACATTAATATCATGATAATATTATATTCACATGTATATCAAGTAATACCAGATCAATTAAGCAGCGACACTTTTGAACACAATGACAAGCTTGACTACACAGGCAGATTTAAAGATAAATTGTTAAAATTATATACGAATGTAATATTGCAATATTAATAAACTAATAGTTACTTTATACCAACTTTATTCAACAAAGAACCTGCGTAATACACAATAAGCCCCTTTTCTCCATAATATCAGGCGCTACCCTATTGGAACTTCGATTTAAATAAATTCTTTTCGAATATTATTATCCTTCGTAATTACAAAACCTAAGTATTTAAATTTTTCAACATTTTACAATTCTAAGTTTCGTATGTTAATACTATTTCTCTCTGCTATTAAATATTCAGTTTTATCACTATTTAATTAACCCAATAAATTAATTGCTCAGTAGTTTAATACATTTTTGCTCAGTAAAAAATTCCAAATGACCAGTATTTTATTGTTTTTTGCACTGTAAAATATTTTAAATTTCTCAGTAAAATAAATAAAATCGTTCAGTAATTCTTAGAAGTTTCAAGAATCTCTCACTTATTAATAGGTTCAAGATTGAATTATTCTTATTCCCTCCATAAAATAAATAAGTCATGTTTATAAATATAATAATTATCTCTAAAAATCATAAGGTATGAATGTTGACTGCTGATAAGAATAATAATTAAATATAACGAAAATCTAATATTATTTTTATTTTAATATTTATTATACAAAATCAAACTTATTGTTAATACAAATAAAATCAAAGAAAATAACCTATAATATATTTCATAGCTAGATAATAAATTTGAAAATTTTGACAATTCAAAGTTTGAGTGATATAAATAAGTATATAGTTGATAGTAAATTTTTTAAATATGTATATTTTGTTTTCATAAAATAGTTCTTAATAACCTCAACTTTAATTCATATTTTGAATTATAAAATTATTTTTTTATTTTAATAAATACATACATATATATTATTATCTAGAACAGGGCTTCTTAAACTTTTTTATATAGCGACCCCCTTCAAGCTTAGGAAATTTTAAACGACCCCTCCTCCATATAATGAAATATATATTAACCGTAGATGTAGATGTAATATCGGACTATTTTACAATGTAAATAATATAAGGGTTAAATACATACCCATTCATTTCACATATATATAATTTAATAATTTTAAAATTTTATTTATAATGATTCAAAAGTATCAGATCTTTGCGACCCCTTTCAGTAGTCTCGCGACCCCCCTGGGGGTCGCGACCCACAGTTTAAGAAGCCCTGATCTAGAATATGCGATTTCATTGTAAAATAAAGTGAAATTTTATTAGTTATTTAAAGAAAAAAGAAATAGAAGCTATATACATAATTTATATTTAATGTTCCTATGTGTATTGATTTAAACTTTTAAAATATTTTGAATTGTTTTATTAAATATCAGATATTAGACTTTAGGTATTAGTTTTTTTGAGTTCTCATACACACACTAAGCATTTCTAAATTTCTAAATGAGATCCTTCAATTTCTTTTATTTTTGGCCGAAACTTTTCCAAGATCATTCAGATATAATAAAAGCATTAATAATAAACCATAAGCTACTCACTTTTTGCCCAAATAAATGTATAAAAATAATAAAATTATAAATATTTATATTATATAAAGATCTCTGAAATGTAGGCTTCTATTCACTTCAATTATACTTATATTTTTCCTAAAGAAACAGAATTTTCATTTATGTTTTAAAATGAATTTTAAAAAGTATATATAATAAATATTAGGTAATATAAATAATTTTTTTTTTTATTTTACAAGGTCGTTGCACTCGTTTTTTGGACCGTATTTTATAGTTTTATTCCATTCATGTGCTAGATGACATTCAAACAAAAAAACAAAAGAATCAATTTCTTATTAGGCAATATCACAAATTGTCAAATACATTTAGCATTTAATTAATTTAATTAAATAACTCATACGAATAAACTAATTTAAATCAAGATTTATTCTTCAGGATATTTGAAATAATAAAAAAAAAACAAAAAAATGAAGTGAAAGAGAATAAAATAATTCTTCATAATTAATTTAGTAATATAATTTTTCATCATTTTCATCAACTTTTTTAAGTCAGGCTGCAGTTATGATTTTATGAAAAATTTAGAAATCACTTAAAGATAATTTGTTTTAAGAAAATAAAAAATCATTAAAATAATTGTGTAATTTTTGCTAAAATTAAAAAAATGTTTTTTAGTTTAAGAACTAGTGTGGAATTAATATGATTCTCTTTATTTTTGTTAGATACTCATATAAATTGGCTACACTAATTAAATAAACCCATTTTTATCTTATTTATTCATTTAATAAAAATATCTAGTTAACTTAATATACTGGGTTCAATGATTTTATTAACAATAAAATTTTACAAATCTTTTGTTTTTATTTAAAGAAAAATTTGAATTGTATTAAATGGATTAATTCAGGAATTCTTATTAAAAAGAAATATTAAAATTAATATTGCGAAAAAATTCTTAATTAAAAGTCAAGATGATTTAATGACATGAATCTTCTAGTAATTATCTTTATTTTAATTTAATAACAAGTAAATTACACTTTTATTTAAATAAATAAATCGTCATTTTAAATGTAACATTACAATATTATTAAACAAGTAAAGTAAATTTTCTAAAATATTAATAAATTTAGGTAGATGTCTAAATATAAAAAAAAGATGTTTAAATATATATTTTTCATTCTATAAATAAAAATAAATTACGTCTAAAATTAATAAAAATCACTAATTCAGATTCTAAATATTTTTTATTTGCAAGTTTAATGTAATTGATTTATAATTATAAAAATTAAATCGAATAGGTCTAAATTTAATTGAGTGATATTTTACTTCTTCTTTGGTTTCATGGTAAAATAAAGAACTATTAAACCAATAGATGCATATGTCGCTTTTGCAACCTGCAATAAAATGAAATATAAAATATAACATTAAAAAGGATTTAAATAATGAATTTTGACTTACATTTGCTCTTCCTTTTAGTGTCTCTCCATTAAAAATTCGGCTGAGGCCTTTTAAATTTGGATTATCAACTGGCGAATCACCTGCCATTTCTAAAAACAAATGAAAAACATTTTATAAACATATTAGTTACTTAAATTAAAATGAAAAATTTAATAAATACTTTAAGATTTTATATTATATAATCTTAAAATAAGTTATCTGATAGATTTGAGTATTATTAGAAATAATAAAATGTAACCTTTCGTGTTATCATTGTGACCAACATTACTCAAATTATGATAAATTTATTAATTATTAATATTTGATATGTCATTTATTTCAAAATAATTTAGAAATTTATAAAATTAAAATAAAATCTTAAGGTTGTATTGAATTAAAAATAATATTTTTTTTTTTAAATTCAAATTAAGCAATATATAATAGTTTTCATTTATGACTATAGAGGAAAAAATGACGAGGGAAATTTTAAATTCGCACATAAGAAAATTTATTTTTCAAAAATTAAAAATTAAAATTCTTCTATTTAAACATATGATAAAAATTCTTTTTTTTAATAATAAACTTAAAAAAGAAAAATACCAGCAATTATTAAATTTAAGATATGGGAGTGGTAAATATTTGCAGAAAAATTTCAATAGTTTTCAAATATATTAGGCCATTAAAGCGACACAAAAAAAAAAAAAAAATTAAAGGTAAAAATAAATAATAAAAGTAAAATTTTAATATATAACAATGAAAAATGATAATAACAAAATTACTTAAGATGAATAAAATCATAAGAAAATCTACAAAAGATTTAAGTAAATATTTAAATATATCTATAAATAAAAAAACAACAAATGATTAAGCGAATAATGAACAAATAAAAACAAAATTATCTTTAAGATACTCTCTTTGTCTATATAATCAAATAATAATTTTTTCGATTTAAAGTAGCATGGACGCACTCCAAATTAGGTCCAAAGGCAAAATATATATGTCGATTGGCATGTATATTAATTATTTGACTTGAAATAAATCAAGCATTTGCATTATATTATTATTGATGACATAGCATATGTTCAACAAAAACCTTAAATTGTAATTCAATTGGGACTATTTGAAATTTTTAAATAATTTTGGAATAATTTTAATTTAAATAATTTAATAATGAGTTCGCGAGCGAATTACATAATTGTATAATGTTATAGCCCAGAGGTTCCCAATCTTTTCTGGTTTGCGGCTCCTTAAATAATCGGATTTTTTCCGAGGCTCCCTTAATACATCTGATTTTTATATAAATTTTTAACCCAGGGAGCCGGGGAGCACAGTTTGGGAATCACTGTTATAGCTAAAATATTATAAAAAATTAAAACTAAAAAAAAAATATTTATAGAGATCAGAAATTTACTATAAAAAGCAAAAAAATATGTTTCTCGAAATCTTTTAGAATGAACTAAATTAAAAAACTTGTGAGTTTTATTTGAATTATATTAAGTCAACCCTAAATATTTTCTGGAACATTTCAAAATTTATTTAAATATACATTTTTTTTACATTTTTATATCTTAATTTCTTTTTTAGTTATATTTTATTAAAATAACAAAAGACAAAAAAGAAAATATTTTTGTAGTGATTTTTTGGATAAAGTATAACAATAGAGAGTATTTACAATACTTAGGTTTGATTTATTTACTAATAATAAAATTTACATGTTATGTTATTACATATTAATATATTACCATATACACATAAAATATACTTATTAATTATATAAAAATTATATATATAAACTAAATATAACTTATAGTTAAATATCTATAAAGCATTGAAAATTATTCATATTGCTATAAAATAAGATCGACTGGCCCTATGTTTCTTTTAAAATTAAATAAATTAAATAAAAAATATCTAATCTTTTTTATTCATTTTAATTTAAAAATATTTTTATAATCCTTTAAAAATTTAATTTAAAATAATAAATATGATAAACGAATTACCAAAAATCTAATTATATTATTTTCGATAAATTATATATATCTATTTAATTATAACTAATCAACTAATGTGGAAAAAATTTTATCATACAATAAATAGTTATAATTCATATTTTGCATTTTTGTTTCAAAGGCTCAGAATAAATTGAATATTTGCTTAAGGTAATTTAATGTTAACTCAGTGACTGAAGATGTTTTCTTTTTGAATTTATTGTTTTAATTAATTGTAAATAAACAAAAAATTACGGCGTTTATTTTTATTAATGAACAACTTTCGGATGTTTAAAAAACATTGGAATAATAGTTAAAAAACTTTTAAAAAAAAAACATGATCTTAGACTATACATTTACAATTAATGTATTCAAAATAAATATATAAATATCATATACAATATAAATATTAAATCTATTATAATTTCGTCGAATTGTTATTTAGTTATTAATTTATCTAATTAATTCAATCCAATCTTTATAATTCCTCTTTTTCTTTTCTATTTTTTCAAGTTTAACCATATTGATTTCAATTTTTTTCTCAGTTTTCTGTATTATAGTGCCACAACGATTAATCTAAAAAAAAATAATTAGATATTAATTGAATTTTAATTATTGAATAAAAAACACTACTATCTACCTTTTTATATAATTTTAAAACTTTGTTTTTGTGGTCTTCTATATTATCTAATTTCTGTTTGAACAAGATTCTACAAAATTTTTCCGTTTCCAACATTCTATGTTTTCTTACAATACTCTAAAAAAAAAAAATAGAATAAATATACAATGTTTTTTGAAAGGTATGTGGTTGCTCCCAGATGAATAATGATGATTATTTTATGATTATTTATTATTTATATATTAAATATTAATTAATAATTATTGTTGTTATTTTAATTTAAATTGTTTTTGTATTACTCACTCGTTCTAAAATCTCCTTATTTCTCATTAATTTTTCATTCAATTGCTCTATTCTTGTTCTCATTAAAACAATCTAATAATAAACAAAAAAAAAATATAATAAAATAAAATAAAAGAAATTAATATAATAAATCAATGAAAATTTTTATTTAGCTTACCTGTATTGTGAGTATCGTTGATTTCTTTAATAAAGTTGCCAAATCCATATCTAGAATTTTATCCATATTTTGAGAATCATCCATATTTTGAGAATCATCCAAATTTTGAGAATCATCCATATTTTGAGTATCATCCAAATTTTGAGAATCATCCATATTTTGAGTATCATCCAAATTTTGAGAATCATCCATATCTCTTTTTCAATTTATTTTTTAAATATAAATTAAAAAAATTAACTACTAATTAAACTATCCAATGAATACACTTATTCACTTTCACTTATAATACACTTATTCACTTTCAATTAATACACTTATTCACTTAAAACACTTATTCACTTAATAATTTTGCTACCAGATCTGTGTGCACACCATCTAGTCCGAACGATATTCTAACAATGAATGTTCCTTTTAGATAAAATATTTTGAACTACCAAACATCTAGAAAATAGAATGAAATGTTTTCAATTTTTTATGACGTTTTTTTTTTGTATTTATTTAGACTATTGGTATTATAAATATATATAGAATTTGTGTGATTTACTGTGATAATCGTAGGCATATCTTAAATAAATAATTTTTAAGAAAAGCTTTTTGTTATTAATTTCCATTCTTTTACTCTCTTCTAGTTTATTTTATTTTCATAACAAATCTTTTCATTTTCTATTTTGAAATCTTATTTTTAAAGAAAGGATAGAAGAGAACAAAAAGAGATGGACGATGGACGAATTCTAAAAATGCTTTAGAAATTAATAAATAGAAAAAAAACATCTTACCTGTATTTTCAGAATATTGTATTGAGACAGATAAAGAAACAATAGAGGAAACAAAATATTGTCGACTGAATGAACCTGAATGAACCATTTAATAGTTATTTTAAAAGGGTCTGGAAAGATTTTCTATTATTCTAAATTTTGCCTATTTCCAATAGTTTTTGAACGTCTGAGATTCTAGAGAGTTGCTTTTAAAATATTTATACTTTATGAGAAAAAGTTTTGGGTACAAATGAATTCTGTCCCTTCTAGGAAAAGGTTCTACATAGAATGACAATTTTTTTTCCAATCATTCCAATCATTCCAATCATTTTAATTTCTGTTTATAGCATAACTTGTGCTTTATCAATTTTATATAAGTTTTCTTGTTCATTTTTTAACATGGATTTACCACAAGATAATTGTGATAGTAGCCAGGCGTCTGCTAATAATAATCAGGTATTTATTGAAAAAGATTTAGCTTTAGGAATATATATTAAATATTTATTTCATAATGGTTCTCTATTGTTTTAAATAATTACAATATATTTTTACATTTTCAATTTGATATATATTATATAAATGTTTATATTTAAATTTTAATAAAATAGTATTATTTACTATTATTTATCAGAATATCTATTATTTATTTATTGCCTTAATCAGGAGTGGATAACCCGCGGCAACAATTTTTGTAGTCCGTTCAATTCATCACACTTTTACATATATATATATATATATATATATAAAGGGTCAGGGGGAAAAATGCTTTTAGTCCATAAAATATTGAATATCATGATTTTACACGGTTTTAAAGGTCTATACCGTTTCTTTTAAATATAAGTTTCATAATAGGCATAAAGACTCTCAGTCACGTGTTATAAAGGAATGAATTTTGCAATGAATTATGGACTAAAATATTTTTTCCCCCTGACCCTTCATATACATATATATATATATATATATATATGTAACAGTGACCAAAAAAATGAAAACTAATATATTAAAATAAAATACATTCTATATATAATATAATTTTTTATATGCGTCTCTCGGACCTACCCCCAGAATGGCTCGCGAGGTCATTGACTTGAACCCCCTTAGCCTAAATTTCTCTATATTTACTTAAAATAATTACAATAAATTTTTAAACTTTGAATTTTATATATTATAGAAATATTTAATAAATTTCAATTGTGTTAATCACGTGTATATTAATAATAAATTATATTAAGAGGCAAGAATATATTTAAATACCTGTTTATCTTTTAATATAAATTTTAATAATATAATATCAATTGAAATTTATTTATAAGAATATATAAGTATATATATATATATATATCTGTTTAGAACAATCTATTATATCTATATACATCTTTTCAAAATCACACAAAAGATAATTTTTTTTAAATTTTTTATAAGTAAAAATTATAAAGAATAAAAAATTACTAGATATTGAATTAATATATAATAATTTGTAAAAAATTAAAAATTGCTAGAATGTTTTATAATTTTGATACTTAATATCTTCCTATGCATATTTTTTATTTTCTATTAATTAAATTTGTATTTATTAACCAAACTGTACTAACTCTTTATTTATATACAGAATTAATTATAAACTAATTTTTGGCTGTGTTTACCGATTTAAACAACCCTTACAAAAGATAGACTAAAAATAGATATTAGATAAATAGACTATTAAATTATTGTTTTATTTATTATAGTTGGAAGAAATCAAGAAAACGTTTAAATCAAATACTATGACTATAAAGGAAGTTAGTGATCAAATCAAGAAAGAGGTAAGTTTAGTTTCTTTAATAATTTAATAATAAAATAATTTGAAAAAATATAAATATATTGGTTTGAATTCAATTTTATAATAAATTATAAATATAGCCTTCTTTATTTTCCTATTTATATTATTATATAAATATATTGATACATTTGAACAATTTGTTAAGTGTTCAAATTCATCTCATTGATATTTTCTTTTCAATTATTCATAATATATATAAGTATATATTTTACTGCGACATAATGGAACTCGAAATCTTGACAGCAACCACATACAATCCAAAGTCCCGTTTTTCCCTTTCAACAATAGGATTCCATTTACCCTTAGATAACAAAGCAAAGAAACCTAAACTTTCTCTTTTGTGAAATATAAACAAATCAATTGATGAAAAATATAAAAAATATTTTATCAATTAAAATTATATTTTAAATATAAGAATTTAAAATTTAAAAAAAAAAAGATTAATTTACCCCTGGATATTATAATTAGTCTAAATTTAATTTCAATTAATGAAAATAATTTTTCTATATAATTATATGATTATATGAATGATTTAATATTATAATTGTGTAGCTTTTTATTAATAGTTGAAACTCGTAGTTAAAATTAATTCATTAATGAATCACTAATCAATTTTAAAATGAAAAATGATTAAATGAAATAAAATTAAAAAAAAAATTAAAAGTTTATTATATTTATTATATTTATATAGTATATTAATTTCTATTTCAAATATTTTTTCTATTTCTGTATATAGAATTTTACATTTCTCACAATTTATCTTATATTCATATTTTATACTATTTTTTAGAGAGATCATGTTAAGATGTTATACATTCATTCTAAAAGAAAAGAAACTGATTTGAGAGGGGAAATAAATGAGGTAAGTAATATTAATATATATATATATATATATATATATATTTCTAGTAATTACTATCTCGTAAGAGATAGTATTGCGATCACGAAAATTTTCGATGTTGAGATTTTGATTTTTTTATATCATTTTCACTAAGTTTGAGAAAAATGTCTGTGTGTGTGTATGTGTGTATGTATGTAGGCAAGATTACGCAAAAACGGTTTGAGCTAGAATGATGAAATTTGGTACATGGACATTATTCAAAATTCATAGTTTTCTATCAACTTTTGAGAAATGTAGCTCAATCGGAAGAGGGTCATTACCTACAACGTTTTGATTTTTTTTCCTCTAAAGTGACCGTAAAAATAAAGATATATGTTTGATAATTTTTCACATGATTAATAATTGTATAAAACTGCTATATATAGAATTTCAGCTTGATTGAATCGCTGAAAGTACCAGAATTAATTTTTTAACACTGCAAATCTCACGCGCCAACACGTGACGTGGTTCCATCAACAAAGAGCCAAACATGCAATGTGCTGGTTTAATAAATATTATTTATTAATTTTAATTTATAATTTAATTAATTTAATTTAATTTAAATTAATATATGTTATTTAATCCAATTCAAATTTGCGAGATAGTCGAGTGGAGACACTCCAGCTTATTTTAATAAAATTTACATACATATATGCAGTGACGTAGCGTGATCTATTATGTCGGGGAGGGGAGAGGTTGCAGGAGGGGGTCCGGGGGTCTCCCCCGGAAAAAATTTTTACAAAATAAATTATTTATTTATACGTTTGGATTATACTTTTTTTTACTTTTGAGTTCTCAGTACAAAACTAATCACTTTTAAATTTATTTTTTGCACAATGTTTGGAGGGGCACGTGGTGCCCCCCGTGCTCCACGGCCCGACGCCACTGCATATAGACGGGTGGCGCAGTATCTTTAAAATTTTTGACAGTAGTTTAAAACCACCCGATCAATGTGCGCCACCCTGTATAAATTATATATATATTTTCTACTATTAAAAATTATCACTTAGTTCTTAAATTTCATTAATTCAATTTATTTTATTTATTTTCTATAAATAAAAATACAGTGGAAGAACAATTATATATACCTATATATAAATATATTTTAATTTTATTTTACAAACTACGAATAATTACAAATTTTCTATTTTGTTCTTTTATTCATGTTCGCACTAATTACTAAATTATTTTATTTCATTTCAGTTCGATGAACAAATCGATGAATTTAACCATATCCTAACACGTAGTGATAATGAAAATAACAATTCGGTATCTGAAGAGGTACCTGTAAGTAGAAGTTTTATTTTTATTATTTATTTATTATTTTCATTTTTTTGAAAGAGGAATTTATAAAAAAAAACATTTGGTACTTTTGGAACTTCATTTTTTTTATCTTTTCCAATTTTAATTATATATTATTTTAAATCTAAATTATGAAATTATAATGGATCAGAACCAAAACTCCTATGATATCTTTATAACCTTATAATATTAAATTAATACCTATAAAAACAAACTAACAAAAAGCAATTATTTTTTAAAAATTATTACTTTTACGTTATAAATAGGATAAATACATATTTTAATTATTTATTTTTAATGAACTTAAATGAACTTTATTTACAAAAAAGTCAATTGTTTGTTGTATTTTGTCTTTTTAAAAAGCTTGGAAATTTTAAAACATGCTCGATATCAATATTAAGTGCTCTAATACATTTGTTAATTTTAACAAGTTTTGAGATTTTTGTTTTCCAATCTATACAATATCTTTATTTTCGTGATTTGTTGTTCAACGACCCCTTCAGTAAACTATAATATTTTTTTAGTATTTATTAAAAAATTCATAATTAGTATATAATATAATATATTTTATAAAAATTCATTAATGAAGTTTTATTTATTTTCTTTTTCTAGTATGATGAAAATTTAAACAATATTAACGAACGTAATCAGGTTATTGTAGAAGTAATGGAAAATTTAGAAAAAGATGTAAGTATAATTATAATAATTGCTAACTTAATTGAATAGTTTTCAATTGTTTGTAATAAATAATCACTCCATATAATTGATCACGAAATAATAAATTAATTTCATATTAGACATTTAATATTTGACAATATACGACAATTAATATAAATATTAAATATATAAGTTTTATTAATAAAAGAGATAATTTTACTTTATATTAAAAAATATATTTTTAATTATACACATACTTATAAAATACAATTATAAAAGATTATAAAATCTCTAATATTTTCTTTAAAGATATTTTAATTAATTAAATTAAAATTATTAGGGAAGGGACATTTCTACGTTCTTAAAAAAAAATCTAAAAGTTGGTGGTTCAAATATTAAGTAACTTGAAAGTAGAAATTTATATTAATTTTTAATTGATCCAATGTAAGGTAATTACACCTAATTATCCAAAAAATATTTGCCATTTAAAAATTTGTCTATAATTTAATGGTTACTTATATTTTCGCTTGTTTATTGTATATATATTATAGTACAAGTATATAACTTATGAGTATTCGTATTTATTTCGAAATATTTTAAATATTGCTCGTGTTTTCAATACTTAGTAATCTTTGTAGTTTGCACGATACATGAACATCATTATTTAACTTTTTATTTTATTATTTTAAAATTTTTTAGTAGTGTAGATTATATTTAAAGGGATAAATATATATTTTTATTTTCATTTTCAAACATTTTTAATTTCATAAGTCTATAAAAGTTCAAAATCTTTTGAGTTACAAGCAATTTTTGAATCACTATCCTGCTTTAAATATGATAATTTTGTTACTAAATTCTCTAAAATACTTCTTTCTATCAGAATTCATAAAATAACTCTAAGAGTTTTATACTTTTTTAGGAAAATATTATTTTTCTGAATTATTGTGATAAAGAATTTTGATAATCTAACTTTACTCTAGATATTAAAGAAAAAATTCTAATAAATCACAATTAAAAGTTATGTAACAAATTGGCGGATTTAATCAAGATTACAATTTGTTATTAAACTTTATACTTGTTTATTTTAATATAAAAATGAACGTAACTACAAAACATAATATAATAATATGTGTTTGAAAAATAATTTAAATTATTAAAATATATTTTTTTTAAAATAAAGTATATTTTCAAAATTATAAATGTATTAATATTTGATAAATTTTATTTTAATATTATTATAATTTATTAATAATAATACTTATATGTTTATTTATATTATGTATATTCTATATTTTTTTTTTCTTATATCTTAGGCTATTATTTTGTTATTAATAATATGTGTAACCCTTTAAATATAAAAATAAAGTATCCCTACTTAAATTTCCCTCCCATTGTTAAAAATATCGATTGATAGGAAGGTTAAATTCAAATGTTGGTTGGAATGAATTGTTTTCATTTTTTCTTTAGTTTTTAAGATCTTTTTTTTAAATTAATTTTTTATTATTTCTAATAATTTTAAAAAATGATTTATTTATTATTTATATAAATTTTATTTATCTCATTCAACTACATTAGATAGAATTTTTCAAATTTTGTATTCATTTTCTTTTTTTAACTTATTTTCTTGTATTATTAACATCTAATCTATTTTTTGTTAATTTATTCTTTTTTATTTCTTATCTCTTTTAAATTTTAAAATGATTAATTTAACATATATATATTATTTTTTTTGTTTTATTCCAGAAAGTTAAATTACTAAATGAATTAAATTCTTTAAAAACTGAGCGTAACCAATATAAAATGTTTTTATTTAAAAGTAAAAACAACTAAATATTATATCATATTTAACAGAGATACGTATAAGGACGAATTTTCTATTTTATTATATTTCATGTTATGAAGAAATTTTATTTGAAATAATCTAATTATCAATTTAAAATCAAATGGATTCATTGTTTATATAAGGTAATGAAAATATATTCATTTAAGATTTATTAAATCTAATATTAAAAAAATAATTATTTTATATTTATTCTTAGAATTATGATATAATTATAATAATTAATTTTTGGATCTATATTTGTAATTTATCATGTCATTTTGATTTGTTTTTAAATAATTGAAAAAGTGTTGATTATTTTACATCTAGAAGAAATGTTTTTTCTATATTATTTTTTATTTCTTATTAAATTGATATCACTTTATAGAGAAATTCATATATAAATATATTTCTAGTTATTATTTTTGTTTTTTTTTTAAATAAACAAATAAATTAATAATTTTATTTTTAATATTATAATTTTTCTTTTTATTATATAAAAATCTCTAAATGAGGAAATTAATTTTATCCTGAGAGCTGTGTACGAAAATTAGATTAGATATTTTATTTATCTGTGAATGTTGTTATCAAAAATTATTATATTATATTAAATTATTAAAATTAAAAAAAAAATTAAATTTTTTCTTCTAAATAACAAATAAAAATATCTCAAATGTTTAAAAATCCATTCCTGGGAAAAAATCGAACTCTAGAGAAGATGTGATAGAAAGCCTAAAACATTCGGAAACATTTGCATATAAAATCGTAGGTACAGTAGTTGTCTCTATTTCACATTTGAACTGTCTATAAGCCCAATTTACACGGGCTTAGTACTTGCCATTAGTTCAGGGGTGGGTAAATACTTTTGAACCCCCGCCGGCCCGTTGAAAAAGTTGGCTCTTATTTTGATTTTCCGTTCAATATGTCTCTAAAAAAAAACAAGATAAATTTTTTTATTAGTGTTTTCGAAATATGGTCCTCCGGCCCGGAAGAGATTTTGAAAATGGTAAGTACTAAGCCCGTGTAAATTGGGCTATAGACCGGTCCGGAAGCTAAGAGTTCGTTCTTGAGCGGTGGCGGCCAGGAGAGGCGGGGATACCCCTTCTTAGAGTAATTTCCCTTCCACCAGTCTTTAACTCTCTCAAACTAAAATATAATAAGTTGACCTGTGGCCAGGCACAGAACCGACCGACGGTTTGAAATAAATTAATTTCCAGCTAAAGAAACAATTTCAAATAATATATAAAAAAAAAAAGAATTTATGGAATGGATTAAATTTTAAAATTCTTAATGTTTAACATTAAAAATATAAAGTAAAATAAGAGATTAATAAATATAAAATGAAATACATCTATACAAATATATATAATAAATTTTATTCGATTGATTACAATAAATAATTATTAAATAAACAGATTGCCAACAAAAACAATAAATTATTGACGATATATCTGTATGTCAGTTCATAATAAATAATATAAATTTAATAAATTTAAAAAATAATCTAATTATAATTTGATTTTAAAAAATATTGTTTTCTCTTCTGTTAAATATTTTTTTATATAATCCTATATTTAAATGTACAAAATAAATAGTCTATATATAATATATTATAAATTAAAATCTGACAAAAAATTATTTATAATTAACACAATCTAATTTAATTCAATTAAATATTAATCTGAATAAACAAAATTAAAATGCTCTGATTTTATAATAAATTGTAAAATCCTATATAATTATTCATATTCATTAAAGGACATATTTTAATATTTAAGAATTTAGAATTATATATATATATAAATTACCATATGTTTTTAATTTATAAATGTATAAAACTTGCTTTTCCGTTTGTGTAATAAAGCAAATGCCCTAGAACCTTATAAATAAATAAATAAATAAATATATATATATAAATATTAATTTAATATTTATAATAATATATATATTTATTTTTTTTAGTAACATTATAAATTTCTTATGTATGGTATATACTTTTTTGAAGTGAATCTATTTCCAGCTTTATTTTTTCTAACTTATTTACAAAATCTTCAATCTTTAAAAAAAACATTTTAATTAATTGAATTGAATTGAATAATTAGTAGAATAGAAAAAAATAATTTACTTACTTGAGGTTTCAATAATAATACTTCTAATTTATATAAACCCATTTGCTCATGTGTTAATTTTTTGGGTTCAAGCGCTTTAAAAATTACTATTCGATTTAAGAGCAAATCCTTTTTTTTCCTTATCTAATTATATATATAAATATAATTATTAATACATAAGATTAAAAAAAAAATACTAAAGATAATACAAACCAAAAATAAAGCCTTTGATATATTTGTTCTCAAATTTTTACAATATTTTAATCTTTTTAATTGCTGTAAAAACAAATTAATATCCATATTATTAATATAAATTTTTGGGAAATTCGTTTTTTTATTATATAAAAATTCAAAATTTATAAACTATTTTAGAATAAAATTAAAAGCAAAAAGACTACAATGATATTTCAATATTGTGATGTTCAAAATTGTAAAGACTATTCAGTATATTTTAATATTTTATTCAAAATATTATATATATAACAAATATTAAGATAATTCTTGTTAAGCGATAACTTTGTTTCAAATATAAACAAAAATGTATAAATGTATTAAATTTTAACCAGAAGCGCATTTGAAATATTTTAAATATACAAAATATAAACTCACCTGATTCAATGTGTATTTAATTTTTTTAATATTATTATTTTCATCACTAGTATAAGGAATGCTCTTCTTGTATATTCTGTGCATATTGATATAAATAAAAAAAACTTGGTAAAATATTTTCTTAAAATAATATATATATATATATATATATATCAGATTTATATGTTATTTACAAGGTTATGTTCGTGTTAAAATTATAAATATAAATGAGAGGTTTTAGCAAACTAATATCTCCCGCTATTTTATTTAAAAATAACTTCTTTCCTATTGGTATGACAAACATAAATTAATAACGAAAAAAAAACCCTAATAATTCTATAATATTTTTTAATAAATATACTTATATCTCTCTCTACCACTTTATAGATGCTCTTTTGATATTTTATGTGATTTTTCTTTAATTAAAAAAACAACTAAACATTATTTAAACTATTTATTAATTATTTTACATTTGTTTAAATTTATGAAGTAGTGCCAACGGAATCAAATTTTATCAGCTAAATGTAATTTCTGGAACGGAGTTTGATTCTATAATTCTTAAATAGATAGCGCTATAGGCACAACCAGATCGTACTGCAGTCACATAACAATCAACAATCAATCATATTCGAATATCAAAGGCTTATCAAGATGGTTTCTTAGGTAATATATTTTTATTATTATAGAAACTATTTTATTATTAATTATTAAATTCTATATTATAATTACGTTTTCTAAGGTAAATACAATTTTATTGTTATAGAAATTATTTTATTATTGAATATAATATTTATTTACATATATTTAAATGAATATATAAAATAAAATGTATAAAAATTTGCATATATATTTTCATATTAAATTATACAATAATTTTTATTTATAGTTAAATTAAAGTTTATTTATTCTTTTAAACAAAATTTCGTCCACATGTTTTATATTTATTGAATTTGTAAAATTATTAAAAGTTTTTATCTAATATAACTATTATTATTAATTATGCTAATAATTAAAGATTAAACAAGTTTAAAATTATCTCTTATTTTTTTCTCAAATAAATTAAATTTGCAAGAAAAATCTTATTGTTTAATATAATATTATAAATATACATCACAGAATATACATAAATCATATCACATTTAAATATATTTAAATTAATTCTTAATTGAATGTATAAAATTTGTATTTTTTCAGATCTCTTGTGCTCTTATTGGTTACGTGCAAAATGGATAAAGCAATTGGGGTTGATTAATTTTCATGGCTTCACATATCGACAAATAGTAAACCACCGTGTATGTAGGATTCACTTTGAAGATAAGGATTTTTTTACAGCGGAGAAGAATAAATTATTGCGTGGAAGGATACCCAAGAATGTACACCAAGATGGTATGTTTTGTGTTTTTTAACAATAAAACGATATTTAAGGTTTCAAATAAAAACATATATATTTTGGTTCTATTTGCAAATTCCTTGGGAATTATTTTTTCAGTTTATCTTTTAATCATTAACTTTAAATTGCCGAATTTAATGGATTTGTTAGATATAGAACAAATTTCTTTTTTTTATTTTCCAATTAAGATCTACATCTGCCCTTTCCTTGGGTAACAATAAATCGTTTAAAATATATTTACAATAATATTTACAATATAATGGAAAGGAGAAATAGGAGTATTAGGAAGTACTCGGCACGGCTATTTGCCGGATAGAGTAGGACGGGAGGACATCTCTCAATTTAGGGTTCAGTGAAAGAAAGAGGAGGGAATAGGATAGGAAAGAAGGAAAGAGTAAAAGAAAACCTGCTGAATATACAGATTAAAGGAAAATAGTTGGGAAAACGAAGGGAACTATAGCTGAGTTCTGAGTAGGAATTATAAGAGGTCGATTGGTTTAAGTCATTTAAGTTTTCGTCCGTTAGTCTTGTTGATGAGTAGTTGTCTGGCTTTGTCGTTTTGATGGTTTGTCAATTTCTGTCGATACTTTGTACACGTGTTTTTAATTACTTCGTCTATTGTAGGGACATTAAGGTCTCTATGTAGAATTCTAAGAGGTAGGTACCGAGGCGCATTGGTCATTATGCGTAGGATGTTGCTTTTGGTCCGCTGTATTTTGTTGATGTTAGAAACACTAGCGGAGCCCCATAACTGAACACCGTATATCCAAATTGGTTTGAGGATTGAATTGTAAATGAGAAGTTTGTTTGATAGGGTCATTTGGGAGTTTCGTCCTAAGGTCCAGTAGAGTTGTCTAAGTTTGGAGTCAATTTGTTTTTTTTTTTTGATCTAATGTGGGTCTCCCAGGATAAACGTCTGTCTAGGTGTAGTCCAAGGTATTTAACTGAGTCACGTTGGGGGATGGGTTTATATAGTTTAACGGGTGGGCAAGTCTTTCTATTTAAGGAGAAAGTCACATGTGTCGATTTTTCCTCGTTGACAACTATCCTAAATTTGTCCAACCAAGGCTTAAGGAGATCGAGGTTTTGCTGGATAATTGCAGAAGCAATGCCAGGGTTGGAATGGGTGGCTAAAATGGCGGTGTTGTCAGCAAAGGTGGCTATAGTAACGTCCTTAGTCGAAGGTAGGTCACTTGTATATATCAGGTACAGCAGGGGCCCAGGCACACTTCCCTGTGATACGCCCGAGCGGGCCTCACACAATCTCCCGCAGGCACCCTCCAAGGACACCCTGAATGATCTCCCCCGTAAGAAAGAGGCAAGGACTCAAGTATAAATAGTGGGGACAACAGTACGCGCCCATTCACCATTATTGCAACGCAGAGGTGGTATATGGTTTGTCTGTTTTTTAATTTTTTTGGTCATTTTCCAAAGGGAGTAATCGGTAGAACTGGTTGGAATGAGGTATTTAAGGAAACTGGATTCTGTCATTTTTTTCATTTGTCTCAGTAGTCTTTTGATTTGTCTATTTAATTTGTTAATTTTGTTTTTGACGAGGGGACATCTTTGGAATTGCCATATACGTCTCAGTTTGATTTTCGTAGAGATAAGGTCTTGATTGTGGTGAGGAGTTTGAGAACAAATTTCTAATTTTCTTTTATTTGTTTTTTTAGTTGCCTATCCACTGCTAGAAGATAGCTGATTGCATGCTCTCAAGAAGAAATAAGACAACTTGCACACCTCTTTTGCATAAAATTGTGTTGCACCACTTTGTGAAAATGTGTAACAAATTTATATGCAAAAGAGATACAGTTGCAAATACGGCCATCATTACTTTTCTAAATAGTTTTTCATAATTTTAATTTATTTATTTTTATTTATTTTAGTTGTTAATTTAATTTATTCATTATTATTATTTTTAGTTAATTTAAATTTATTTATTTACTATTATTTTTTTATTTGTTTAATTATTTATTTTATTTTATCTTTAAAAGGATATTAATTACAGTGGCGCAACCAGGTTAACCCCCCCCCCCCAGGAGAGAAAAAAATATAAATTGCTGTATATTATCTACGATATTACAAATAGAAAAGAAAAAAAAATAATTCTTAAAGTCTAACTTAGTGTATAATAAGTAAGGTTAATTTATTTTAAAAAATTATTAAATTATTATTTAAATATCAAATAAATAAAAATATTACTCAAATTCTAAATATTTTTTATTAATAATACATTAACATTAATTGCTAATTTCATAAAAATTATGAAGCGAAAACTAATTTTTTCAAAATGGAAACGGGTAAAAATCCCTAAAACCGAAAATCCCATAAAGCGAAAATCCCTAAATAAAAATATCACTGACTGAAAAAATCACTAAAAACAAATTTGTTCATTTTTGTATTAATTTTAATTGTGACTCAGAAAATTAAATCAGAAGGTGAGCATGACACCCAGTTGCCTGAGACACGACTCCCAAATAGGTAATCGGGCCTGGACCGAAAGTAGGGAAAAATAGATCAAAAAATATACATAGGGCCCACACGTGATATTTCCAAAAAATAGGGGTGTCAAATTCGTATGTAAAATAAAGGGAATTTACTCAAATTCCGTTTATTAGCATACGTTTTAATAGCTTAATGATTCCAAATACAAAATACACCATTTGCACCGTATATTTCACCAGGGAATATATAACGCAATTTGTGAAATTTACTATCTTCAGAGGTTGTCTTTTTCATTTTGCTCAATGCATTTATAGAAACATCAAGTCAATGCCAGAAGTTTTGAAGCACTATAATGATATAGATAATCCTGACAACTCCACTCATTTACGAATTCTTGCAGCTTTGGTTTTGGTACCACCATCAAAAGTCATTGTAGCCTACCAAGCATTAGCTGGACGACCAACAGGGCAAAATTCCGTGATCTTTTTTCTTACTTCGAGCGCACTTGGTTAGGTGAACAATATTTGGCTGGCTTTTATGACCCCGAATTCGACATTGGATCATTGGAACATCTACGATGCCACTTTGATGGGTTTGCCTCGAACAAACAATTCATTGGAAGGTTACAACACTGCTCTTCGTTCACGCTTGGGAGGTTACAAGACATCAGTATGGAACCTGATTAAGCAAATCCATATTGAGCATAACCTTATCTCTTTGGAAATCTGTCGTGATGTTCGTGGTAAGAAGCCTGATCCACCAAGGAAACGATTCAGCGACTCGCTTGATGAGCTTCTGACCATAATGAAGGCAAACCATGAAAAATGGGACGCTAAAAATCCAGATGAAACAGATGTGATAACACCAAGCATGATGAATAACTACTTCATTCAAGTCTCTTCGACTATTCATTAATAAATAAGTAAAAAAAAAATTAGGGAAATTTTTTAATTAGGGATTTATTCTTTTATAGGGATTTTTTCTTAGGGATTTTTACATGATTTCTCTTTCAAAATATCCTGCCACTACGGGCGGGCGAAAAGCTTTCGAAATCTTAAAGTAGTTTTTTATAAATAACTCATTTATTATTAAGTTTAGGTAAAAATGAATATAATGAAACTTTTAGTAAATTCGATTCCCTATAAATTTAATACAATAGTATGATAATTCTCATAAAAATCGGTATTTATTGAGAAAATCAATAAAATATGCTTTGATACTTTTTTAAACTACCCTTACTTATGGTCCGATCTTGTCCAAAAACAATCCAATCCCCGCCCATCATTCCAAAAAAAAAAAAAACATCAAAATATCAAATTTCAAGATAATATCTCATTTTGTTTAGACGTAATCTCGGTAACGATCCGGTTCAAAAAATTTTTTTTGCCAATTTGAATTCAGAACAGTCTGAAAAGTGGAAATCTCGAAGAATCTCGGAGCAAAAATTTTCAAAATTTTCCGATCATCGTATAAGCTATCCTTATTTCATGAGGATAGCTAAAATGATTTACTTAAGCTGGAAAAAAATATTTTCTTGTTAAAATTGTAAATACGAGTAAATAAAATACAAAATTAAATTTTTTTGCCAGATTTTGTAAAATCAGTGTTTCATTTACAAAACTTTTTTAAATATTTAATATAAAAAAAAAATCTTAATGAAAATTTGTCTTTGAGAGAGCCGGGGGGGGGGGGGGGCATAGGAAGGTGGAGCGGCTAGTCAAACCCACCCAGGATCAAATCCTGGTTGCGCCACTGTTAATTATATATTGAATTGCATGTTTCATCTAGATGTATAAATTCAATAAAAACAACATTTTTAAAACAATATGTTTAATAGAACAGATTGAATAGCGAGATGATCACAAATTTTGTAAAGACTATTTTGTATTTTAATTAATTTTTAAATAAATATTATATATTTCATAAAACATTATTCGTTTCTTTTAGATTGGTTAATTGCATTAAAGTATGTAGAATTTTCAGTTAAGTGAAAAATATCTATTTAGAGATAAATATTGGTTTCAATAATCCAAATAAATAATTTTTCATTAAACAGAAAATATTATACAATCTTTTTATGTCTTTAAAATTTTTTTATGTAATTAAGAAATTTTCTTGGTGTTTAATAAGTCACTGGTAGAGGGCTATAAGTACAATGTTTCAGAAATAAACATTGACTGTCTTAGTCTTATAGAAATGGTCTGTGTTCTGTGGCTTCTATCATAACAGAAAATTTAATACAGTGGTGCCTCACACAACGAACTTAATTCGTTCCAGGAGCAAGTTCGTTATGCGAAAAGTTCGTTATGTGAAACGCGTTTTCCCATAACAATACATGTTAAAAAAAAATAATTTGTTCTGTAGCATAAAATATGCTAAGATGACATAATAAAAGATAAAATTTTTGTTACTATTTTTATTTAGATACATATTTAGAAAAAAAAAAACATAATTAAATCTAAAAAACCACCCCTGCTGGCTTTGAATTCTTCTTCATTATCTTGATTGCTGCTACTTCCAGGGGCGTTTTTCTTTAGATCGTCATAAATTCTCTTGGCTTTGTGACAGATAATATCTTGGGTTGTTACGTCACCTTTCACCTGCCTGTCCTTAATCCAAATCGCTAATAGCCTCTCCATTTCCTCGTGGATTGAAGACCTATGTTTTTCATGAAATAATTTTGATACTCTTTTGGCTACTTTGGCTGATTTGATTGCATCCTTATTTGTCAAAATGGTGTAAATAGTGGTCTTGCTGAGGCCAAACTCTTTGACGAGGTCACACTGTTTTACCCCAGATTCACTCCTTCTAATTATTTCCTGTTTTATTTCAACAGAAATCACCTTCCTGCTTTTTTTAGAAGCCATGATATAAAAAAAATATTGAATGATAATGATAATTGAAAATGGTAATGAAGAACGATTGCCGCGATACGTGTTTAAGTTAAGTGCAGTGACTATAATGACTGCCTGCAGTGCCTGCGCAAGGGGATGCAATACAACGGCAGCGATCGTGGAAGCTCGGGCGAGTTCGTTGTGTGAAACGAAGTTCGTTGTATGAATCACGAAATTTAATATATATATATATATCACAGAGCATCCTTAACAGAGGCGTCCACTCAATGCTATTTGTGTGAAGTATTAAGAGCCAGCAAAAAGACTGCAGGGCGGGCATGTGTGAGCGTTTTTACCGACCGACGATAGAAGAGCGGTATTTTTAAAATTGTTTTTTGAATGAATATTGGGAATTTAAAAATTATTTATTGAGATATAAAATTAGCAGAACAGAAATCAAATATACTTTTTTCAAAAATGTTAATTTTATATCCAAATAAATAATTTTTAAATAAACAGAAAACTCCACCCACTTTTATGTAATTTTCATAAATAAAAAAATCGAATAATGTTCTTATTAATATTTAATATTTATGGATTAAAAATTTCCTTCAATGTCAATATTTGAAACTAGAGAAACACATACGAATTGTCTATAGCGAGAAGGAAGTTTATAAATATATAAATAAATAATCATTTCCATAAAGATACTATTTATAAAGATCACAAGAAATCCATTAATCATTGATTAACTAAGAATAATTAATCCAACGCAGTTTTAATCATCTAAGTTTATCAAACAACTGATTTACGTACATTTGGGTTAATTTATAAATGAAAAAAATGTGGGATGTCTCCGCTCGGCTATCATGCAAATTCTAATTGGATAAATTAACACATATATTATATTTAAATTAAATTATAAATTAAAATTAATAAATAATATTTATTAAACCAGCGCGAGTTTTGCTCTTTGTTGACGGCTCTTAGTCACATGCTGGCGCGTGATTGTTAGTCAACGTGCTAAAAAATTCTAGAGGTCATGAAACGCGAAGATATGCAAAAAATTTTAAATTCTGATCAATGTGCAGACAAAAACCTTTTTTTATATATATAGACTAGCTGCTCAGAGCAACTTCGGCGCTCTTCACACCTAGACGGGGACTCCGCCCCATGTACACCCGAGTGGTACATAGTATTTGGTTGAAAATTGTAAAAGGTTTTCATCCATTTTGTTTCAATCAGTATATTACATAAAACATTCATTTCTTTTTGTATTCTTATTTAAAATATATTTTAATTTAATCAGTAAATTAATTATATATATTATTATTGTATATGTTATATCTATCTATCTATCTATCTGTAATTGCAATTGCCGAATCTCCTATTATATTTAAATCGTCTGGATAATGTAATATTTTACAATTGATTTCAGAATCTTACTCTTTTTTTTACTACCTTCAAGACAAATTTGAAGATCAAAATTTGAAAAAGTTTATCCGGATCTATTGAGTCATGCGTATGTTTTACTAAAGTCTACAAATAATTAGAACAGAAATATTGAATTCGAGGTTTTTTTCTAATATCTGTCATAATGAAAATATCTTCATTAATGTTGATCGATTTGGCCTGAACCCGCAATGATATCTCCTAATATTTCCTCCGCCTATGGTTCGTAAGTATTGTATATGTTATAATAGAAATAGAGTATAATATTTCTTGATCATTTCATATTTATATTTTATTTTAATTGTTTAATTTTTATTGAAAATTTTTAATTATAATGAAATTTGAGAAAATGCAAATTTAGAGACTTGAGACAATTTATAAATATCAACAGTATAACGGTATAATAGATCCAACAGTTATTTTATCTCAAGTTTCTAGCTTCTCTTAATCACGTGATCTATATATTTAATTTTTTTGATTTATTATAATAAAATTTAAACAAATAAAAATTTTCACTTTGTTAATTTATATAAATTTCAATTTAAACTGATTGTGAGTCATACGTTTTCCCAAGACGCTGAATAATTTGTCTACAGAAATATTGAATGTTCTTAGCGAGATTTGATATAATGTTGTCCGATTTGTCCTAAATCTGAATTAGAAGAAAATTATAAATTGCCTCCTCTTCTATCTCAATTCATTTACCCATCCATGTTGCATAAGGCATCTTAATTTCTTAACACTCCGTTTTTTTTTAAATTTAAATATATATATATCTTATATATAAAATTCTCGTGTCACAAAACTTTGAAATGATACTCCTCCGAAACGGTTGGACCGATTCTTATGAAATTTTTTATGCATATTCAGTAGGTCTCAGGGCATGTCGGACTTCTTTTATTAAACCGCTAATTGATAAGGTGTGTCCAGGGGGTGCTAATTAATTAAAAATAGTTTAGTTACCATACTAGATCATAGAGGCGCTGATGTCGAAAATTTGGCGGTAATTTAAATTCTGAGCAATGTGCAGATAAAAATCTTTTTATATATCTATTGATATTTACAATATCTCAATTGATCTTATTGGTCTTTTAAACTTTGAAAACATTCACATTACGGCTATAATTTAATACTATTAATTTTTAAGATTATGTGAGTAAATCATTTTAATTAAGAAAATTTGATCTCATAATTGGATTTTCACGTAAGATTTTAATATATAATATATTTTTTAATATTATTTTTATAGTAGTTTAGTGTTATGCTAATTTCTTTAAATTTTATTTTTATTTTGTTTACTTTGTTTTTTTTCTAAATAAATTAATAACATTTAAAGTAGCATAAAAAATTAATCGAGGCAGGAAAATTGATGGGGTTTGAAATTAATAGTGATAAGACAAAATAATTAGTATCAGAGCGAATAATATTTGCAAAGAATTTAAATCGAGGTTGCAATCGGGAAATTATTATCAAAGGGGATCAAAATTATTAAATTATTAATTGTATTATATGGGTGGGAGGCATGGTCTATAACCCTGGGAGATGAGAGTAAATTCAGAGTATTTGAGAATAGGATTCTTCCCAGCATTTATGGGCCAAAGAAAGATGAGGACACCGGGGAATGGCGGAGACTGCATAACAAGGAATTGCATGACCTCTATGCATCTCTAGATATAGGTCATAAAATAGGGAAGGCTAGGATCGGCAGGGCACATGGCTAGAATAGGAGAGGAAAAATATATTGGTGGAGAGTTCGATTGGAAAACGTCCGTGTGGAAGACCAATTGTGAACAGGGCACATGGCTAGAATGGGAGAGGAAAAATATATTGGTGGGGAGTTCGATTGGAAAACGTCCGTGTGAAAGACCAATTGTGAACAGGGTGGACAATGTAGGAAGGAACGTGAGAGAGATGGGACAGGGTAGGAGTTAGATGGTTATAGCTCAGAATAGGGACACTCGGGGGGTACAGGGGGCAGAGCCCCTGTCTAGGTGTGGAGAGCGCCGAAGGCGCTCGGAGCAGCTAGTATATATATATAGTACCGGGACCTTAAAATAAAAGAAGTATTCAAATATAGAAAGAATAAATACAAAATAATTTAAGTTAAATATGATTTAAATATTGTATTATATTAATTAAAATGAGAACTTTTAGAATAAATTATTTAATTGAAATGATATTTGAATATTAGAATTTAAAATAAAAAGTTAAATATTATAATAATTCTTTGATTGCTAGTTATATACATTGTGTAAAATGAGTCCGCCAGTCAGTGGGCCACGCCTGGCTCTTGAATGAACAACACGGAGAACTATATAAACTTTAAAAAATTAAATTCTGCGGTTATTGATTAGAATTAGATATTAAGTACCTGGACCCCGAGCCTCGGCTCGGTACTTAAGTTAAAAAAAATGATTCATTATTATTGGGTTTGGCTGGTAATATTAATACCTGGGATACCGAGCTGTCGCTCGAAAAAATGTTTAGACATTATTATAGACATTTTCATTCTGTAAATTAAATAATTTTATTTCATTTAAATAAATATCTATTTTTAAATATTTTTTCTCTCTACATTATTTATCTAATTCTGACAATATATTAAGATCACACCGGGACCCCGAGCCTCGGCTAGGTAATTAAGTTAAAAAAAAATAATTCATTATTATATTGGGTTTAGCTGGTAATATTAATACTTGAGACACCGAGCTGATATACAATTCTTTAATTATTTATTACAATTATTAAATGTTGCATCATTGCATCAAACTGATTAAAATGTATTATTAGGTATGTTTCTAAGTGCATGAATATTTTTTTTTTATTGGAAGAATGATAAATATATATCGTAATTTATAATTATGAAATATTATTAAAATATATATTTTTAATTTTATTTCGAAATTAAATAAACAATTTTAAAATATTTTTCTTTTAAAAAAAGGCGGGAGTCAATTTTCAATATGAATGTCATATAAAAAAAATATTAATACAATATCCTTTAAAAAAAGGCGGGAGTAAAATTCCAAATTATATGTTTTTTGTTTTTGTTTTTGTTTTTTTTGAGAGAGATTAATAAATATATATATATATATATTATTAAAAATAAATATTTTTAATTTTATTTCGAAATTTATTTTATTTTAAAATATTTTAAATTTAAAAAAAATATTAATACAATATCCTTTAAAAAAAGGCGGGAGTAAAATTCCAAATTATATGTTTTTTTGTTTTTGTTTTTGTTTTTTTTGAGAGAGATTAATAAATATATATATATATTTTATTAAAAATAAATATTTTTAATTTTATTTCGAAATTTATTTTATTTTAAAATATTTTAAATATAAAAAAAATATTAATACAATATCCTTTAAAAAAAGGCGGGAGTAAAATTGATGACGTCACCCATATATAATTTTTAATTAAGAAATTAATAATGAAGCTGTATGTTTCAAGAGATATGATCAATAAAACTTAATTTTTCTTTATAAATACTATATCTAGTGTGAATTTGAAAAAAATCGTTAGAGCGGTTTTTGAGAACCAATGGCTATAGATAGATAGATATATATATACAATTTTAGCTAGCATAATAAGATAAGATATATATATGAAGGCGCGATCGTGTTCAGAAGGCACAGCCCGCGCCATCTAACGTGGGACGAAAAAATATCTAGTAGAGCGTCAGGACAAACAATAGACGCCATATTCGCTGGCCGAAAGCGTGTCTTGGGGCATAATCACAGACTATCTATAAGTTACACTCACTCCGGGTTAATTATTTTATAAAAAAGGTTATAAAAAATCGGACTTTTGTGTGTGTGTCTGTGTTTTTTTTTCTTTTTCTTTTTTTTATGAAGGAATATTGTGAATGTGGGGAATTAAAAAATTGTAGAAAATTTTCTGTTAAATGAAAAATTATCTATTTAGAGATAAATATTGGTTTAGTATCCAAATAAATAATTTTTCATTAAATAGAAAATTTTCTACAATCTTTTTATGTAATTAACATATCTAAAAGAAACGAACAATTTTTTATGTATATATAAAGGGTGTTTTTTTTCGGGCCATAGAACTTTAAGAGTTGGCATTAATGTTCAAGTTGACGACCTTTTAACGAGTTTTTGAACTGTCCTGAAATAAACATGATCTTAATGTTAATCTATATATATAAAGGAGAGTGTTTGTATGTATGTATGTATGTATGTATGTATGTATGTAATTTGTTTACTTTTTTGCTGTCATAGAAACAAACAAAAAAGAAATTTCCTACTTAACCGACACTTTACCGGTAATTTAGAATTATGAACATCAAAAAATAAGAAACGATTTCTATGAAATTACATCACAATATTCTTATATATCTCTATGGTAACTTAGGCTATAGATTTTATCTTATCTTATTATGCTAGCTAAAATTGTATATATCTATATTTCTATATATATTTCTATATATATTGGTTCTCAAAAACCGCTCTAACGAATTTTTTCAAATTCACACTAGATATAGTATTTATAAAGAAAAATTGAGTTTTATTGATCACATCTCTTGAAACATACAGCTTCATTATTTATTTCTTAATTAAAAATTATATATGGGTGACGTCAATGGCATCCATTTTGAAATTTTACTCCCGCCTTTTTTTAAAGGATATTGTATTAATATTTTTTTTATATTTAAAATATTTTAAAATTTATTATTTAATTTCGAAATAAAATTAAAAATATTTATTTTTAATAAAATATATATATATATATATATATATATATATATATTAATCTCTCTCAAAAAAAAATAACAACAAAATAAAAAATGGTTTGGTATTTGGTGTCGGAAGATGGTAAAAAGATTAGCTAAATATCTTAGACAAGTCGGTAAAGGCACTGTTTTGACGAGTCAACTTCGCAGGATCGAAACCGGCGGAAAATAATTTTTTTTTTTTTTTTATCTATTATTTTTTTATAAATTACTATTTTATATTTATTTATTCATTGTTCTTTTATTAAATTTAATATTTATTAATATTATTTATTATTAATTTATATATGGACAAATGACACTCATATTGAAATTTGTCTCCCGCCTTTTTTTAAAAGATATTGTATTAATATTTTTTATATTTAAAATATTTTAAAATTGTTTATTTAATTTCGAAATAAAATTAAAAATATATATTTTAATAATATTTTATAATTATAAATTACGATATATATTTATCATTCTTCCAATAAAAAAAAAAATATTCATGCACTTAGAAACATACCTAATAATACATATTTATGTATTATTGGGGACCCCAAGTTCCATTCATTTTAATCAGATTGATGCAATGATGCAACATTTAATAATTGTAATAAATAATTAAAGAATATCAGCTCGGTGTCCAAAGTATTAATATTACCAGCCAAACCCAATATAATAATGAATTATTTTTTTTTAACTTAATTACCTAGCCCAGGCTCGGGGTCCCGGTGTGATCTTAATATATTGTCAGAATTAGATAAATAATGTAGAGAGAAAAATTATTTAAAAATAGATATTTATTGTTAAAGTATATTAAAGTTGGTAACCCTGCACCTTCTTACCTGTATATATATTTATAGTATGACCTTAGAGTAAATGTTCACCTTGTATTAAAAACACATTCAAACTCGAACAGTGCATTTTCATTAAACACATTTAAAACTCCAACAGGTTATGGGCCCAGGTGAACACTGCGGGTAATTGGGTGATAATTGGAAATATTTTTTAATCTTAAAAGGATTTTTTAAAAAATGGAATTTCTTAAAATTGAACCACTACACCGACACAACTATGATACCTGGAAGATTCAGATGGAAGCCATCCTAGTAAAAAATGGATATTGGAACATAGTCTCCGGAAACCAAAAAAGGTCAAATATTGATGAAAAAGATACGAAAGGGATTGAAAAATGGGATCTCCTGGACCAAAAAGCTAAGTCTGATCTAATTTTATCAATAACACCTAGAGAATTAAGGATAGTTAAAAATTTAAATAGCTCAAGTGAAATATGGAATAAATTAAAGGAAACCTTTGAAAGTAAAGGTCCAGCCAAAAAGGCTTATTTGTTAAAGAAACTAATTTTAAGTAAAATGAATATAAGTGATAATATGGATGACTATTTAAATACATTTTGTGAAATTATAGAAAAATTAAATGATATTGAATTTATAATAAATGATGAACTATTATGTATAATATTATTATATAGTCTACCAGACGAATACGAAAATTTTAGATGTGCTTTAGAAACAAGGGACACTTTGCCATCTTTAGATAATTTAAAAATAAAATTATTGGAAGAGTTTGAATGTCGGGGAAGTCAAGGCGATTCCTCAAATCAAAGTAACTTTATTAAAAATAGAAATAAAAATAGACCTATTAATAAAAATTATAATTTTAAAAATAATCCTTACAAAAATAATTCTTTAAATAAATATAATGAAAATAATAATAATAAATATAATACGAATAAAAAACATAATTTTTTCAACAGGGATAAAAGGTCAACTGATTATAATAAATTTAGTAATTCAAATAATGAAATTAAAAATAAAATTATATGTTTCCGTTGTAAGGGAGAAGGCCATAAAATTTCTCAATGTCCATCTAAGTCGACTCATATGTTAGCCCTAAAAGTCACTGATGATAAAAATGATTGGATTTTAGATTCTGGCTGTACAAATCACATGATAAATAATAAAGAATTACTGGAAAATATAAGACATCCAAAACTAAATTGTTTAACACTAGCCGATAACAGTAAAATAAATATTGATTGTATTGGTGATATGATTATTAACATAAATAATAGACAAATTGAATTAACAGATGTACTATATGTTCCCAAATTAAAAACGAATTTATTATCTGTCGGGTCATTTACTGATAAGAATTTTGAAGTTTTATTTAAAAATCATAATGCATTTATAACGAATAATGACGAACTAATGTTTACAGCTAAGAAAAAGGAGAACGGATTATATTATTTAAATGAAAATATTAAAAATAAAGATAAAAATGATTTTTCATATTATTTAAATAAAAATAAATTATCAAAATTAGACATATGGCATAAAAGATACGGACATTTAAATGAAAGAGATTTAAAACTAATAACCAAATCAGATCAAGTTTTCGGTTTAGACCAAAGTATATTAAATGAAAATTTAGATAATTGTGAAATATGCATTAAAGGAAAATTATCTCAAACACCTTTTAAAAATTCAAATTCACAGAAAAATTTAGAAATATTGGAAATAATCCATACAGATATTTGTGGACCATTTAGAACCACGTCTATCGGTGGAAATAAATATTTCATTACTTTTATAGACGAAGCAAGCAGATATTGCGAAGTTAAATTTCTAAAATACAAAAGTCAAGCTTTTGAAGCATTTATTGAATATAAAAATTATATTGAAAACATGACAGATAAAAGGATTAAATATTTGCAATCAGATAATGGAAAAGAATACATTAATAATAGATTTAATAATTTTTTAAAAAAATCAGGAATTAAGCGAAGATTAACAGTTCCTTATACGCCCCAACAAAATGGATTATCTGAACGTATGAACAAGACTCTATTGGAGATGACGAGATGTATGTTAATACAATCAAATCTAGAACATTCCTTTTGGGCAGAAGCAGTAATAACTGCATGTTATTTGAGGAACAGAAGCCCAACATCATCTTTAAAGGGACAAATACCTTATAACATCCTTACAAACAAAAAATTTAATGTCTCACATTTAAGAACTTTTGGTATGAGAGTACATTTTTTAAATAAAAATAATATAAATAAATTAAATTCAAGAACAATTGAAGGAATTTTTATAGGTTATTGCGAGGAAAGCAAAGCTTATAGAGTATATGATCCCATGACCAGAAGGGTACATATTACTCGAGATATTAAATTTATAAACGAATTTCATAATAAAAATGGAGATAATTTAAAATATAATGATTTATTAGAAGAAAATTCAAAATACAACAGCTTGGACATAATGATTGATAAACATAATAATGATGCATCTTTAGAAAGTGATATAGACGAAAATAACATTGACCAACAGAGAGGAAGAGGACGTCCTAAAATGATTAAAAGTGGAAATAGGGGAAGACCCAGAAAAGTCTATCAATACAAAAAATCCGAAAGTGAAAATGATGAAGAAACAATTCCCAGCTCTAGAGACAGTGATGTCTTAAGTTCAGAAGATGAACTCTCGATAGAAACGACCGAAGGAGAGGTCCAAGGACTTAATGTAGAACTGAAAATTAAAGATGCACTATTGCAAGAAGACTCGAACTTATGGAAAACAGCCATGAGGAAAGAAATGATTACATTAATTAAAAACGATACTTGGACAATGGTCAGGAAACACGAAAATCAAAATATAGTGGGTAGTCGTTTTGTCTTAACGACCAAAAATGATAATACTAAAAAGGCCAGGTTAGTCGCCAAGGGATATAGCCAAACTTATTCTATAGATTATTTTGATACTTATTCACCTGTCGCCAGAATGAGCAGCGTGAGGACACTAATGGCTAAGTCTATAGAAGAAAAGTGGTACATTGAACAAATGGACGTGGAGGCAGCGTATTTAAATGGTGAACTGGAAGAGAACATTTACATGGAATGTCCTGAAGGGTTTAACGACATATTGAAAGATTTAGTTGAAAATGAAAATGAAAATATAAAAAAGATTGCATTAAAAATGATAAAAGACTTTAAAAAAGGGAAAAATATATTAAAATTAAAAAAGGCTTTATATGGATTGAAACAATCCGGACGCCAATGGTACAAAAAATTAGACATAAAATTAAAAAATTTAGGAATGTCTCCATTGGAGAGTGATCCATGCATATATATTAAAAGTAATAATAATAATAATAAAAACGTATTAATATTAATCATTTACGTGGATGATATAATCATAATAGGATCAAATAAAAAGGATATTAATGAATTTAAAAAGAATTTGTCTAATGATTTTAACATGAAAGACATGGGAGAAATAAATCAATTTTTAGGCATAAAGTTTGAATACGATAGAGATAAAAACGTCTTAAGTATGCCTGCTGATTTTCTCACGAAAACCGTCTCAAAGATCAAGCATGAAGATTGTATGAGAAGACTCAAGCAAATGAATTAATTAAAAAAAAAAAAATGTTTATATTGTAAAATTGTATTTATTTATATTTTAATTATTCACTTGAAGGGGGTGTGTTAAAGTATATTAAAGTTGGTAACCCTGCACCTTCTTACCTGTATATATATTTATAGTATGACCTTAGAGTAAATGTTCACCTTGTATTAAAAACACATTCAAACTCGAACAGTGCATTTTCATTAAACACATTTAAAACTCCAACATTTATTTATATGAAATAAAATTATTTAATTTACAGAATGAAAATGTCTATAATAATGTCTAAACATTTTTTCGAGCGACAGCTCGGTATCCCAGGTATTAATATTACCAGCCAAACCCAATAATAATGAATCATTTTTTTTAACTTAAGTACCGAGCCGAGGCTCGGGGTCCAGGTACTTAATATCTAATTCTAATCAATAACCGCAGAATTTAATTTTTTAAAGTTTATATAGTTCTCCGTGTTGTTCATTCAAGAGCCAGGCGTGGCCCACTGACTGGCGGACTCATTTTACACAATGTATATAACTAGCAATCAAAGAATTATTATAATATTTAACTTTTTATTTTAAATTCTAATATTCAAATATCATTTCAATTAAATAATTTATTCTAAAAGTTCTCATTTTAATTAATATAATAAAATATTTAAATCATATTTAACTTAAATTATTTTGTATTTATCCTTTCTATATTTGAATACTTCTTTTATTTTAAGGGAGGGAATTAACTATGATCTAAAAAAATTAATAAATGAACTTAATAATAAAAAATCAAATAAATCCATTAATTTAAATTAATACTATTAATGAATGTATATATTGTTAATTTATCTTTAGTTTTATCAATACTTTTATACCGTTAATTTTTATAAATTAATTTTTATAAATTGTCTCAAGTCTCTAACTTTGCATTTTCTCAAATTTTATTATAATTAAAAATATTCAATAAAAATCAAGCAATGAAATTAAAATATCAAAATGAAATGATCAAGAAATATTATACTCTATTATAACATATACAATACTTATAAACTATAGGCGGAGGAAATATTAGACGATATCATTGCGGGTTCATGCCAAATCGATCAACATTAATTAAGATATTTTCATTATGACAGATATTAAAAAACCGCGAATTCAATATCTCTGTTCACTAATTATTTGTAGACTTTAGTAAAACCTACGCATGACTCAATAGATCCGGATAAACTTTTTCAAATTTTGATCTTAAAATATATCTTGAAGGTAGTAAAGAAAGAGTAAGATGCGGAAATCAATTGTAAAATATTAGGTGACCCAGACGACTTAAATATAATAGGAGATTCGGCAATTGCAATTACAGATAGCGAGGAAAAATTAATCGAGGTAGGAAAAGAGATGAGGTTTGAAATTAATAATGATAAATAAATATATTTAGAAACAAACAGGAGCAGTATTAACATACAAAATGTAGAATTTGAATATGTAGAAAAATTGAATGTAATCACGAAGGATAATAATATTTGAGAAGAATTTAAATCGAAGTTGCAATCGGGAAACGCCTGTTATCATTCAGTAAAGAGTCTTATCTAATCAAAATTATTATAAAAGGGAATGAAAATTAAATTATATAAAACAATTATTTTGTCTGTTGTATTATATGAGTGTGAGACATGGTCTATGATCTTAGGAGATGAGAGTGGATTCAGAGTATTTGAGAATAGGATTCTTCCCAGCATTTATGGGCCAAAGATGAGGACACCAGGGAATGACGTAAGAAAGATAGAACAGAGGCTCAGGATAAGGACACTTGGAGAAATGTGGTTGTAGCTGCCAAGAACTTTCGAGTAGATAGTTATAACATATTCAATAAAAATATATATAATTAATTTACTGATTAAATTAAAATATATTTTAAATAATCACACAATAAGAAATGAATGTTTTATGTTATACATCGATTGAAACAAAATAGATGAAAACCTTTTACTACTTTCAACCAAATACTATGTACCACTTGGGGGTACAGGGGGCGGAGCCCCCGTCTAGATGTGAAGAGCGACGAAGGAGCTCTGAGCAGCTAGTATATCATTAAATTTCGGGCATTTTTTGTGGAAAATTATGTGAGCAAAAATTTTCTAATGAAGAAAAAACTCTTTAAATTTTATTTTATTTCAACTGCAGGAGGTTTGATATGCATATATGTATAAAAAAAATTAAATGTTGCGGCAATAATTTTCTTCAATATACTGATGATTAGTCAATTAAAAAATGAAATTATCATTAGTTTAATGGAAAAATGATTACAAAAATATATATTTATTAATGTATTTTTGTAAGGGTTATTTTCGCACCAAATTTCACATAAGGAGATTTTTACATATATCCACGAATCATGTACTTTGTGGTGGTTTTATTCTCGAGAAAAATCATCTTTATTAGTTTTTTTCTTAATTTAAAATTATATGACGTCATCCAGCCATTCATGACGTCACAGCCTGGTCTTACATATATATTATAAATAAAATAAAATTAAAAATATTTATGTTATATCCATATCTGTTTTTTATTACATTAATAGATATATTAAAATTATTTGAAATTGTTTCTGTAGCTGGAAATTAATTTATTTCAAACCGTCGGTCGGTTCGGACCTGGCCACAAGTCAACTTATTTCTGTTAAGAAAATGCATGATTCGTAGAGATATGTAAAAAACTCCACCTGCGAAATTTGGTTTGAAAACAATACCTCTCTTACTATCGTTGGTCGGTAAAAATATATAAAAGAGTAGATAATATTAACAATATATCTTATTTATAATATTTATAAGATCAATAATCTAGAATTTCTAATTTAATTTATATATAATTATTTTTAGAACTATTCAAGTAAAAGAAAAACAATTTTTTACTTTCCTCTCATTTTTACCGATAATAATTTAATATTAATAAATTATCAAATTTTTTTCATATCATTGTACTGAAAACTCATATTTGGAAATAAATATAGTTAAGCTTATTTAAAAACTAACTTAATGTATAATTTTTGGTAATTATAAACATGTGGTACAACTTATTTTAAATAAATAAATAAAATTAGATCTCCTTAATTTTTTTTAATTTTGATAGATCAAATATTCTTATTCTTTAGCAGACTTACAAATCCCATACGATAATTTTTCTTATTCTTATGTGTATTCTCTCCCAGTGTTCCCGAAAAAATTCTCCGGGAGATAAAAATGTCTCGGTTTACATAAATAATATCATCCGTGAATAAACCGAATATTATTCAATTTTTACCGACCGACGATAGTAAGGGAGGTATTATTTTCACACCAAATTTCACATGTGGAGATTTTTACATATCTCCACGAATCATGCATTTTGTATTGGTTTTATCCTCGGGAAAAATCATCTTCATTAGTTTTTTCTTAATTTTAAATCATATGACGTCACCCAGCCCTTCATGACGTCACAGCCTGGTCTTACATATATATTATAAATAAAATTAAAAATATTTATGTTATATGCCTATCTGTTTTTTATTACATTAATAGATATATTAAAATTATTTGAAATTGTTTCTGTAGCTGGAAATTAATTTACTTCAAACCGTCGGTCGGTTCGGACCTGGCCACAGGTCAACTTATTTCTTATTATTATTTATAACTTGATTGATATTTTTCTATTGTTTATTATGAGTTTGTTTTTGACCTTTTTGCAAACCATTTTTTTTATCTTCCCCTATGACAATATAATAAGGTATTTTGTATAAATAGGTTTTTCACCATAAAAGATATATATAAGAAATGTAATTTTTTGTTGAAAGATTTTATGTTTAAATAGAATA
Organism: Labia minor; assembly: GCA_963082975.1. Classification (NCBI taxonomy): domain Eukaryota; kingdom Metazoa; phylum Arthropoda; class Insecta; order Dermaptera; family Spongiphoridae; genus Labia; species Labia minor. The sequence continues at coordinate 34,581,642 of OY720350.1, read as the reverse complement.
GGTTAGATCAGAGGTTCTTAAACTGTGGTCCGCGGACCCCTGGGGGTCCGCGAAGCCTTTACTGGGGGTCCGCAAAGCCATCGTACAGGTGCACGAGAAAATGATGAGTCGGTTAAAACTTTATTTAATATAAAAGAAGCGATGGCATGGCTTTGTGAGGAAACAGAGATCAAATACCCAAATTCAACGAAATGTGCAAGAAAACTATTGCTACTGTTTCCATCTTCATATTTAGCAGAATTTTCTTTCTTCAATATTATTATTTCTAATAAAATGTGTTCTACAATATGCAAAAAATCGTTATTCACCAATCTCTGTTAGAAATATTCATCATATATCCTTGTTCTTATGAGATCGTAAGCCAGAAATTAACTAATAAAATGACGTAAAGTACCTAAAGTTGGAATGGGGTCCGTCAAAAAAAAATTTTTCAAGTGGGGGTCCGCAGAGTACATAAGATTAAGAACCTCTGGGTTAGATTTTTGTTATATTTGTTTACTCTCTAAGAATTTGATAATTCAATTTTTTAATAGATGTTTCTTTCAACTTGTAGATATGCGTTACATTTCTAAAAATATTCCAAACAGAGACGAAGCTTCTAAAGCAATTGAATATTTGAATAATATTTTCTACCCGAATTAAACTTTCCCAAAGGACCCAAATGAAATATCAATACGACTAAAAGATAATCAAGAAAAATAAATTATTTCTAGGTAGATATATAAAACAATGATTCTATATTTATTTTACTATTATTTGAATGAATAATTGAATAATAATTTTCTTTTCTTTTGTTTGTATTTATTTTCTTAAATTAGTTAAATGGTATTAAAGAAAGAATATTTTTGAGAGATTTAGGTTATTTTTAAATTTCGAATTTTGGAAAAACTTAGCGACAATTTTGGAGAGTTGTTAAAAAATTCTTTTCATTGTCGATATAAGATTTCCAGTAAGTTTTGTAATTTTTCTATCTATATTTGCGAAGAAAGAAGATGATATTTCGATTATTCAATTATATTAATTTGCTTTTATTTTCAGACATTGATGTTTCAAGGAATCTTGTATGATTATATTTCAAAAACATTATAGAATAAGTTGACCTGTGGCCAGGTCCGAATCGACCGACGGTTTGAAATAAATTAATTTCCAGCTACAGAAACAATTTCAAATAATTTTAATATATCTATTAATGTAATAAAAAACAGATAGGCATATAACATAAATATTTTTAATTTTATTTTATTTATAATATATATGTAAGACCAGGCTGTGACGTCATATAATTTTTAATCAAGAAAAATCTAATAAATATGATTTTTCTCGAGGATAAAACCAATACAAAGTGCATGATTCGTGGTGATATATAAAAAAATCTCCTCATGTGAAATTTGGTGTGAAACTTTGCAAAAATTGACAAATTATAATTTTATTTTCATAAAAATAGATTTATATAAAATTGACTTTATTTTTGCATAATCATCTAATATTTTAAAAATTAATTATTTTATCTAGACATTGATTTATTCTATTAAGTAGTGTAATAATAAAGGTATATAAAAAAATTGATATTAAATTAAATTATATTCATTTTTTTTTTCAAATTATAATATTTTTTAAAAATGATCTTAATGTAATTAAAAAATCATAACTATATAGGTGTATAGGATTCAAGGTGTAAAAACTTTATAATATAATATATTATAATTTTTTTCATTTATTACAACAAAAAATTTATTTTATTAAAAAAATTCCTATAAAAATCCAATTAAAAATAATACATTTATAGATTGTGTGTATAGAAGAGATCATTGTAATATATATACATTAATACATTTTTTTTTAATAAAGTTTTAAAAATTATTAGTTAAATCTGGAATATTTTAAAAACATATATTTATTTTTAAATATTTTTTCTAAATAATTGTACAATAGATTGTTAAGAATAAAGAACATCTTTAACAAAAAGGTTTCTTTACATTATGAAAGTAATAATATGTTCAGGTAACATACAAAGTATATATATAAAAAGGGTTCCCAAGAAACAATTAAAAAAAATATTTTTTTTAAAATTCCCCAAAAAGGTCTTGAAAGAAATTAAAATTATTTTAACCAAAATGTTTGTTAAAAACAAAAAGAATTTTTTCCCTGAAGTGGAAGAAATTTATATTAATAATAATTTTAATAATAAAAATAATAAAAACTTGATTTAATTTCATATTGAAGCCAAAGTTTTTATATAAACATCTCGATTGTATTTTATATTTAATTAATTTTGATTAATTCTATTTAAATGATTAACTGTAAATATTTGATATGTGATAAAAATTTAATTTAATATTTAAGCCAAATATTGTAAAGTAAAAGTAAGATAAATAAAAATATATTTATGTACTTTTCAATAATTGAACATAAATTAGCTGGAGTTTCTCCACTCGACTATCTCGCAATTTGAATTGGATTAAATAACAACATATATTATATTTAAAGTTAATTTAATTAATTATAAATTATAAATAATAAATATTAAATCAGCGCATGTTTGGCTTTTTGTTGATGGCACCACGTCACGTGTTGGCGCTTGAGATTTGCAGTGTTAAAAAATTAATTCTGGTAATTTCAGCGAATCAATCAAGCTGAAATTCTATATATAGTAGTTTTATACAATTATTAATAATGTGAAAAATTATCAAACATATATCTTTATTTTTACGGTCACTTTAGAGGAAAAAAAATCAAAACGTTGTAGGTAATGACCCTCTTCCGGTTGAGCTACATTTCTCAAAAGTTGATAGAAAACTACGAATTTTGAATAATGCTCATGTACCAAAGTTCATCATTCTAGCTCAAACTGTTTTTGCGTAATCTTGGTTACATACATACACACACACTCACACACAGACATTTTTCTCAACCTTAGTGAAAATGATTCAGGAACCTTTAAAACGTATAAAAACATCAAAATCTCAACATCGAAAATTTTCGTGATCGCAATACTATCTCCTACGAGATAGTAAAAATTAAAGAAATTGTGATTCAATGTTTATTTTGAAATGAAAAAAAAATGTAAAATTATGTTATAAATTATTTTATAAAAAATTATTATAAATTGAAATTGTTCTAATGACGAACACAATTGCAAATTAATTATTCAATGTGTAAATTTTATAGAAATTAATTTTTAATTTTTTTATTTATTTTTAAATAAGATAATAATTAATATTTTCGAAGATATTACAGATTTGCGGGACGTAGCCTTTGCCAAAAATGGAAGAAAATGATATATAGGTAATAAACAAATTTTACATTTGTATATATATATATATATATATATATGGAATTCCCTATTTTGAAATGATTCGAACTCTATGAAATTAATAAATAATAAAATTAATGAAGTTCAATAATTTTTTATAAAAATTGACCTTATCTATAATTTAATAATAATAATAATTTTAAATATATATATATAGAGAGAGAGATAAATTATAAAAATTGAATTAAAAATCATGAAGTATAAAGTGACCAAGGGGGCTTGGTAGTCAATAACCAATGAGAAACGCCGCCCTACTCAAACTCAAGAGCCACTCGGATTGGTTTGCAGCTAACGAGAGAGAGGGATAGTTAAGCAAGCCATGAGAGACCCTCTCAGTTTCACATTTGCGTTTGCCTTGAGCTGTTCTTACACAACAGGAGAGTGTTTTTCAATTTTATCCAGCCACAATTTATTATTGTAGTAGAATCCTTCTCCGGATTAAGTAGTAATCTACTTAATTGATGTTTATGTTCTTATAAAGTGAGTGTCGTTTCAATTATTTTTATAATTCATCCGACCCGCCTTTTACAAATAAAAGGACATAGTGGACAAGTGCTTGATACTTATCGACTTCAGTAGAAATAACAAATATCTTGCTGCATCTGGTGAAGGTAAGTTTTTATTTAAATTACATTTCATATGTTCGTATGTTTATTGAATATTCTTATACAATCAAACTATAGCGTGTCTTAAAATTAAAAATAAATATATATATATATATTCAAAAACATGATGAAATCATTAATTAAATAAAATAAAAATTCCTATTTTTATTGATTATAAAATTCCTATTTTTATCATTTTAAATAAAATCGTTGTTAATGATTTTATTAAAAATATATTCTTTTTCTATCTTAATTCAAGCAAATATAAAAGAAAATATTTCTTATTTTATTTTATTTTAAACTCAAACTGTAAAGTATGCCCTAATCCGATATAGGATTTACTATAGTTGGTATTAACAAATTTTAATAGTTTCATTTGATAAGAATATTCCTATTTTTATTTGACTAAATAAAATTCATAGATTATATTAATATTCAGACAGTTGTGTAGAAATATTTAGAAATAACCAACTAATAAGGCATTATAAAAAAAAAACATATTGAAAAATATTTAATACTAAAATAAATAATAAACGATCTCATTATAATAGAAATATATAAACAAAAATATGTTTCCAAATAAAAGTTTTAAATAAGGATTTGTTGAAAATTTTTGAACTACTCGTTTACATCATTATTCGATCTCAAACACAAAACGGTTTTAGAAAATCACTATCTAATAACACTAAATGATTGATTTATTTTCTATTCTATATATATTGAACTACAGGTTTAAAAAATATTATCTATCTGTAATTATTATTATTATTATTAAAGTAATCGATTTATTAAATCATGTCCCAAAACATAAATTTTTTAAAACATTTATCATGGGCCTAAAGTTTGAATTTCTTCATTTTACGAGTATATCCATACATATAAGAGAGAAAAAAAATATTATTTTATTTATGCCTAATATATTGCAAATTGTAAATATTGTATCTAAAATCTATTTTTTGCGATCTATTTCTTATTTGTTTCATATCATTTCTTAACTGTCGACAAATACAATACATGAATTTCCAATTAATTAAAAATTACTTGCTATCGTTTTAAAAAAATAAAATATTTTTGATAAAATTATTATTCCCAAAATATATGAATAAATTTAACTAGAAGTATTCTAATATGATTTTATTTTTTTTTTTTTTTTTAGGTAGCCCAGTTATCTAATCCGAAAAGAAGAATCGTGAATCCTTGAAAATATTATATCCAATTAATTAAATATGTCGGATTCTAATATTTATAAAATCCTTTCTGACCACGTTTTGAGTGCGTATCAATTAATACAACTTGGGTTTCCTATAGAATGTAATTTAGGTCCTGGAAAAGCTATATTTTTTGCAGACACCTATCCAGATAAATCCAACAAAGATCGAAATCCATTAATGGTAAATAATGCTAGTGATCTACTGGAAAATAAAAATGAGAGGGTTTGTGTAAGATGTAAACTTACATTTTATATGGATGATAATGGGGATTACATGGATTACCAGGATCCATGTATCTACCATTATGGAAAGTTATTTCAAAATAGAGGAAACAACTTGGAATACACTTATACATGTTGTAATGGTAACTCGAACCATAGCGGCTGTACTTTTGGATTAAGGCATGTTTGGACAGGTATAAATAAAGGATTCAATGGTCCATTGGACGGATATGTGCGGACTGGTCCACGAAAAACAATACCTACTGATGGCAATTTTGGAATTTATGCCGTTGATTGTGAAATGTCGTTCACCGCAAATGGATTAGAGGTCACGAAAATTACAGTAGTTGGAAGTGATGGTCGTCTGGTATATGATACATTAGTTAAACCGGACAAAGAGATAGTTTGTTATAATACAAGATTTTCCGGAATCACTCCACAGCATTTTTATAAATTTGGATACAAATCCTTAAAAGAGGTTCAAAATGATTTAATTCAATTTATCAATTCTGATACGATTTTAATTGGACATGGGCTTGAAAATGATTTAAGGGCCTTAAAAATGATTCACCCAAAAATTATAGACACATCTATACTTTTTCCTCATGAATACGGACTTCCTTATCGTCGTTCATTAAAATCACTATCCAAATTTCTATTAAAAAAAGATATTCACACATCACCGACAGGTCATGATAGTATTGAAGATGCTCGTTCAAGTCTTGAATTAGCATTATTTTTCATAAATTTGAAAAGAAATCAATCCATACCATGAAAACCAAAATATTGGAAAACATTTTGTATATTATTCAAAATATTAGGTATAGTGAATACGAGTCAATAAACATTTATTATATTAATTTTTTAATGATTGTATTAAAGAAGAAATATGTATATTTTTTAGAATGTATATTTTAATTTATACCATTTGTAAATAGGTGTATGATTAATTAATGTTCAACTATACGTATTCTAGTCTTAGAAAAAGTAAAAGTATGACTGAATATATCCAATTATATTAAATTAAACTCAAACAAAAATCACTGTCAATGTATACAAGGTTAACAAATGATTATCAATCATGCACATATATAATTATGTTCCAACTGTATTTTCAAACATTATGATAAAATTTAAATTTTAAATTAATCTACGAAATAATATTAAAAAAAAAAAAAACTTTTTTCATTCCAAAATTTATGAATAATCTATCATATATTCATACATTCTCATAATTAGTACAAATTATTTTTATTGATAATTATTCAGGAAAACGCCTTTTCGAGTATTTGGATAATAATACTTTACCCCCAGCGGGTTCCTTTTGCAATTCCAAATAAACTTGATTTATAAAATTTGTTCGGGCCTCCTCTGGTTAACGAGATAAAAATTATTAACATATGCATATAAATTCAGTGATATTCTAATAAGGTACCATGTTTTATCCGTTTGACCACCCGAGGGCGCACTAATTTTCGGTTATTATAAGTTCGGTTTGGATATAGGAAAATTTTTAATTAGTACAAATGATTAATTTCCTAAATCCAAACCGAACATATAAAAACCGAAAATTAGTGAATTTATCAATAAAACATTACTTAATGGCATGGCACATTTCGACGTTCATAACTAAACTGTCAAACTTTAAAAATTATTTTGTTAATCATTTTTATCTCGTAAACTAGAAGTAACCCGAATAAATTTCATAAGAAAAGTTTATTTGCAATTGCAAATGGAACCAACTGTTAAAAATTTATCGAAATCCACGAAAAGGCGTTTAATTGAATAATTAGCTTTTATATTTTATTTATTTAGTTTTTAACACAAAACAAATATGTTGCTCATTTTTGTAATTTATTCTATCTAATTCAGTTTTTAATAAATTTGTATAAAATAAAATCGATTTAACTAATAATTTTTAAAACGTTATTTAAAAAAAATGTATTAACTTTATAAATAATATATATTACAATGATCTCTTCTATACACACACTATAAATGTATTATTTTTAATTGAATTTATATTTGAATTTTTTTAATAAAATAAATTTTTTGTTGTAAAAAATGAAAAAAATTATTATTTATTTAGTTTAAGTTTTTACACCTTGAATCCTATACACCTATATAGTTATGATTTTTTAATTACATTAAGATCATTTTTAAAAAATATTATAATTTGAAAAAAAAAATGAATATTATATAATTTAATATCAATTTTTTTATATACCTTTATTATTACACTACTTAATAGAATAAATCAATGTCTAGATAAAATAATTAATTTTTAAAATATTAGATGGTTATACAAAAATAAAGTCAATTTTATATAAATTATTATTAAATAAATTATATATTTAATTTAATTTCCCTTCAATATATAATAAATTTTTAATTATATTCCTATTATACAAAAACTAACTATATTAAAAATTCTCACAGATAATTTATATTTTATTAATGTTAAAAATATTTTTAGTAATCTTTCAAATATAACTTATTTAAATACATATTTACTCCCCTTTTTACCTCCCGACGATAGTATGGGAGGTATTGTTTTCACATCCAATTTCACATGAGGAGATTTTTACATATCACCACGAATCATGCACTTTCTTATGGTTTTATCCTTGTGAAAAATCATTTTCTATTATTTTTTTCTTAATTTAAAATTATAGGACGTCACCCAGCCCTTCCTGACTTCACAGCAAGCTCTTCCATATATATTCTAAATAAAATAAAATTAAAAATATTTATGTTCTATGCCTATCTGTATTTTATTACATTAATAGATATATTAAAATTATTTGAAATTGTTTCTGTAGCTGGAAATTAATTTACTTCCAACCGTCGGTCGGTTCAGACCTGGCCACAGGTCAACTTATTATTATATTATTATATTTTTCAGTTCTCTAAAAGATGTTGTTTTTTCAATAAGACGAAAGAATTTCAACAAATACAAATACCAACTTTCATACAAATATAAAATAGAAAAATTTAAATTCTTGTCAAAAAACAGCGCACTCTAACGAACACTTAATTCGGTAATTAATTATATTATAAAAAAATCGTGATTATTATTTAGATAAAGAGTTAAGATCAAATTGAATTAGGTTCAAGGTGAGAAGTCTAAAATTAATGATGATAATAAACAAAAAAAAATTAATTTTGTCAATAAATAATTATAGTAGGAAGCTCTTACGTCACGCTAAACAACCACTACCCATTTAGCGGGAAAAAAAGGGATTCTTTTGGACGAATCCCCCAGCGAAGGCGAGAGACAAAAGGAAAAGATATTAGCCACTTCGCTTCCACTAACGATTCGAGACGCTAAAACAAACAAACTTCTAATTAATCTAATTATTGATTAAAATAATTGTTTTCTTTTTAAATCTTGACCAACTAGAAAAGGTAATAATGATGGTATAACCAATTCAAGTGATTCAATGTTATATTCAGCTTTGGGCCCCTGCCTCTTATTTATTAAGATTTCATTTTTTTCATTTTTTATTCTTTATAATAATAAATAGAATAATAATTTTTTAGTTTATTACTAATAGTATTAATAATATGAAATTTATCGGTTCTTTGTAAAAATTGAATTGTGATAAAAAATAATTTTTAAAAAAATAAGTAATCGTTTATTAACCAATAATTTTAAGGAAATTTTTACGTTTTTTTTTATAATAAAATTATAATAAAATTAATTAAATTTTGTAATTTATCTAATAAATGAAAAGAGAAATGTTGAGTATTGTGCGCACCTCTCCTTGTCAGCCGGTCGGCCCCTCCTAAATCCCCCTCCATTACAAAACGGAATTCAAGATGGACTGCGTTTTATCCATCGAATTTATGTCTCTTTCATTCTCTAGTACCAGTGGTGTACCTAGAACTTTTGCCGCCCGGGTCGATCTCAAGTTTGCCGCCCTTTTTATTATAAGTCAATCAAATAGTGGTTTTTATAAATTAATACACATAAATAAATTATTAAGAAATTTAATCAATATTAATTAATACACAGAGTAAATTTTTTTACACATATTTGTATGCACTCGTAAACATATTAATATAATATTTACTCTTCTAGCTTTCATACTAGAAAAATCTTGTATAATGCTCCCAAAATTTATATTTATATTTTTTCCGCCGGCCCTGCTTTTCAAAAGAAAAATCGATGATTTAAAAAAATATTGGTATATCACTTCAAAGTAATCATATAAACTTTTCAAAAGAAATGACATTTATAAACTGATATCAAAAAATTTTAGTTAATAAAAAATTGCCGAACAAAATCTTAAAGATGCGTTTACAAATTCAACGAATTTTAATGAATACAATAAAATAAAATTATTATCCTGATCTTGGAATTAGAATTCAAAATTTACACTAAAATGCATTTATATACACCGAGGAATAATATTCGAAATCATATAGTTGATCATAATTTATATAAATCAAATAGTAAACTTATAATATTCATATTAATCATTTATTATTCAGGAAAGAAAAAAAATAAATATGAAATGAATAAGTTGCTTTTTACAACTATAACTAAATATACAAAATGCCGCCCCAAGATAAGTGCCGCCCGGTGCGGACCGCACCCCACTAGGTACGCCACTGTCTAGTACTTTCAATTAATTATAGTATAAAAAAATTCATTGAAAATTCCTTATTATAAAAAAGATTTATTTATTCTTTTTCATTTTTTTTTATATTTTGTCATAATCACTTTTGCAGCGAATTATCAATTTATCATAAAGTACGTAATATAATAATATACATATATTAATATTAATAGACCAATATATGTATTATTATTATTTTATTTTGAAAATTATTAAAAATTATTATGATATTTTTAAATTGCATGAATTTTAGATAATTTTGAACGGAGTTTGAATATATAACAGCAGACTTATATTTATAATAATAATATATATTTAATAATATAATATATCAAATAAATAATATATATTTCTTTCTTTTGAGTGCATATAAAGTTTGTATAAGATTATAATGAAAACTAAATTTTTTTCGCTTAATGTCTGTCTGTCTGTCTGGTGGCTCTTATGGCAAATTGAAATCGATTATTCATCAACTTTAAACTTACCTAGAATTTTGACAATTCTTATAGATAATTCATTGGATCCCTAGAAGGTTTCGAAGTAATATCATTTAATTATAATTAATTAATTTTAATGCAAGTAGCAAATGACAGAGGAACGCACTGAGACACGTCCTTATGTCTATGCCTCCGCTTTTCGAATCTTGGTAAAAAATTTTTTTTAAAATGTTATCTATTTTTTTAAAAAATTTATTAATTTTTATTATTTTAAAAGGCAAATTAAACTAGAAATTATGTCAATCAATTTTTTGTGCATAAATAAACATATATAACTTATAATAAATAGGAATGTAATCGCTTTTTCATTAACGCCATCTGACGGATAAATATTGAGTTGGTGTTCCTTGTTAAAAATTCAAAATAATTTATAACATTAAAAGAGGGATTTTTAATTAATATATACTAAATGCACCCAACGTTTTTCGTTGTATATGGAGAAATTGATCCATCAATTTGTCAGGCCTATATCAAAATTATTTTATTCTTTTTAGTTCATCGATTGTTTCTTATTTGTGTATATAAATTTAAAATTTAAAAAATTGAAAAAGTATTTTAAAGTGAATCGAAATGTTTTATTATTGTTTCTTTTAAAAAATATAATGAATATTTTTCTTCAATATCTTATTTATATATTCATAATATATATTTATTATTTATATTTAATTTTTTCCGAATAGAAAAAAAAATAGAATAAATAAAATAAAATAAATATCTTTTGTCAATCAGACTGAAGTGTTTTTTTTTTTTGCATTCGATCGCTTTTAATTTTTTCTTACTTGTGTTTTAGTGCAGTAAAACCCAGAAAGGATCAAAACGCATCGACATGAAGTGAAATTGATAAAAAACGTTATAATGTAAAAAATCCTTGCAATTTATGCACTGCCACGCACACTAATCTTTTCCGGGCAAGACCTTAAAGACTAGTAATTTTCTTAAAACATTAGAATTTATTCATTTAAAGTAAATTTTAATCAATTTTCATAATCGCCAAGGTGGCGGAATATTTGAAAAAAAATAAAAGGAAAATAAATAAAAGGAAGTCTTGCAAAGTATCGTTTTTGTTTTTTATAATTAGGTTCTTAAGTTCTTTTGAAACCCTATTGAATGCCAGTTTATCTGGTGGGTATTGACTCCTTTGCCATATTTTTCGAAGTATTCTTTTCTCTTTCAGGTTTCCTTTAATCTCCAGTGGGTAATTTATTCGCTTTTCTTGATTGTCTATTTTTGGTGTAGATAGCCAAGCTGAATCATGTATATTTTTATTGAAATCTTCAATTGCGTGTTCAATATCTTCTTCAGTTTTAAGGGGGATTTTAGTATTAAGATTATCTTCAAGATTTTATTTGAAAAGAGCCCAGTTAGTCTTTTTATTGAATATTGTAGGGGTTCTTTCTTTTTTTTATAATCATGGAGCTTATAGTAGCAATCACTGGGGTGTGGTCAGAGCTGAGATCCAAACATTCTTCGATAGTGTACTATGAATTTGTCAAACCATTCGATACAAAGAAATCCAGTAGATCGGGCAATCTACTGGGATCTGAGGGCCAATAAGTTGGCTTACCAGTAGATATAATATTATAACCTCTCGACAAAATTGTTTTAAGCAGGTTTCTTCCTTTGGCTGTTATAACTCGAGAACCAAATGATGTGTGTCACCTCCAACTATGAATTTTGGTCCAAGTGTTTCAAAGAAATTTACAAATTTTTCTTTGGTGATGGAATGACGAGGAGGGCAATAGAGTGCGCTTATTACAAGAAGTGTTTCATTTATGCCTGTAACTTGTATTGATGTAGCTTGAAGAAAGTTTTTTTCATATTTCTCCAATTCTATGTGATATATTGTTCTTTTAATAAGAATTGCAGTCCCTGCATGGGCCGTACCATCAGGATGGAGTGTGGTGTAACAGTTATATCCTGGAATCGCGAAATAGCTTTTATTTGTGAAATGCGTTTCGGATATCAATAGTATGTCAATTTTTAATAATGTGGGTCTCCCAGGATAAACGACTGTCTAGGTGTAGTCCAAGGTATTTAACTGAGTCACGTTGGGGGATGGGTTTATATAGTTTAACGGGTGGACAAGTCTTTCTATTTAAGGTGAAAGTCACATGTGTCGATTTTTCCTCGTTGACAACTATCCTCAATTTGTCCAACCAAGGCTCTCAACCTCCTCCGCTGGTTTTCCTTGTTTTGGGACCATTATAATTCTGGCGCGTTTCCATTCTTTCGGAAATTATCCCAGAATTATAATATTATTAAATACGGAGGTGATCAATTTCAAGGCACATCTTGGGAGAACTTTCACCATTTTCCCTTTAATTAGGTCGTCCCCTGGGGTCTTCTTGTTTTTAATTTTCAGTTCAAGTTCAGAGGGGGTGATTTGTTGGAAGTTATTATTAGGAAATTAATTAAATTCGATGGATGGGTTTTGGAAAGATGACCATGATTCTCCCGTAGGTGGTGGAGGAGAAAAAACAGTGGTTAGGTGATCAGACAATACACACAGTTTTTCTTTAACAGTACGCGCCCATTCACCATTATTGCAACGCAGAGGTGGTATATGGTTTGTCTGTTTTTTAATTTTTTTGGTCATTTTCCAAAGGAAGTAATCGGTATAACTGGTTGGGGTGAGGTTTTTAAGGAAACTGGATTCTGTCATTTTTTTCATTTGTCTCAGTAGTCTTTTGATTTGTCTATTTAATTTGTTAATTTTGTTTTTGACGAGGGGACATCTTTGGAATTGCCATATACGTCTCAGTTTGATTTTCGTAGAGATAAGGTCTTGAATGTGGTGAGGAGTTTGAGAACAAATTTCTAATTTTCTTTTATTTGTTTTTTTAGTTGACTATCCACTGCTAGAAGATAGCTGATTGCATGCTCTCAAGAAGAAATAAGACAACTTGCACACCTCTTTTGCATAAAATTGTGTTGCACCACTTTGTGAAAATGTGTAACAAATTTATATGCAAAAGAGATACAGTTGCAAATACGGCCATCATTACTTTTCTAAATAGTTTTTCATAATTTTAATTTATTTATTTTTATTTATTTTAGTTGTTAATTTAATTTATTCATTATTATTATTTTTAGTTAATTTAAATTTATTTATTTACTATTATTTTTTTATTTGTTTAATTATTTATTTTATTTTATCTTTAAAAGGATATTAATTACAGTGGCGCAACCAGGTTAACCCCCCCCCCCCCAGGAGAGAAAAAAATATAAATTGCTGTATATTATCTACGATATTACAAATAGAAAAGAAAAAAAAATAATTCTTAAAGTCTAACTTAGTGTATAATAAGTAAGGTTATTTTATTTTAAAAAAGTTTTAACAAAAATAAAAATTGCTTATTTTTTCGTATAGGATTAAATATAAGGAATAAAAAATTATTTTATTATTTCTCCTAAATCATAAAAAACAAAAGACCTAATATAAGATTACTAGATGATTGTGAAATTTTCCAATTTGACTATTATTTAAATATAAAATAAATAAAAATATTACTCAAATTCTAAATATTTTTTATTAATAATACATTAATTGCTAATTTCATAAAAATTATGAAGCGAAGACTAATTTTTTCAAAATGGAAACGGGTAAAAATCCCTAAAACCGAAAATCCCATAAAGCGAAAATCCCTAAATAAAAATATCGCTGACTGAAAAAATCACTAAAAACAAATTTGTTCATTTTTGTATTAATTTTAATTGTGACTCAGAAAATTAAATCAGAAGGTGAGCATGACACCCAGTTGCCTGAGACACGACTCCCAAATAGGTAATCGGGCCTGGACCGAAAGTAGGGAAAAATAGATCAAAAAATACATACATAGGGCCCACACGTGATTTTTCCAAAAATAGGGGGGTCAAATTCGTATGTAAAATAAAGGGAATTTACTCAAATTCCGTTTATTAGCATACGTTTTAATAGCTTAATGATTCCAAATACAAAATATACCATTTGCACCGTATATTTCACCAGGGAATATATAACGCAATTTGTGAAATTTACTATCTTCAGAGGTTGTCTTTTTCATTTTGCTCAATGCATTTATAGAAACATCAAGTCAATGCCAGAAGTTTTGAAGCACTATAATGATATAGATAATCCTGACAACTCCACTCATTTACGAATTCTTGCAGCTTTGGTTTTGGTACCACCATCAAAAGTCATTGTAGCCTACCAAGCATTAGCTGGACGACCAACATGGCAAAATTCCGTGATCTTTTTTCTTACTTCGAGCGCACTTGGTTAGGTGAACCTGATTAAGCAAATCCATATTGAGCATAACCTTATCTCTTTGGAAATCTGTCGTGATGTTCGTGGTAAGAAGCCTGATCCACCAAGGAAACGATTCAGCGACTCGCTTGATGAGCTTCTGACCATAATGAAGGCAAACCATGAAAAATGGGACGCTAAAAAACCAGATGGAACAGATGTGATGACACCAAGCATGATGAATAACTACTTCATTCAAGTCTCTTTGACTATTCATTAATAAATAAGTAAAAAAAAATTAGGGAAATTTTTTAATTAGGGATTTATTCTTTTATAGGGATTTTTTCTTAGGGATTTTTACATGATTTCTCTTTCAAAATATCCTGCCACTACGGGCGGGCGAAAAGCTTTCGAAATCTTAAAGTAGTTTTTTATAAATAACTCATTTATTATTAAGTTTAGGTAAAAATGAATATAATGAAACTTTTAGTAAATTCGATTCCCTATAAATTTAATACAATAGTATGATAATTCTCATAAAAATCGGTATTTATTGAGAAAATCAATAAAATATGCTTTGATACTTTTTTAAACTACCCTTACTTATGGTCCGATCTTGTCCAAAAACAATCCAATCCCCGCCCATCATTCCCAAAAAAAAACATCAAAATATCAAATTTCAAGATAATATCTCATTTTGTTTAGACGTAATCTCGGTAACGATCCGGTTCAAAAAATTTTTTTTGCCAATTTGAATTCAGAACAGTCTGAAAAGTGGAAATCTCGAAGAATCTCGGAGTACAAATTTTCAAAATTTATCGATCATCGTATAAGCTATCCTTATTTCATGAGGAAAGCTAAAATGATTTACTTATAGCTGGAAAAAAATATTTTCTTTTTAAAACTGTAAATACGAGTAAATATAATACAAAATTAAATTTTTTTGCCAGATTTTGTAAAATCAGTGTTTCATTTACAAAACTTTTTTAAATATTTAATATAAAAAAAAATCATAATGAAAATTTGTCTTTGAGAGAACCGGGGGGGGGGGGGGCATAGGAAGGTGGAGCGGCTAGTCAAACCCCCCCAGGATCAAATCCTGGTTGCGCCACTGTTAATTATATATTGAATTGCTTGATTCATCTAGATGTATAAATTCAATAAAAACAACATTTATAAAACAATATGTTTAATAGAACAAATTGAATAGCGAAATGATCACAAATTTTGTAAAGACTATTTTGTATTTTAATTAATTTTTAAATAAATATTATATATTTCATAAAACATTATTCGTTTCTTTTAGATTGGTTAATTACATTAAAGTATGTAGAATTTTCAGTTAAGTGAAAAATATCTATTTAGAGATAAATATTGGTTTCAATAATCCAAATAAATAATTTTTCATTAAACAGAAAATATTCTACAATCTTTTTATGTAATTAAAAATTTTTTATGTAATTAAGAAATTTTCTTGGTGTTTAATAAGTCACTGGTAGAGGGCTATAAGAACAATGTTTCAGAAATAAACATTGACTGTCTTAGTCTTATAGAAATGGTCTGTGGTCTGTGGCTTCTTTCATAACAGAAAATTTAATATATATATACTAGCTGCCCCGAGCGCCTTCGGCGCTCTCCGCACCTAGACGGGGGCTCCGCCCCCTGTACCCCCCCGAGTGATACATAGTATTTGGTTAAGTGTAGTAAAAGGTTTTCATCCTTTTTGTTTCAATCAGTATATTACATAAAACATTCATTTCTTTTTGTGTTCTTATTTAAAATATATTTTAATTTAATCAGTAAATTAATTATATATATTATTATTGTATATGTTATATCTATATATCTCTGTGACTCTAAGGAACTCGAAAGTTCTTGGCCGCAGCAACCACATTTCTCCAAGTGTCCCATCTCTCTTACGTCCCTTCCTACGCGTCCTTGGTCTTCCAGACGGACGTTTTCCAATCGGTCTCCGCACCGTTTTCCAATCCAATATCTTTTTCCTCTCCATTTCTAGCCACGTCCCCTGCCTATCGCAGCATTTTCGCTTTTATAACCCTAACTATTTCTGAAGATGCATAGAGGTCATGCAATTAATCGTTATGTAGTCTCCTCCATTCCCCGGTGACCTCATCTTTCTTTGGCCAATAAATGCTGGAAAGAATACTCTGAATCTACTCTCATCTCCCATGCGTCCCACCAATATAATACAAAAGGCAAAATAATTGGTTTATATATTTTAATTTTGATTCCTTTTGATAATAATTTTGATGAGATAAGCCTCTTTACTGCATGATAACAGGCGTTTCCCGATTTCAACCTCGATTTAAATTCTTCTCAAATATTATTATCCTTCCTGATTACATTCAATTTTTCTACATATTCAAATTCTACATTTTGTATATTAAGATTTTGTTACTAAATATTTTTTCTTATCACTATTAATTTCAATCTGAATTAGAATAATGTTATAAATTGCCTCCTCTTCCAGTCCATTTGCCTATCAAAGCATCTTAATTTCTTAACACTGGGTTTTTTTTAAATTTAAAATAAAAGGAGATAAATAGTTTTAAATTATATTCGAATGGTCTATTAGATTCTATATATCAGTATTTTTTTCTGAATTTAATACCAACTTGATTTTCAAAATGTTCCATTCGTTATCCATATGAATAATTACATGTGTTAAAATTTAAAAAAATTCAAATATTCTAATTTTTTAATTTTATATACAATTGAATATTATTTTTTATTAATATCATATCAAAAAAGAGAATTTATTAAAAATTAAAAATAAAAAAAGAAGCCAATTAATAAAAAAATATAATAGAATACAATAATTTTGATTTAAAACAAATTTTAATTTAAAAAAAAAATACTCAATATAAAAAAGACATAAATTTAAAACATCTCGTTTATATCATTTGTCTAAAAAATCATATTTTAATTTTATATAACCAAGAAATCATTTTTGCATTTAAAATATAGTTGTAATTAATAATTGAAACAAAAACAAAAATAATATAATTTAGTCATTTTAATTGAAGTTTTGAAAATATTTTTGTATTCATAAAAGTTTAAAAATAATATATTCAGTTTTTTAAGCTTTCACTTTCAAATAGAAAAGAAGAAATATTCAATTATATAGAAAGAATAAATAAAATTTAAGTTAAATATGATCTAAATATTTTATTAAATAAATTTAAATGACAACTTTTAGAATAAATTATTTAATTTAATTGATATTTAAATATTAGAATTTAAAATAAAAAGTGAAATATTATAATAATTTTTAAATTCTGAGCAATATGCAGACAAAAATCTTTTTTATATATATAGATAGTCGAGCTGGGGATGGCAATATGGGTTTTTCCAAGAAGAGAAAGTTACCCCACCCCCCCCCGAGGCCCTAGGAGGGATTAATTTAATTATTTATTATATTTCAAAGGAATATTTTAATATAATTTTAAATGAATGAATGAAAATTCAAATTTTATATAGTTTTTTATATATGTTTATTTATGCAGAAAAAATTAATTATAGGATTCAAGGTGTAAAAACTTTATAATATAATATATTATAATTTTTTTCATTTATTACAACAAAAAATTTATTTTATTAAAAAATTCCTATAAAAATCCAATTAAAAATAATACATTTATAGATTGTGTGTATAGAAGAGATCATTGTAATATATATACATTAATACATTTTTTTTTAATAAAGTTTTAAAAATTATTAGTTAAATCTGGAATATTTTAAAAACATATATTTATTTTTAAATATTTTTTCTAAATAATTGTACAATAGATTGTTAAGAATAAAGAACATCTTTAACAAAAAGGTTTCTTTACCTAATGAAAGTAATAATATGTTCAGGTAACATACAAAGTATATATATAAAAAGGGTTCCCAAGAAACAATTAAAAAAAATATTTTTTTTAAAATTCCCCAAAAAGGTCTTGAAAGAAATTAATATTATTTTAACCAAAATGTTTGTTAAAAACAAAAACAATTTTTTCTCTGAAGTGGAAGAAATTTATATTAATAATAATTTTAATAATAAAAATAATAAAAACTTGATTTAATTTCATATTGAAGCCAAAGTTTTTATATAAACATCTCGATTGTATTTTATATTTAATTAATTTTGATTAATTCTATTTAAATGATTAACTGTAAATATTTGATATGTGATTGTGTGATAAAAATTTAATTTAATATTTAAGCCAAATATTGTAAAGTAAAAGTAAGATAAATAAAAATATATTTATGTACTTTTCAATAATTGAACATAAATTAGCTGGAGTGTCTCCACTCGACTATCTCGCAATTTGAATTGGATTAAATAACAACATATATTATATTTAAAGTTAATTTAATTAATTATAAATTATAAATAATAAATATTAAATCAGCGCATGTTTGGCTTTTTGTTGATGGCACCACGTCACGTGTTGGCGCTTGAGATTTGCAGTGTTAAAAAATTAATTCTGGTAATTTCAGCGAATCAATCAAGCTGAAATTCTATATATAGTAGTTTTATACAATTATTAATAATGTGAAAAATTATCAAACATATTCTTTATTTTTACGGTCACTTTAGAGGAAAAAAAATCAAAACGTTGTAGGTAATGACCCTCTTCCGGTTGAGCTACATTTCTCAAAAGTTGATAGAAAACTACGAATTTTGAATAATGCTGATGTACCAAAGTTCATCATTCTAGCTCAAACTGTTTTTGCGTAATCTTGGTTACATACATACACACACACACACACACAGACATTTTTCTCAACCTTAGTGAAAATGATTCAGGAACATTTAAAACGTATAAAAACATCAAAATCTCAACATCGAAAATTTTCGTGATCGCAATACTATCTCTTACAAGAAATTGTGATTCAATGTTTATTTTGAAATGAAAAAAAAAATGTAAAATTATGTTATAAATTATTTTATAAAAAATTATTATAAATTGAAATTGTTCTAATGACGAACACAATAGAAAATTAATTATTCAGTGTGTAAATTTTATAGAAATTAATTTTTAATTTTTTTATTTATTTTTAAATAAAATAATAATTAATATTTTCGAAGATATTACAGATTTGCGGGACGTAGCCTTTGCCAAAAATGGAAGAAAATGATATATAGGTAATAAACAAATTTTACATTTGTATATATATATATATATATATATATATGGAATTCCCTATTTTGAAATGATTGGAACTCTATGAAATTAATAATTAATAAAATTAATGAAGTTCAATAAATTTTTATAAAAATTGACCTTATCTATAATTTAATAATAATAATAATTTTAAATATATATATATATATAGAGAGAGATAAATTATAAAAATTGAATTAAAAATCATGAAGTATAAAGTGACCAAGGGGGCTTGGTAGTCAATAACCAATGAGAAACGCCGCCCTACTCAAACTCAAGAGCCACTCGGATTGGTTTGCAGCTAACGAGAGAGAGGGATAGTTAAGCAAGCCATGAGAGACCCTCTCAGTTTCACATTTGCGTTTGCCTTGAGCTGTTCTTACACAACAGGAGAGTGTTTTTCAATTTTATCCAGCCACAATTTACTATTGTAGTAGAATCCTTCTCCGGATTAAGTAGTAATCTAGTTAATTGATGTTTATGTTCTTATAAAGTGAGTGTCGTTTCAATTATTTTTATAATTCATCCGACCCGCCTTTTACAAATAAAAGGACATAGTGGACAAGTGCTTGATACTTATCGACTTCAGTAGAAATAACAAATATCTTGCTGCATCTGGTGAAGGTAAGTTTTTATTTAAATTACATTTCATATGTTCCTATGTTTATTGAATATTCTTATACAATCAAACTATAGCGTGTCTTAAAATTAAAAAAAAATATATATATATATATTAAAAAACATGATGAAATCATTAATTAATTAAAAAAAAATTCCTATTTTTATTGATTATAAAATTCCTATTTTTATCATTTTAAATAAAATCGTTGTTAATGATTTTATTAAAAATATATTCTTTTTCTATCTTAATTCAAGCAAATATAAAAGAAAATATTTCTTATTTTATTTTATTTTAAACTCAAACTGTAAAGTATGCCCTAATCCGATATAGGATATACTATAGTTGGTATTAACAAATTTTAATAGTTTCATTTGATAAGAATATTCCTATTTTTATTTGACTAAATAAAATTCATAGATTATATTAATATTCAGACAGTTGTGTAGAAATATTTAGAAATAACCAACTAATAAGGCATTATAAAAAAAAAACATATTGAAAAATATTTAATACTAAAATAAATAATAAACGATCTCATTATAATAGAAATATATAAACAAAAATATGTTTCCAAATAAAAGTTTTAAATAAGGATTTGTTGAAAATTTTTGAACTACTCGTTTACATCATTATTCGATCTCAAACACAAAACGGTTTTAGAAAATCACTATCTAATAACACTAAATGATTGATTTATTTTCTATTCTATATATATTGAACTACAGGTTTAAAAAATATTATCTATCTGTAATTATTATTATTATTATTAAAGTAATCGATTTATTAAATCATGTCCCAAAACATAAATTTTTTAAAACATTTATCATGGGCCTAAAGTTTGAATTTCTTCATTTTACGAGTATATCCATACATATAAGAGAGAAAAAAAATATTATTTTATTTATGCCTAATATATTGCAAATTGTAAATATTGTATCTAAAATCTATTTTTTGCGATCTATTTCTTATTTGTTTCATATCATTTCTTAACTGTCGACAAATACAATACATGAATTTCCAATTAATTAAAAATTACTTGCTATCGTTTTAAAAAAATAAAATATTTTTGATAAAATTATTATTCCCAAAATATATGAATAAATTTAACTAGAAGTATTCTAATATGATTTTATTTTTTTTTTTTTTTTAGGTAGCCCAGTTATCTAATCCGAAAAGAAGAATCGTGAATCCTTGAAAATATTATATCCAATTAATTAAATATGTCGGATTCTAATATTTATAAAATCCTTTCTGACCACGTTTTGAGTGCGTATCAATTAATACAACTTGGGTTTCCTATAGAATGTAATTTAGGTCCTGGAAAAGCTATATTTTTTGCAGACACCTATCCAGATAAATCCAACAAAGATCGAAATCCATTAATGGTAAATAATGCTAGTGATCTACTGGAAAATAAAAATGAGAGGGTTTGTGTAAGATGTAAACTTACATTTTATATGGATGATAATGGGGATTACATGGATTACCAGGATCCATGTATCTACCATTATGGAAAGTTATTTCAAAATAGAGGAAACAACTTGGAATACACTTATACATGTTGTAATGGTAACTCGAACCATAGCGGCTGTACTTTTGGATTAAGGCATGTTTGGACAGGTATAAATAAAGGATTCAATGGTCCATTGGACGGATATGTGCGTACTGGTCCACGAAAAACAATACCTACTGATGGCAATTTTGGAATTTATGCCGTTGATTGTGAAATGTCGTTCACCGCAAATGGATTAGAGGTCACGAAAATTACAGTAGTTGGAAGTGATGGTCGTCTGGTATATGATACATTAGTTAAACCGGACAAAGAGATAGTTTGTTATAATACAAGATTTTCCGGAATCACTCCACAGCATTTTTATAAATTTGGATACAAATCCTTAAAAGAGGTTCAAAATGATTTAATTCAATTTATCAATTCTGATACGATTTTAATTGGACATGGGCTTGAAAATGATTTAAGGGCCTTAAAAATGATTCACCCAAAAATTATAGACACATCTATACTTTTTCCTCATGAATACGGACTTCCTTATCGTCGTTCATTAAAATCACTATCCAAATTTCTATTAAAAAAAGATATTCACACATCACCGACAGGTCATGATAGTATTGAAGATGCTCGTTCAAGTCTTGAATTAGCATTATTTTTCATAAATTTGAAAAGAAATCAATCCATACCATGAAAACCAAAATATTGGAAAACATTTTGTATATTATTCAAAATATTAGGTATAGTGAATACGAGTCAATAAACATTTATTATATTAATTTTTTAATGATTGTATTAAAGAAGAAATATGTATATTTTTTAGAATGTATATTTTAATTTATACCATTTGTAAATAGGTGTATGATTAATTAATGTTCAACTATACGTATTCTAGTCTTAGAAAAAGTAAAAGTATGACTGAATATATCCAATTATATTAAATTAAACTCAAACAAAAATCACTGTCAATGTATACAAGGTTAACAAATGATTATCAATCATGCACATATATAATTATGTTCCAACTGTATTTTCAAACATTATGATAAAATTTAAATTTTAAATTAATCTACGAAATAATATTAAAAAAAAAAAAAACTTTTTTCATTCCAAAATTTATGAATAATCTATCATATATTCATACATTCTCATAATTAGTACAAATTATTTTTATTGATAATTATTCAGGAAAACGCCTTTTCGAGTATTTGGATAATAATACTTTACCCCCAGCGGGTTCCTTTTGCAATACCAAATAAACTTGATTTATAAAATTTGTTCGGGCCTCCTCTGGTTAACGAGATAAAAATTATTAACATATGCATATAAATTCAGTGATATTCTAATAAGGTACCATGTTTTATCCGTTTGACCACCCGAGGGCGCACTAATTTTCGGTTATTATAAGTTCGGTTTGGATATAGGAAAATTTTTAATTAGTACAAATGATTAATTTCCTAAATCCAAACCGAACATATAAAAACCGAAAATTAGTGAATTTATCAATAAAACATTACTTAATGGCATGGCACATTTCGACGTTCATAACTAAACTGTCAAACTTTAAAAATTATTTTGTTAATCATTTTTATCTCGTAAACTAGAAGTAACCCGAATAAATTTCATAAGAAAAGTTTATTTGCAATTGCAAATGGAACCAACTGTTAAAAATTTATCCAAATCCACGAAAAGGCGTTTAATTGAATAATTAGCTTTTATATTTTATTTATTTAGTTTTTAACACAAAACAAATATGTTGCTCATTTTTGTAATTTATTCTATCTAATTCAGTTTTTAATAAATTTGTATAAAATAAAATCGATTTAACTAATAATTTTTAAAACGTTATTTAAAAAAAATGTATTAACTTTATAAATAATATATATTACAATGATCTCTTCTATACACACACTATAAATGTATTATTTTTAATTGAATTTATATTTGAATTTTTTTAATAAAATAAATTTTTTGTTGTAAAAAATGAAAAAAATTATTATTTATTTAGTTTAAGTTTTTACACCTTGAATCCTATACACCTATATAGTTATGATTTTTTAATTACATTAAGATCATTTTTAAAAAATATTATAATTTGAAAAAAAAAATGAATATTATATAATTTAATATCAATTTTTTTATATACCTTTATTATTACACTACTTAATAGAATAAATCAATGTCTAGATAAAATAATTAATTTTTAAAATATTAGATGGTTATACAAAAATAAAGTCAATTTTATATAAATTATTATTAAATAAATTATATATTTAATTTAATTTCCCTTCAATATATAATAAATTTTTAATTAATTTCCTATTATACAAAAACTAACTATATTAAAAATTCTCACAGATAATTTATATTTTATTAATGTTAAAAATATTTTTAGTAATCTTTCAAATATAACTTATTTAAATACATATTTACTCCCCTTTTTACCTCCCGACGATAGTATGGGAGGTATTGTTTTCACATCCAATTTCACATGAGGAGATTTTTACATATCACCACGAATCATGCACTTTCTTATGGTTTTATCCTTGTGAAAAATCATTTTCTATTATTTTTTTCTTAATTTAAAATTATAGGACGTCACCCAGCCCTTCCTGACTTCACAGCAAGCTCTTCCATATATATTCTAAATAAAATAAAATTAAAAATATTTATGTTCTATGCCTATCTGTATTTTATTACATTAATAGATATATTAAAATTATTTGAAATTGTTTCTGTAGCTGGAAATTAATTTACTTCCAACCGTCGGTCGGTTCAGACCTGGCCACAGGTCAACTTATTATTATATTATTATATTTTTCAGTTCTCTAAAAGATGTTGTTTTTTCAATAAGACGAAAGAATTTCAACAAATACAAATACCAACTTTCATACAAATATAAAATAGAAAAATTTAAATTCTTGTCAAAAAACAGCGCACTCTAACGAACACTTAATTCGGTAATTAATTATATTATAAAAAAATCGTGATTATTATTTAGATAAAGAGTTAAGATCAAATTGAATTAGGTTCAAGGTGAGAAGTCTAAAATTAATGATGATAATAAACAAAAAAAAATTAATTTTGTCAATAAATAATTATAGTAGGAAGCTCTTACGTCACGCTAAACAACCACTACCCATTTAGCGGGAAAAAAAGGGATTCTTTTGGACGAATCCCCCAGCGAAGGCGAGAGACAAAAGGAAAAGATATTAGCCACTTCGCTTCCACTAACGATTCGAGACGCTAAAACAAACAAACTTCTAATTAATCTAATTATTGATTAAAATAATTGTTTTCTTTTTAAATCTTGACCAACTAGAAAAGGTAATAATGATGGTATAACCAATTCAAGTGATTCAATGTTATATTCAGCTTTGGGCCCCTGCCTCTTATTTATTAAGATTTCATTTTTTTCATTTTTTATTCTTTATAATAATAAATAGAATAATAATTTTTTAGTTTATTACTAATAGTATTAATAATATGAAATTTATCGGTTCTTTGTAAAAATTGAATTGTGATAAAAAATAATTTTTAAAAAAATAAGTAATCGTTTATTAACCAATAATTTTAAGGAAATTTTTACGTTTTTTTTTATAATAAAATTATAATAAAATTAATTAAATTTTGTAATTTATCTAATAAATGAAAAGAGAAATGTTGAGTATTGTGCGCACCTCTCCTTGTCAGCCGGTCGGCCCCTCCTAAATCCCCCTCCATTACAAAACGGAATTCAAGATGGACTGCGTTTTATCCATCGAATTTATGTCTCTTTCATTCTCTAGTACCAGTGGTGTACCTAGAACTTTTGCCGCCCGGGTCGATCTCAAGTTTGCCGCCCTTTTTATTATAAGTCAATCAAATAGTGGTTTTTATAAATTAATACACATAAATAAATTATTAAGAAATTTAATCAATATTAATTAATACACAGAGTAAATTTTTTTACACATATTTGTATGCACTCGTAAACATATTAATATAATATTTACTCTTCTAGCTTTCATACTAGAAAAATCTTGTATAATGCTCCCAAAATTTATATTTATATTTTTTCCGCCGGCCCTGCTTTTCAAAAGAAAAATCGATGATTTAAAAAAATATTGGTATATCACTTCAAAGTAATCATATAAACTTTTCAAAAGAAATGACATTTATAAACTGATATCAAAAAATTTTAGTTAATAAAAAATTGCCGAACAAAATCTTAAAGATGCGTTTACAAATTCAACGAATTTTAATGAATACAATAAAATAAAATTATTATCCTGATCTTGGAATTAGAATTCAAAATTTACACTAAAATGCATTTATATACACCGAGGAATAATATTCGAAATCATATAGTTGATCATAATTTATATAAATCAAATAGTAAACTTATAATATTCATATTAATCATTTATTATTCAGGAAAGAAAAAAAATAAATATGAAATGAATAAGTTGCTTTTTACAACTATAACTAAATATACAAAATGCCGCCCCAAGATAAGTGCCGCCCGGTGCGGACCGCACCCCACTAGGTACGCCACTGTCTAGTACTTTCAATTAATTATAGTATAAAAAAATTCATTGAAAATTCCTTATTATAAAAAAGATTTATTTATTCTTTTTCATTTTTTTTTATATTTTGTCATAATCACTTTTGCAGCGAATTATCAATTTATCATAAAGTACGTAATATAATAATATACATATATTAATATTAATAGACCAATATATGTATTATTATTATTTTATTTTGAAAATTATTAAAAATTATTATGATATTTTTAAATTGCATGAATTTTAGATAATTTTGAACGGAGTTTGAATATATAACAGCAGACTTATATTTATAATAATAATATATATTTAATAATATAATATATCAAATAAATAATATATATTTCTTTCTTTTGAGTGCATATAAAGTTTGTATAAGATTATAATGAAAACTAAATTTTTTTCGCTTAATGTCTGTCTGTCTGTCTGGTGGCTCTTATGGCAAATTGAAATCGATTATTCATCAACTTTAAACTTACCTAGAATTTTGACAATTCTTATAGATAATTCATTGGATCCCTAGAAGGTTTCGAAGTAATATCATTTAATTATAATTAATTAATTTTAATGCAAGTAGCAAATGACAGAGGAACGCACTGAGACACGTCCTTATGTCTATGCCTCCGCTTTTCGAATCTTGGTAAAAAATTTTTTTTAAAATGTTATCTATTTTTTTAAAAAATTTATTAATTTTTATTATTTTAAAAGGCAAATTAAACTAGAAATTATGTCAATCAATTTTTTGTGCATAAATAAACATATATAACTTATAATAAATAGGAATGTAATCGCTTTTTCATTAACGCCATCTGACGGATAAATATTGAGTTGGTGTTCCTTGTTAAAAATTCAAAATAATTTATAACATTAAAAGAGGGATTTTTAATTAATATATACTAAATGCACCCAACGTTTTTCGTTGTATATGGAGAAATTGATCCATCAATTTGTCAGGCCTATATCAAAATTATTTTATTCTTTTTAGTTCATCGATTGTTTCTTATTTGTGTATATAAATTTAAAATTTAAAAAATTGAAAAAGTATTTTAAAGTGAATCGAAATGTTTTATTATTGTTTCTTTTAAAAAATATAATGAATATTTTTCTTCAATATCTTATTTATATATTCATAATATATATTTATTATTTATATTTAATTTTTTCCGAATAGAAAAAAAAATAGAATAAATAAAATAAAATAAATATCTTTTGTCAATCAGACTGAAGTGTTTTTTTTTTTTGCATTCGATCGCTTTTAATTTTTTCTTACTTGTGTTTTAGTGCAGTAAAACCCAGAAAGGATCAAAACGCATCGACATGAAGTGAAATTGATAAAAAACGTTATAATGTAAAAAATCCTTGCAATTTATGCACTGCCACGCACACTAATCTTTTCCGGGCAAGACCTTAAAGACTAGTAATTTTCTTAAAACATTAGAATTTATTCATTTAAAGTAAATTTTAATCAATTTTCATAATCGCCAAGGTGGCGGAATATTTGAAAAAAAATAAAATTAGCTTACAATAGTACACTTGTGAATATTGGATTGGGTGACAAAATAATTATGAATATTTTTTTTTTTCTTCTTTATTTTATTTACAATCAGCTCAGTTTTGGAGCTATAAGTAAATTTGATAATAATTTATTTACATACACTCTCACACTCAGACACTCATACATTCATTCATTCATTCTTACAATCACACATCACTTGAAGAGAAAGTCGGCCATCGACGACGTCCCTATTTTAGTTTCATCCTCCAGTTTTTTGATATAGCACGCTCCTCAATATCGAGAACATGGGTCTTCCTAAGTCTCCTGTAGACTTCACTGTTGTCTAGGAGAGCAATCGCTGGTACATTTGGATGATTTTCAAGTTTTTTAATATGTTTGATGAATGACTGATGGATCACTTCTCTGACTGACTGAACGAGAAGGTCATTGTGCAAGCTTGCATTTGAGACGTACCAGGGTGCATTTGCTATGCATCTAAGCATTTTGGATTGCACTCTTTGTATTTTATTTATATTGGACTCGTTGGCAGTTGCCCAGATTTGACATGAGTATTGCCAGATTGGCTTAAGCATTGACTTGTAAAGCAGTACTTTTGTTTTAAGTGTAAGTTGTGAGTTTTTTCCCAACAGCCAATACATTTTTTTATATTTGATGTTTAATTCATTCTTCTTTTTATCTATGTGAATTTTCAAGTTTATTTTCGAATCAAGATACAGTCGAAGATACTTCACAGAGTTATTTCGTCAATTTCGACATCAGTCTTTAGTCGCGTTAAAATAAGTTTTTCAAAGATTTTTTATGTTTGGGGAAGAAGACTAATTGATCGATATGAGGAGACTTCCGACTCTTGTTTTCCTGATTTAAGAATCATGATAATATGAGCAATTTTCCATTGAATTGGAAAATTGCGAGTTCTTAAAATGGCATTGAATATTTGAGTGAGTAGAATTGTTCCTTTTTTCGGGAGTTTTTTTTTAAGATCTCAACAGTGATTAGGTCATATCCGGGGAATTTTCTCCCGTTTTTTTCGTGCTTAATAATATTTTCGATTTCTTTTGAGTAGAATGATTGAATTTGAGGGGATAACTGTAATGGAGAATCCAGAAAGTTTTCTATTTCTAGATTCTCATGGTTGGGACAAGTTTGGGGAAAAGGATTGAAAGTATATTCCAAATGTTTGGAGAAAGTTTCAGCTTTTTCTATATTTGTTCTGGCCCAAGTATTTGTATCGGTTTTTAATGGAGATACAAATTGCTTGGGTCTTTTTAAATATTTAGTTGCATTCCAGAGAGAATGATCATTATTTCCTTGAGGAGATAAATTTGAAAGGAAGTCTTGCAAAGTATCGTTTTTGTTTTTTATAATTAGGTTCTTAAGTTCTTTTGAAACCCTATTGAATGCCAGTTTATCTGGTGGGTATTGACTCCTTTGCCATATTTTTCGAAGTATTCTTTTCTCTTTCAGGTTTCCTTTAATCTCCAGTGGGTAATTTATTCGCTTTTCTTGATTGTCTATTTTTGGTGTAGATAGCCAAGCTGAATCATGTATATTTTTATTGAAATCTTCAATTGCGTGTTCAATATCTTCTTCAGTTTTAAGGGGGATTTTAGTATTAAGATTATCTTCAAGATTTTATTTGAAAAGAGCCCAGTTAGTCTTTTTATTGAATATTGTAGGGGTTCTTTCTTTTTTTTATAATCATGGAGCTTATAGTAGCAATCACTGGGGTGTGGTCAGAGCTGAGATCCAAACATTCTTTGATAGTGTAATATGAATTTGTCTAACCATTCGATACAAAGAAATCCAGTAGATCGGGCAATCTACTGGGATCTGAGGGCCAATAAGTTGGCTTACCAGTAGATATAATATTATAACCTCTCGACAAAATTGTTTTAAGCAGGTTTCTTCCTTTGGCTAAATAAAAATATCGCTGACTGAAAAAATCACTAAAAACAAATTTGTTCATTTTTGTATTAATTTTAATTGTGACTCAGAAAATTAAATCAGAAGGTGAGCATGACACCCAGTTGCCTGAGACACGACTCCCAAATAGGTAATCGGGCCTGGACCGAAAGTAGGGAAAAATAGATCAAAAAATACATACATAGGGCCCACACGTGATTTTTCCAAAAAATAGGGGGGTCAAATTCGTATGTAAAATAAAGGGAATTTACTCAAATTCCGTTTATTAGCATACGTTTTAATAGCTTAATGATTCCAAATACAAAATATACCATTTGCACCGTATATTTCACCAGGGAATATATAACGCAATTTGTGAAATTTACTATCTTCAGAGGTTGTCTTTTTCATTTTGCTCAATGCATTTATAGAAACATCAAGTCAATGCCAGAAGTTTTGAAGCACTATAATGATATAGATAATCCTGACAACTCCACTCATTTACAAATTCTTGCAGCTTTGGTTTTGGTACCACCATCAAAAGTCATTGTAGCCTACCAAGCATTAGCTGGACGACCAACAGGGCAAAATTCCGTGATCTTTTTTCTTACTTCGAGCGCACTTGGTTAGGTGAACAATATTTGGCTGGCTTTTATGACCCCGAATTCGACATTGGATCATTGGAACATCTACGATGCCACTTTGATGGGTTTGCCTCGAACAAACAACGCATTGAAAGGTTACAACACTGCTCTTCGTTCACGCTTGGGAGGTTACAAGACATCAGTATGGAACCTGATTAAGCAAATCCATATTGAGCATAACCTTATCTCTTTGGAAATCTGTCGTGATGTTCGTGGTAAGAAGCCTGATCCACCAAGGAAACGATTCAGCGACTCGCTTGATTTGCTTCTAACCATAATGAAGGCAAACCATGAAAAATGGGACGCTAAAAAACCAGATGGAACAGATGTGATGACACCAAGCATGATGAATAACTACTTCATTCAAGTCTCTTCGACTATTCATTAATAAATAAGTAAAAAAAAATTAGGGAAATTTTTTAATTAGGGATTTATTCTTTTATAGGGATTTTTTCTTAGGGATTTTTACATGATTTCTCTTTCAAAATATCCTGCCACTACGGGCGGGCGAAAAGCTTTCGAAATCTTAAAGTAGTTTTTTATAAATAACTCATTTATTATTAAGTTTAGGTAAAAATGAATATAATGAAACTTTTAGTAAATTCGATTCCCTATAAATTTAATACAATAGTATGATAATTCTCATAAAAATCGGTATTTATTGAGAAAATCAATAAAATATGCTTTGATACTTTTTTAAACTACCCTTACTTATGGTCCGATCTTGTCCAAAAACAATCCAATCCCCGCCCATCATTACCAAAAAAAAACATCAAAATATCAAATTTCAAGATAATATCTCATTTTGTTTAGACGTAATCTCGGTAACGATCCGGTTCAAAAATTTTTTTTTGCCAATTTGAATTCAGAACAGTCTGAAAAGTGGAAATCTCGAAGAATCTCGGAGCAAAAATTTTCAAAATTTTCCGATCATCGTATAAGCTATCCTTATTTCATGAGGAAAGCTAAAATGATTTACTTATAGCTGGAAAAAAATATTTTCTTTTTAAAACTGTAAATACGAGTAAATAAAATACAAAATTAAATTTTTTTGCCAGATTTTGTAAAATCAGTGTTTCATTTACAAAACTTTTTTAAATATTTAATATAAAAAAAAAATCATAATGAAAATTTGTCTTTGAGAGAACCGGGGGGGGGGGGGCATAGGAAGGTGGAGCGGCTAGTCAAACCCCCCCAGGATCAAATCCTGGTTGCGCCACTGTTAATTATATATTGAATTGCTTGATTCATCTAGATGTATAAATTCAATAAAAACAACATTTATAAAACAATATGTTTAATAGAACAGATTGAATAGCGAAATGATCACAAATTTTGTAAAGACTATTTTGTATTTTAATTAATTTTTAAATAAATATTATATATTTCATAAAACATTATTCGTTTCTTTTAGATTAGTTAATTACATTAAAGTATGTAGAATTTTCAGTTAAGTGAAAAATATCTATTTAGAGATTTTTGGAAGCTTCTTATAAGGGTATATATAAGATTTAAAATTTTCGCCTCCAGCGCCTCTATGATCTAGTATGGTAACTAACCTATTTTTAATTAATCTCCTGGACACACCTTACCAATTAGCGGTTTTATAAAGGAAGTCTGACATGCCCTGAGACCTACTGAATATACATAAAAAAATTCATAAGAATCGGTCCAGCCGTTTCGGAGGAGTATTCTTTCAAAGTTTTGTGACACGAGAATTTTATATATAAGAAGATATCACAGAGAATCCTTAACAGAGGCGTCCACTCAATGCTATTTGTGTGAAGTATTAAGAGCCAGCAAAAAGACTGCAGGGCGGGCATGTGTAAGCGTTTTTACCGACCGACGATAGCAGAGCGAAATTTTTAAAAATTTTTTTTGAATGAATATTGGGATTTTAAAAATTATTTATTGAGATATTATAAAATTAGCAGAACAGAAATCAAATATACTTTTGTCAAAAATGTTAATTTTATATCCAAATAAATAATTTTTAAATAAACAGAAAACTCCACCCACTTTTATGTAATTTACATAAATAAAATAAACGAATAATGTTCTTGTTAATATTTAATATTTATGGATTAAAAATTTCCTTCAATGTCAATATTTGAAACTAGAGAAACACATACGAATTGTCTATAGCGAGAAGGAAATTTATAAATATAAAATAAATCAAATCAAATCATTCCTATTTCCATAAAGATACTATTTATAAAGATCACAAGAAATCCATTAATCATTGATTAACTAAGAATAATTAATCCAACGCAGTTTTAATCATCCAAGTTTATCAAACAACTGATTTACGTACATTTGGGTTAATTTATAAATGAAAAAAATGTGGGATGTCTCCGCTCGGCTATCATGCAAATTCTAATTGGATAAATTAACACATATATTATATTTAAATTAAATTATAAATTAAAATTAATAAATTATATTTATTAAACCAGCGCGAGTTTTGCTCTTTGTTGACGGCTCTTAGTCACATGCTGGCGCGTGATTGTTAGTCAACGTGCTAAAAAATTCTAGAGGTCATGAAACGCGAAGATATGAAAAAAATATCCTTATGTGAAATTTGGTGCGAAAATAACCCTTACTTTCCTATCGTCGATCGCTAATACTACCACTTCCGGTTTCTGGATTTGCACCAAAAGTTGAACAATTCATCCCACTGTGATGCATTAAGTAAATATACCAAATTTCATCAAAATCGGTTGAGCCGTTCAGGCTGTACACAACTATACGGACGGACAGACAAATGAATATCGATCAACTTTGCAAAAATTGACAAATTATAATTTTATTTTCATAAAAATAGATTTATATAAAATTGACTTTATTTTTGCATAATCATCTAATATTTTAAAAATTAATTATTTTATCTAGACATTGATTTATTCTATTAAGTAGTGTAATAATAAAGGTATATAAAAAAATTGATATTAAATTATATTATATTCATTTTTTTTTTTTTTTTCAAATTATAATATTTTTTAAAAATGATCTTAATGTAATTAAAAAATCATAACTATATAGGTGTATAGGATTCAAGGTGTAAAAACTTTATAATATAATATATTATAATTTTTTTCATTTATTACAACAAAAAATTTATTTTATTAAAAATTTCCTATAAAAATCCAATTAAAAATAATACATTTATAGATTGTGTGTATAGAAGAGATCATTGTAATATATATACATTAATACATTTTTTTTTAATAAAGTTTTAAAAATTATTAGTTAAATCTGGAATATTTTAAAAACATATATTTATTTTTAAATATTTTTTCTAAATAATTGTACAATAGATTGTTAAGAATAAAGAACATCTTTAACAAAAAGGTTTCTTTACATTATGAAAGTAATAATATGTTCAGGTAACATACAAAGTATATATATAAAAAGGGTTCCCAAGAAACAATTAAAAAAAATATTTTTTTTAAAATTCCCCAAAAAGGTCTTGAAAGAAATTAAAATTATTTTAACCAAAATGTTTGTTAAAAACAAAAAGAATTTTTTCCCTGAAGTGGAAGAAATTTATATTAATAATAATTTTAATAATAAAAATAATAAAAACTTGATTTAATTTCATATTGAAGCCAAAGTTTTTATATAAACATCTCGATTGTATTTTATATTTAATTAATTTTGATTAATTCTATTTAAATGATTAACTGTAAATATTTGATATGTGATAAAAATTTAATTTAATATTTAAGCCAAATATTGTAAAGTAAAAGTAAGATAAATAAAAATATATTTATGTACTTTTCAATAATTGAACATAAATTAGCTGGAGTTTCTCCACTCGACTATCTCGCAATTTGAATTGGATTAAATAACAACATATATTATATTTAAAGTTAATTTAATTAATTATAAATTATAAATAATAAATATTAAATCAGCGCATGTTTGGCTTTTTGTTGATGGCACCACGTCACGTGTTGGCGCTTGAGATTTGCAGTGTTAAAAAATTAATTCTGGTAATTTCAGCGAATCAATCAAGCTGAAATTCTATATATAGTAGTTTTATACAATTATTAATAATGTGAAAAATTATCAAACATATATCTTTATTTTTACGGTCACTTTAGAGGAAAAAAAATCAAAACGTTGTAGGTAATGACCCTCTTCCGGTTGAGCTACATTTCTCAAAAGTTGATAGAAAACTACGAATTTTGAATAATGCTCATGTACCAAAGTTCATCATTCTAGCTCAAACTGTTTTTGCGTAATCTTGGTTACATACATACACACACACTCACACACAGACATTTTTCTCAACCTTAGTGAAAATGATTCAGGAACCTTTAAAACGTATAAAAACATCAAAATCTCAACATCGAAAATTTTCGTGATCGCAATACTATCTCCTACGAGATAGTAAAAATTAAAGAAATTGTGATTCAATGTTTATTTTGAAATGAAAAAAAAATGTAAAATTATGTTATAAATTATTTTATAAAAAATTATTATAAATTGAAATTGTTCTAATGACGAACACAATTGCAAATTAATTATTCAATGTGTAAATTTTATAGAAATTAATTTTTAATTTTTTTATTTATTTTTAAATAAGATAATAATTAATATTTTCGAAGATATTACAGATTTGCGGGACGTAGCCTTTGCCAAAAATGGAAGAAAATGATATATAGGTAATAAACAAATTTTACATTTGTATATATATATATATATATATATATGGAATTCCCTATTTTGAAATGATTCGAACTCTATGAAATTAATAAATAATAAAATTAATGAAGTTCAATAATTTTTTATAAAAATTGACCTTATCTATAATTTAATAATAATAATAATTTTAAATATATATATATAGAGAGAGAGATAAATTATAAAAATTGAATTAAAAATCATGAAGTATAAAGTGACCAAGGGGGCTTGGTAGTCAATAACCAATAAGAAACGCCGCCCTACTCAAACTCAAGAGCCACTCGGATTGGTTTGCAGCTAACGAGAGAGAGGGATAGTTAAGCAAGCCATGAGAGACCCTCTCAGTTTCACATTTGCGTTTGCCTTGAGCTGTTCTTACACAACAGGAGAGTGTTTTTCAATTTTATCCAGCCACAATTTATTATTGTAGTAGAATCCTTCTCCGGATTAAGTAGTAATCTACTTAATTGATGTTTATGTTCTTATAAAGTGAGTGTCGTTTCAATTATTTTTATAATTCATCCGACCCGCCTTTTACAAATAAAAGGACATAGTGGACAAGTGCTTGATACTTATCGACTTCAGTAGAAATAACAAATATCTTGCTGCATCTGGTGAAGGTAAGTTTTTATTTAAATTACATTTCATATGTTCGTATGTTTATTGAATATTCTTATACAATCAAACTATAGCGTGTCTTAAAATTAAAAATAAATATATATATATATATTCAAAAACATGATGAAATCATTAATTAAATAAAATAAAAATTCCTATTTTTATTGATTATAAAATTCCTATTTTTATCATTTTAAATAAAATCGTTGTTAATGATTTTATTAAAAATATATTCTTTTTCTATCTTAATTCAAGCAAATATAAAAGAAAATATTTCTTATTTTATTTTATTTTAAACTCAAACTGTAAAGTATGCCCTAATCCGATATAGGATTTACTATAGTTGGTATTAACAAATTTTAATAGTTTCATTTGATAAGAATATTCCTATTTTTATTTGACTAAATAAAATTCATAGATTATATTAATATTCAGACAGTTGTGTAGAAATATTTAGAAATAACCAACTAATAAGGCATTATAAAAAAAAAACATATTGAAAAATATTTAATACTAAAATAAATAATAAACGATCTCATTATAATAGAAATATATAAACAAAAATATGTTTCCAAATAAAAGTTTTAAATAAGGATTTGTTGAAAATTTTTGAACTACTCGTTTACATCATTATTCGATCTCAAACACAAAACGGTTTTAGAAAATCACTATCTAATAACACTAAATGATTGATTTATTTTCTATTCTATATATATTGAACTACAGGTTTAAAAAATATTATCTATCTGTAATTATTATTATTATTATTAAAGTAATCGATTTATTAAATCATGTCCCAAAACATAAATTTTTTAAAACATTTATCATGGGCCTAAAGTTTGAATTTCTTCATTTTACGAGTATATCCATACATATAAGAGAGAAAAAAAATATTATTTTATTTATGCCTAATATATTGCAAATTGTAAATATTGTATCTAAAATCTATTTTTTGCGATCTATTTCTTATTTGTTTCATATCATTTCTTAACTGTCGACAAATACAATACATGAATTTCCAATTAATTAAAAATTACTTGCTATCGTTTTAAAAAAATAAAATATTTTTGATAAAATTATTATTCCCAAAATATATGAATAAATTTAACTAGAAGTATTCTAATATGATTTTATTTATTTTTTTTTTTTTAGGTAGCCCAGTTATCTAATCCGAAAAGAAGAATCGTGAATCCTTGAAAATATTATATCCAATTAATTAAATATGTCGGATTCTAATATTTATAAAATCCTTTCTGACCACGTTTTGAGTGCGTATCAATTAATACAACTTGGGTTTCCTATAGAATGTAATTTAGGTCCTGGAAAAGCTATATTTTTTGCAGACACCTATCCAGATAAATCCAACAAAGATCGAAATCCATTAATGGTAAATAATGCTAGTGATCTACTGGAAAATAAAAATGAGAGGGTTTGTGTAAGATGTAAACTTACATTTTATATGGATGATAATGGGGATTACATGGATTACCAGGATCCATGTATCTACCATTATGGAAAGTTATTTCAAAATAGAGGAAACAACTTGGAATACACTTATACATGTTGTAATGGTAACTCGAACCATAGCGGCTGTACTTTTGGATTAAGGCATGTTTGGACAGGTATAAATAAAGGATTCAATGGTCCATTGGACGGATATGTGCGGACTGGTCCACGAAAAACAATACCTACTGATGGCAATTTTGGAATTTATGCCGTTGATTGTGAAATGTCGTTCACCGCAAATGGATTAGAGGTCACGAAAATTACAGTAGTTGGAAGTGATGGTCGTCTGGTATATGATACATTAGTTAAACCGGACAAAGAGATAGTTTGTTATAATACAAGATTTTCCGGAATCACTCCACAGCATTTTTATAAATTTGGATACAAATCCTTAAAAGAGGTTCAAAATGATTTAATTCAATTTATCAATTCTGATACGATTTTAATTGGACATGGGCTTGAAAATGATTTAAGGGCCTTAAAAATGATTCACCCAAAAATTATAGACACATCTATACTTTTTCCTCATGAATACGGACTTCCTTATCGTCGTTCATTAAAATCACTATCCAAATTTCTATTAAAAAAAGATATTCACACATCACCGACAGGTCATGATAGTATTGAAGATGCTCGTTCAAGTCTTGAATTAGCATTATTTTTCATAAATTTGAAAAGAAATCAATCCATACCATGAAAACCAAAATATTGGAAAACATTTTGTATATTATTCAAAATATTAGGTATAGTGAATACGAGTCAATAAACATTTATTATATTAATTTTTTAATGATTGTATTAAAGAAGAAATATGTATATTTTTTAGAATGTATATTTTAATTTATACCATTTGTAAATAGGTGTATGATTAATTAATGTTCAACTATACGTATTCTAGTCTTAGAAAAAGTAAAAGTATGACTGAATATATCCAATTATATTAAATTAAACTCAAACAAAAATCACTGTCAATGTATACAAGGTTAACAAATGATTATCAATCATGCACATATATAATTATGTTCCAACTGTATTTTCAAACATTATGATAAAATTTAAATTTTAAATTAATCTACGAAATAATATTAAAAAAAAAAAAAACTTTTTTCATTCCAAAATTTATGAATAATCTATCATATATTCATACATTCTCATAATTAGTACAAATTATTTTTATTGATAATTATTCAGGAAAACGCCTTTTCGAGTATTTGGATAATAATACTTTACCCCCAGCGGGTTCCTTTTGCAATACCAAATAAACTTGATTTATAAAATTTGTTCGGGCCTCCTCTGGTTAACGAGATAAAAATTATTAACATATGCATATAAATTCAGTGATATTCTAATAAGGTACCATGTTTTATCCGTTTGACCACCCGAGGGCGCACTAATTTTCGGTTATTATAAGTTCGGTTTGGATATAGGAAAATTTTTAATTAGTACAAATGATTAATTTCCTAAATCCAAACCGAACATATAAAAACCGAAAATTAGTGAATTTATCAATAAAACATTACTTAATGGCATGGCACATTTCGACGTTCATAACTAAACTGTCAAACTTTAAAAATTATTTTGTTAATCATTTTTATCTCGTAAACTAGAAGTAACCCGAATAAATTTCATAAGAAAAGTTTATTTGCAATTGCAAATGGAACCAACTGTTAAAAATTTATCCAAATCCACGAAAAGGCGTTTAATTGAATAATTAGCTTTTATATTTTATTTATTTAGTTTTTAACACAAAACAAATATGTTGCTCATTTTTGTAATTTATTCTATCTAATTCAGTTTTTAATAAATTTGTATAAAATAAAATCGATTTAACTAATAATTTTTAAAACGTTATTTAAAAAAAATGTATTAACTTTATAAATAATATATATTACAATGATCTCTTCTATACACACACTATAAATGTATTATTTTTAATTGAATTTATATTTGAATTTTTTTAATAAAATAAATTTTTTGTTGTAAAAAATGAAAAAAATTATTATTTATTTAGTTTAAGTTTTTACACCTTGAATCCTATACACCTATATAGTTATGATTTTTTAATTACATTAAGATCATTTTTAAAAAATATTATAATTTGAAAAAAAAAATGAATATTATATAATTTAATATCAATTTTTTTATATACCTTTATTATTACACTACTTAATAGAATAAATCAATGTCTAGATAAAATAATTAATTTTTAAAATATTAGATGGTTATACAAAAATAAAGTCAATTTTATATAAATTATTATTAAATAAATTATATATTTAATTTAATTTCCCTTCAATATATAATAAATTTTTAATTAATTTCCTATTATACAAAAACTAACTATATTAAAAATTCTCACAGATAATTTATATTTTATTAATGTTAAAAATATTTTTAGTAATCTTTCAAATATAACTTATTTAAATACATATTTACTCCCCTTTTTACCTCCCGACGATAGTATGGGAGGTATTGTTTTCACATCCAATTTCACATGAGGAGATTTTTACATATCACCACGAATCATGCACTTTCTTATGGTTTTATCCTTGTGAAAAATCATTTTCTATTATTTTTTTCTTAATTTAAAATTATAGGACGTCACCCAGCCCTTCCTGACTTCACAGCAAGCTCTTCCATATATATTCTAAATAAAATAAAATTAAAAATATTTATGTTCTATGCCTATCTGTATTTTATTACATTAATAGATATATTAAAATTATTTGAAATTGTTTCTGTAGCTGGAAATTAATTTACTTCCAACCGTCGGTCGGTTCAGACCTGGCCACAGGTCAACTTATTATTATATTATTATATTTTTCAGTTCTCTAAAAGATGTTGTTTTTTCAATAAGACGAAAGAATTTCAACAAATACAAATACCAACTTTCATACAAATATAAAATAGAAAAATTTAAATTCTTGTCAAAAAACAGCGCACTCTAACGAACACTTAATTCGGTAATTAATTATATTATAAAAAAATCGTGATTATTATTTAGATAAAGAGTTAAGATCAAATTGAATTAGGTTCAAGGTGAGAAGTCTAAAATTAATGATGATAATAAACAAAAAAAAATTAATTTTGTCAATAAATAATTATAGTAGGAAGCTCTTACGTCACGCTAAACAACCACTACCCATTTAGCGGGAAAAAAAGGGATTCTTTTGGACGAATCCCCCAGCGAAGGCGAGAGACAAAAGGAAAAGATATTAGCCACTTCGCTTCCACTAACGATTCGAGACGCTAAAACAAACAAACTTCTAATTAATCTAATTATTGATTAAAATAATTGTTTTCTTTTTAAATCTTGACCAACTAGAAAAGGTAATAATGATGGTATAACCAATTCAAGTGATTCAATGTTATATTCAGCTTTGGGCCCCTGCCTCTTATTTATTAAGATTTCATTTTTTTCATTTTTTATTCTTTATAATAATAAATAGAATAATAATTTTTTAGTTTATTACTAATAGTATTAATAATATGAAATTTATCGGTTCTTTGTAAAAATTGAATTGTGATAAAAAATAATTTTTAAAAAAATAAGTAATCGTTTATTAACCAATAATTTTAAGGAAATTTTTACGTTTTTTTTTATAATAAAATTATAATAAAATTAATTAAATTTTGTAATTTATCTAATAAATGAAAAGAGAAATGTTGAGTATTGTGCGCACCTCTCCTTGTCAGCCGGTCGGCCCCTCCTAAATCCCCCTCCATTACAAAACGGAATTCAAGATGGACTGCGTTTTATCCATCGAATTTATGTCTCTTTCATTCTCTAGTACCAGTGGTGTACCTAGAACTTTTGCCGCCCGGGTCGATCTCAAGTTTGCCGCCCTTTTTATTATAAGTCAATCAAATAGTGGTTTTTATAAATTAATACACATAAATAAATTATTAAGAAATTTAATCAATATTAATTAATACACAGAGTAAATTTTTTTACACATATTTGTATGCACTCGTAAACATATTAATATAATATTTACTCTTCTAGCTTTCATACTAGAAAAATCTTGTATAATGCTCCCAAAATTTATATTTATATTTTTTCCGCCGGCCCTGCTTTTCAAAAGAAAAATCGATGATTTAAAAAAATATTGGTATATCACTTCAAAGTAATCATATAAACTTTTCAAAAGAAATGACATTTATAAACTGATATCAAAAAATTTTAGTTAATAAAAAATTGCCGAACAAAATCTTAAAGATGCGTTTACAAATTCAACGAATTTTAATGAATACAATAAAATAAAATTATTATCCTGATCTTGGAATTAGAATTCAAAATTTACACTAAAATGCATTTATATACACCGAGGAATAATATTCGAAATCATATAGTTGATCATAATTTATATAAATCAAATAGTAAACTTATAATATTCATATTAATCATTTATTATTCAGGAAAGAAAAAAAATAAATATGAAATGAATAAGTTGCTTTTTACAACTATAACTAAATATACAAAATGCCGCCCCAAGATAAGTGCCGCCCGGTGCGGACCGCACCCCACTAGGTACGCCACTGTCTAGTACTTTCAATTAATTATAGTATAAAAAAATTCATTGAAAATTCCTTATTATAAAAAAGATTTATTTATTCTTTTTCATTTTTTTTTATATTTTGTCATAATCACTTTTGCAGCGAATTATCAATTTATCATAAAGTACGTAATATAATAATATACATATATTAATATTAATAGACCAATATATGTATTATTATTATTTTATTTTGAAAATTATTAAAAATTATTATGATATTTTTAAATTGCATGAATTTTAGATAATTTTGAACGGAGTTTGAATATATA
Source organism: Labia minor (assembly GCA_963082975.1). NCBI lineage: Eukaryota > Metazoa > Arthropoda > Insecta > Dermaptera > Spongiphoridae > Labia > Labia minor. The sequence goes on along the minus strand of OY720350.1, from coordinate 34,539,389 downwards.
ACAGCAGACTTATATTTATAATAATAATATATATTTAATAATATAATATATCAAATAAATAATATATATTTCTTTCTTTTGAGTGCATATAAAGTTTGTATAAGATTATAATGAAAACTAAATTTTTTTCGCTTAATGTCTGTCTGTCTGTCTGGTGGCTCTTATGGCAAATTGAAATCGATTATTCATCAACTTTAAACTTACCTAGAATTTTGACAATTCTTATAGATAATTCATTGGATCCCTAGAAGGTTTCGAAGTAATATCATTTAATTATAATTAATTAATTTTAATGCAAGTAGCAAATGACAGAGGAACGCACTGAGACACGTCCTTATGTCTATGCCTCCGCTTTTCGAATCTTGGTAAAAAATTTTTTTTAAAATGTTATCTATTTTTTTAAAAAATTTATTAATTTTTATTATTTTAAAAGGCAAATTAAACTAGAAATTATGTCAATCAATTTTTTGTGCATAAATAAACATATATAACTTATAATAAATAGGAATGTAATCGCTTTTTCATTAACGCCATCTGACGGATAAATATTGAGTTGGTGTTCCTTGTTAAAAATTCAAAATAATTTATAACATTAAAAGAGGGATTTTTAATTAATATATACTAAATGCACCCAACGTTTTTCGTTGTATATGGAGAAATTGATCCATCAATTTGTCAGGCCTATATCAAAATTATTTTATTCTTTTTAGTTCATCGATTGTTTCTTATTTGTGTATATAAATTTAAAATTTAAAAAATTGAAAAAGTATTTTAAAGTGAATCGAAATGTTTTATTATTGTTTCTTTTAAAAAATATAATGAATATTTTTCTTCAATATCTTATTTATATATTCATAATATATATTTATTATTTATATTTAATTTTTTCCGAATAGAAAAAAAAATAGAATAAATAAAATAAAATAAATATCTTTTGTCAATCAGACTGAAGTGTTTTTTTTTTTTGCATTCGATCGCTTTTAATTTTTTCTTACTTGTGTTTTAGTGCAGTAAAACCCAGAAAGGATCAAAACGCATCGACATGAAGTGAAATTGATAAAAAACGTTATAATGTAAAAAATCCTTGCAATTTATGCACTGCCACGCACACTAATCTTTTCCGGGCAAGACCTTAAAGACTAGTAATTTTCTTAAAACATTAGAATTTATTCATTTAAAGTAAATTTTAATCAATTTTCATAATCGCCAAGGTGGCGGAATATTTGAAAAAAAATAAAATTAGCTTACAATAGTACACTTGTGAATATTGGATTGGGTGACAAAATAATTATGAATATTTTTTTTTTTCTTCTTTATTTTATTTACAATCAGCTCAGTTTTGGAGCTATAAGTAAATTTGATAATAATTTATTTACATACACTCTCACACTCAGACACTCATACATTCATTCATTCATTCTTACAATCACACATCACTTGAAGAGAAAGTCGGCCATCGACGACGTCCCTATTTTAGTTTCATCCTCCAGTTTTTTGATATAGCACGCTCCTCAATATCGAGAACATGGGTCTTCCTAAGTCTCCTGTAGACTTCACTGTTGTCTAGGAGAGCAATCGCTGGTACATTTGGATGATTTTCAAGTTTTTTAATATGTTTGATGAATGACTGATGGATCACTTCTCTGACTGACTGAACGAGAAGGTCATTGTGCAAGCTTGCATTTGAGACGTACCAGGGTGCATTTGCTATGCATCTAAGCATTTTGGATTGCACTCTTTGTATTTTATTTATATTGGACTCGTTGGCAGTTGCCCAGATTTGACATGAGTATTGCCAGATTGGCTTAAGCATTGACTTGTAAAGCAGTACTTTTGTTTTAAGTGTAAGTTGTGAGTTTTTTCCCAACAGCCAATACATTTTTTTATATTTGATGTTTAATTCATTCTTCTTTTTATCTATGTGAATTTTCAAGTTTATTTTCGAATCAAGATACAGTCGAAGATACTTCACAGAGTTATTTCGTCAATTTCGACATCAGTCTTTAGTCGCGTTAAAATAAGTTTTTCAAAGATTTTTTATGTTTGGGGAAGAAGACTAATTGATCGATATGAGGAGACTTCCGACTCTTGTTTTCCTGATTTAAGAATCATGATAATATGAGCAATTTTCCATTGAATTGGAAAATTGCGAGTTCTTAAAATGGCATTGAATATTTGAGTGAGTAGAATTGTTCCTTTTTTCGGGAGTTTTTTTTTAAGATCTCAACAGTGATTAGGTCATATCCGGGGAATTTTCTCCCGTTTTTTTCGTGCTTAATAATATTTTCGATTTCTTTTGAGTAGAATGATTGAATTTGAGGGGATAACTGTAATGGAGAATCCAGAAAGTTTTCTATTTCTAGATTCTCATGGTTGGGACAAGTTTGGGGAAAAGGATTGAAAGTATATTCCAAATGTTTGGAGAAAGTTTCAGCTTTTTCTATATTTGTTCTGGCCCAAGTATTTGTATCGGTTTTTAATGGAGATACAAATTGCTTGGGTCTTTTTAAATATTTAGTTGCATTCCAGAGAGAATGATCATTATTTCCTTGAGGAGATAAATTTGAAAGGAAGTCTTGCAAAGTATCGTTTTTGTTTTTTATAATTAGGTTCTTAAGTTCTTTTGAAACCCTATTGAATGCCAGTTTATCTGGTGGGTATTGACTCCTTTGCCATATTTTTCGAAGTATTCTTTTCTCTTTCAGGTTTCCTTTAATCTCCAGTGGGTAATTTATTCGCTTTTCTTGATTGTCTATTTTTGGTGTAGATAGCCAAGCTGAATCATGTATATTTTTATTGAAATCTTCAATTGCGTGTTCAATATCTTCTTCAGTTTTAAGGGGGATTTTAGTATTAAGATTATCTTCAAGATTTTATTTGAAAAGAGCCCAGTTAGTCTTTTTATTGAATATTGTAGGGGTTCTTTCTTTTTTTTATAATCATGGAGCTTATAGTAGCAATCACTGGGGTGTGGTCAGAGCTGAGATCCAAACATTCTTTGATAGTGTAATATGAATTTGTCTAACCATTCGATACAAAGAAATCCAGTAGATCGGGCAATCTACTGGGATCTGAGGGCCAATAAGTTGGCTTACCAGTAGATATAATATTATAACCTCTCGACAAAATTGTTTTAAGCAGGTTTCTTCCTTTGGCTAAATAAAAATATCGCTGACTGAAAAAATCACTAAAAACAAATTTGTTCATTTTTGTATTAATTTTAATTGTGACTCAGAAAATTAAATCAGAAGGTGAGCATGACACCCAGTTGCCTGAGACACGACTCCCAAATAGGTAATCGGGCCTGGACCGAAAGTAGGGAAAAATAGATCAAAAAATACATACATAGGGCCCACACGTGATTTTTCCAAAAAATAGGGGGGTCAAATTCGTATGTAAAATAAAGGGAATTTACTCAAATTCCGTTTATTAGCATACGTTTTAATAGCTTAATGATTCCAAATACAAAATATACCATTTGCACCGTATATTTCACCAGGGAATATATAACGCAATTTGTGAAATTTACTATCTTCAGAGGTTGTCTTTTTCATTTTGCTCAATGCATTTATAGAAACATCAAGTCAATGCCAGAAGTTTTGAAGCACTATAATGATATAGATAATCCTGACAACTCCACTCATTTACAAATTCTTGCAGCTTTGGTTTTGGTACCACCATCAAAAGTCATTGTAGCCTACCAAGCATTAGCTGGACGACCAACAGGGCAAAATTCCGTGATCTTTTTTCTTACTTCGAGCGCACTTGGTTAGGTGAACAATATTTGGCTGGCTTTTATGACCCCGAATTCGACATTGGATCATTGGAACATCTACGATGCCACTTTGATGGGTTTGCCTCGAACAAACAACGCATTGAAAGGTTACAACACTGCTCTTCGTTCACGCTTGGGAGGTTACAAGACATCAGTATGGAACCTGATTAAGCAAATCCATATTGAGCATAACCTTATCTCTTTGGAAATCTGTCGTGATGTTCGTGGTAAGAAGCCTGATCCACCAAGGAAACGATTCAGCGACTCGCTTGATTTGCTTCTAACCATAATGAAGGCAAACCATGAAAAATGGGACGCTAAAAAACCAGATGGAACAGATGTGATGACACCAAGCATGATGAATAACTACTTCATTCAAGTCTCTTCGACTATTCATTAATAAATAAGTAAAAAAAAATTAGGGAAATTTTTTAATTAGGGATTTATTCTTTTATAGGGATTTTTTCTTAGGGATTTTTACATGATTTCTCTTTCAAAATATCCTGCCACTACGGGCGGGCGAAAAGCTTTCGAAATCTTAAAGTAGTTTTTTATAAATAACTCATTTATTATTAAGTTTAGGTAAAAATGAATATAATGAAACTTTTAGTAAATTCGATTCCCTATAAATTTAATACAATAGTATGATAATTCTCATAAAAATCGGTATTTATTGAGAAAATCAATAAAATATGCTTTGATACTTTTTTAAACTACCCTTACTTATGGTCCGATCTTGTCCAAAAACAATCCAATCCCCGCCCATCATTACCAAAAAAAAACATCAAAATATCAAATTTCAAGATAATATCTCATTTTGTTTAGACGTAATCTCGGTAACGATCCGGTTCAAAAATTTTTTTTTGCCAATTTGAATTCAGAACAGTCTGAAAAGTGGAAATCTCGAAGAATCTCGGAGCAAAAATTTTCAAAATTTTCCGATCATCGTATAAGCTATCCTTATTTCATGAGGAAAGCTAAAATGATTTACTTATAGCTGGAAAAAAATATTTTCTTTTTAAAACTGTAAATACGAGTAAATAAAATACAAAATTAAATTTTTTTGCCAGATTTTGTAAAATCAGTGTTTCATTTACAAAACTTTTTTAAATATTTAATATAAAAAAAAAATCATAATGAAAATTTGTCTTTGAGAGAACCGGGGGGGGGGGGGCATAGGAAGGTGGAGCGGCTAGTCAAACCCCCCCAGGATCAAATCCTGGTTGCGCCACTGTTAATTATATATTGAATTGCTTGATTCATCTAGATGTATAAATTCAATAAAAACAACATTTATAAAACAATATGTTTAATAGAACAGATTGAATAGCGAAATGATCACAAATTTTGTAAAGACTATTTTGTATTTTAATTAATTTTTAAATAAATATTATATATTTCATAAAACATTATTCGTTTCTTTTAGATTAGTTAATTACATTAAAGTATGTAGAATTTTCAGTTAAGTGAAAAATATCTATTTAGAGATTTTTGGAAGCTTCTTATAAGGGTATATATAAGATTTAAAATTTTCGCCTCCAGCGCCTCTATGATCTAGTATGGTAACTAACCTATTTTTAATTAATCTCCTGGACACACCTTACCAATTAGCGGTTTTATAAAGGAAGTCTGACATGCCCTGAGACCTACTGAATATACATAAAAAAATTCATAAGAATCGGTCCAGCCGTTTCGGAGGAGTATTCTTTCAAAGTTTTGTGACACGAGAATTTTATATATAAGAAGATATCACAGAGAATCCTTAACAGAGGCGTCCACTCAATGCTATTTGTGTGAAGTATTAAGAGCCAGCAAAAAGACTGCAGGGCGGGCATGTGTAAGCGTTTTTACCGACCGACGATAGCAGAGCGAAATTTTTAAAAATTTTTTTTGAATGAATATTGGGATTTTAAAAATTATTTATTGAGATATTATAAAATTAGCAGAACAGAAATCAAATATACTTTTGTCAAAAATGTTAATTTTATATCCAAATAAATAATTTTTAAATAAACAGAAAACTCCACCCACTTTTATGTAATTTACATAAATAAAATAAACGAATAATGTTCTTGTTAATATTTAATATTTATGGATTAAAAATTTCCTTCAATGTCAATATTTGAAACTAGAGAAACACATACGAATTGTCTATAGCGAGAAGGAAATTTATAAATATAAAATAAATCAAATCAAATCATTCCTATTTCCATAAAGATACTATTTATAAAGATCACAAGAAATCCATTAATCATTGATTAACTAAGAATAATTAATCCAACGCAGTTTTAATCATCCAAGTTTATCAAACAACTGATTTACGTACATTTGGGTTAATTTATAAATGAAAAAAATGTGGGATGTCTCCGCTCGGCTATCATGCAAATTCTAATTGGATAAATTAACACATATATTATATTTAAATTAAATTATAAATTAAAATTAATAAATTATATTTATTAAACCAGCGCGAGTTTTGCTCTTTGTTGACGGCTCTTAGTCACATGCTGGCGCGTGATTGTTAGTCAACGTGCTAAAAAATTCTAGAGGTCATGAAACGCGAAGATATGAAAAAAATATCCTTATGTGAAATTTGGTGCGAAAATAACCCTTACTTTCCTATCGTCGATCGCTAATACTACCACTTCCGGTTTCTGGATTTGCACCAAAAGTTGAACAATTCATCCCACTGTGATGCATTAAGTAAATATACCAAATTTCATCAAAATCGGTTGAGCCGTTCAGGCTGTACACAACTATACGGACGGACAGACAAATGAATATCGATCAACTTTGCAAAAATTGACAAATTATAATTTTATTTTCATAAAAATAGATTTATATAAAATTGACTTTATTTTTGCATAATCATCTAATATTTTAAAAATTAATTATTTTATCTAGACATTGATTTATTCTATTAAGTAGTGTAATAATAAAGGTATATAAAAAAATTGATATTAAATTATATTATATTCATTTTTTTTTTTTTTTTCAAATTATAATATTTTTTAAAAATGATCTTAATGTAATTAAAAAATCATAACTATATAGGTGTATAGGATTCAAGGTGTAAAAACTTTATAATATAATATATTATAATTTTTTTCATTTATTACAACAAAAAATTTATTTTATTAAAAATTTCCTATAAAAATCCAATTAAAAATAATACATTTATAGATTGTGTGTATAGAAGAGATCATTGTAATATATATACATTAATACATTTTTTTTTAATAAAGTTTTAAAAATTATTAGTTAAATCTGGAATATTTTAAAAACATATATTTATTTTTAAATATTTTTTCTAAATAATTGTACAATAGATTGTTAAGAATAAAGAACATCTTTAACAAAAAGGTTTCTTTACATTATGAAAGTAATAATATGTTCAGGTAACATACAAAGTATATATATAAAAAGGGTTCCCAAGAAACAATTAAAAAAAATATTTTTTTTAAAATTCCCCAAAAAGGTCTTGAAAGAAATTAAAATTATTTTAACCAAAATGTTTGTTAAAAACAAAAAGAATTTTTTCCCTGAAGTGGAAGAAATTTATATTAATAATAATTTTAATAATAAAAATAATAAAAACTTGATTTAATTTCATATTGAAGCCAAAGTTTTTATATAAACATCTCGATTGTATTTTATATTTAATTAATTTTGATTAATTCTATTTAAATGATTAACTGTAAATATTTGATATGTGATAAAAATTTAATTTAATATTTAAGCCAAATATTGTAAAGTAAAAGTAAGATAAATAAAAATATATTTATGTACTTTTCAATAATTGAACATAAATTAGCTGGAGTTTCTCCACTCGACTATCTCGCAATTTGAATTGGATTAAATAACAACATATATTATATTTAAAGTTAATTTAATTAATTATAAATTATAAATAATAAATATTAAATCAGCGCATGTTTGGCTTTTTGTTGATGGCACCACGTCACGTGTTGGCGCTTGAGATTTGCAGTGTTAAAAAATTAATTCTGGTAATTTCAGCGAATCAATCAAGCTGAAATTCTATATATAGTAGTTTTATACAATTATTAATAATGTGAAAAATTATCAAACATATATCTTTATTTTTACGGTCACTTTAGAGGAAAAAAAATCAAAACGTTGTAGGTAATGACCCTCTTCCGGTTGAGCTACATTTCTCAAAAGTTGATAGAAAACTACGAATTTTGAATAATGCTCATGTACCAAAGTTCATCATTCTAGCTCAAACTGTTTTTGCGTAATCTTGGTTACATACATACACACACACTCACACACAGACATTTTTCTCAACCTTAGTGAAAATGATTCAGGAACCTTTAAAACGTATAAAAACATCAAAATCTCAACATCGAAAATTTTCGTGATCGCAATACTATCTCCTACGAGATAGTAAAAATTAAAGAAATTGTGATTCAATGTTTATTTTGAAATGAAAAAAAAATGTAAAATTATGTTATAAATTATTTTATAAAAAATTATTATAAATTGAAATTGTTCTAATGACGAACACAATTGCAAATTAATTATTCAATGTGTAAATTTTATAGAAATTAATTTTTAATTTTTTTATTTATTTTTAAATAAGATAATAATTAATATTTTCGAAGATATTACAGATTTGCGGGACGTAGCCTTTGCCAAAAATGGAAGAAAATGATATATAGGTAATAAACAAATTTTACATTTGTATATATATATATATATATATATATGGAATTCCCTATTTTGAAATGATTCGAACTCTATGAAATTAATAAATAATAAAATTAATGAAGTTCAATAATTTTTTATAAAAATTGACCTTATCTATAATTTAATAATAATAATAATTTTAAATATATATATATAGAGAGAGAGATAAATTATAAAAATTGAATTAAAAATCATGAAGTATAAAGTGACCAAGGGGGCTTGGTAGTCAATAACCAATAAGAAACGCCGCCCTACTCAAACTCAAGAGCCACTCGGATTGGTTTGCAGCTAACGAGAGAGAGGGATAGTTAAGCAAGCCATGAGAGACCCTCTCAGTTTCACATTTGCGTTTGCCTTGAGCTGTTCTTACACAACAGGAGAGTGTTTTTCAATTTTATCCAGCCACAATTTATTATTGTAGTAGAATCCTTCTCCGGATTAAGTAGTAATCTACTTAATTGATGTTTATGTTCTTATAAAGTGAGTGTCGTTTCAATTATTTTTATAATTCATCCGACCCGCCTTTTACAAATAAAAGGACATAGTGGACAAGTGCTTGATACTTATCGACTTCAGTAGAAATAACAAATATCTTGCTGCATCTGGTGAAGGTAAGTTTTTATTTAAATTACATTTCATATGTTCGTATGTTTATTGAATATTCTTATACAATCAAACTATAGCGTGTCTTAAAATTAAAAATAAATATATATATATATATTCAAAAACATGATGAAATCATTAATTAAATAAAATAAAAATTCCTATTTTTATTGATTATAAAATTCCTATTTTTATCATTTTAAATAAAATCGTTGTTAATGATTTTATTAAAAATATATTCTTTTTCTATCTTAATTCAAGCAAATATAAAAGAAAATATTTCTTATTTTATTTTATTTTAAACTCAAACTGTAAAGTATGCCCTAATCCGATATAGGATTTACTATAGTTGGTATTAACAAATTTTAATAGTTTCATTTGATAAGAATATTCCTATTTTTATTTGACTAAATAAAATTCATAGATTATATTAATATTCAGACAGTTGTGTAGAAATATTTAGAAATAACCAACTAATAAGGCATTATAAAAAAAAAACATATTGAAAAATATTTAATACTAAAATAAATAATAAACGATCTCATTATAATAGAAATATATAAACAAAAATATGTTTCCAAATAAAAGTTTTAAATAAGGATTTGTTGAAAATTTTTGAACTACTCGTTTACATCATTATTCGATCTCAAACACAAAACGGTTTTAGAAAATCACTATCTAATAACACTAAATGATTGATTTATTTTCTATTCTATATATATTGAACTACAGGTTTAAAAAATATTATCTATCTGTAATTATTATTATTATTATTAAAGTAATCGATTTATTAAATCATGTCCCAAAACATAAATTTTTTAAAACATTTATCATGGGCCTAAAGTTTGAATTTCTTCATTTTACGAGTATATCCATACATATAAGAGAGAAAAAAAATATTATTTTATTTATGCCTAATATATTGCAAATTGTAAATATTGTATCTAAAATCTATTTTTTGCGATCTATTTCTTATTTGTTTCATATCATTTCTTAACTGTCGACAAATACAATACATGAATTTCCAATTAATTAAAAATTACTTGCTATCGTTTTAAAAAAATAAAATATTTTTGATAAAATTATTATTCCCAAAATATATGAATAAATTTAACTAGAAGTATTCTAATATGATTTTATTTTTTTTTTTTTTTTTAGGTAGCCCAGTTATCTAATCCGAAAAGAAGAATCGTGAATCCTTGAAAATATTATATCCAATTAATTAAATATGTCGGATTCTAATATTTATAAAATCCTTTCTGACCACGTTTTGAGTGCGTATCAATTAATACAACTTGGGTTTCCTATAGAATGTAATTTAGGTCCTGGAAAAGCTATATTTTTTGCAGACACCTATCCAGATAAATCCAACAAAGATCGAAATCCATTAATGGTAAATAATGCTAGTGATCTACTGGAAAATAAAAATGAGAGGGTTTGTGTAAGATGTAAACTTACATTTTATATGGATGATAATGGGGATTACATGGATTACCAGGATCCATGTATCTACCATTATGGAAAGTTATTTCAAAATAGAGGAAACAACTTGGAATACACTTATACATGTTGTAATGGTAACTCGAACCATAGCGGCTGTACTTTTGGATTAAGGCATGTTTGGACAGGTATAAATAAAGGATTCAATGGTCCATTGGACGGATATGTGCGGACTGGTCCACGAAAAACAATACCTACTGATGGCAATTTTGGAATTTATGCCGTTGATTGTGAAATGTCGTTCACCGCAAATGGATTAGAGGTCACGAAAATTACAGTAGTTGGAAGTGATGGTCGTCTGGTATATGATACATTAGTTAAACCGGACAAAGAGATAGTTTGTTATAATACAAGATTTTCCGGAATCACTCCACAGCATTTTTATAAATTTGGATACAAATCCTTAAAAGAGGTTCAAAATGATTTAATTCAATTTATCAATTCTGATACGATTTTAATTGGACATGGGCTTGAAAATGATTTAAGGGCCTTAAAAATGATTCACCCAAAAATTATAGACACATCTATACTTTTTCCTCATGAATACGGACTTCCTTATCGTCGTTCATTAAAATCACTATCCAAATTTCTATTAAAAAAAGATATTCACACATCACCGACAGGTCATGATAGTATTGAAGATGCTCGTTCAAGTCTTGAATTAGCATTATTTTTCATAAATTTGAAAAGAAATCAATCCATACCATGAAAACCAAAATATTGGAAAACATTTTGTATATTATTCAAAATATTAGGTATAGTGAATACGAGTCAATAAACATTTATTATATTAATTTTTTAATGATTGTATTAAAGAAGAAATATGTATATTTTTTAGAATGTATATTTTAATTTATACCATTTGTAAATAGGTGTATGATTAATTAATGTTCAACTATACGTATTCTAGTCTTAGAAAAAGTAAAAGTATGACTGAATATATCCAATTATATTAAATTAAACTCAAACAAAAATCACTGTCAATGTATACAAGGTTAACAAATGATTATCAATCATGCACATATATAATTATGTTCCAACTGTATTTTCAAACATTATGATAAAATTTAAATTTTAAATTAATCTACGAAATAATATTAAAAAAAAAAAAAACTTTTTTCATTCCAAAATTTATGAATAATCTATCATATATTCATACATTCTCATAATTAGTACAAATTATTTTTATTGATAATTATTCAGGAAAACGCCTTTTCGAGTATTTGGATAATAATACTTTACCCCCAGCGGGTTCCTTTTGCAATTCCAAATAAACTTGATTTATAAAATTTGTTCGGGCCTCCTCTGGTTAACGAGATAAAAATTATTAACATATGCATATAAATTCAGTGATATTCTAATAAGGTACCATGTTTTATCCGTTTGACCACCCGAGGGCGCACTAATTTTCGGTTATTATAAGTTCGGTTTGGATATAGGAAAATTTTTAATTAGTACAAATGATTAATTTCCTAAATCCAAACCGAACATATAAAAACCGAAAATTAGTGAATTTATCAATAAAACATTACTTAATGGCATGGCACATTTCGACGTTCATAACTAAACTGTCAAACTTTAAAAATTATTTTGTTAATCATTTTTATCTCGTAAACTAGAAGTAACCCGAATAAATTTCATAAGAAAAGTTTATTTGCAATTGCAAATGGAACCAACTGTTAAAAATTTATCGAAATCCACGAAAAGGCGTTTAATTGAATAATTAGCTTTTATATTTTATTTATTTAGTTTTTAACACAAAACAAATATGTTGCTCATTTTTGTAATTTATTCTATCTAATTCAGTTTTTAATAAATTTGTATAAAATAAAATCGATTTAACTAATAATTTTTAAAACGTTATTTAAAAAAAATGTATTAACTTTATAAATAATATATATTACAATGATCTCTTCTATACACACACTATAAATGTATTATTTTTAATTGAATTTATATTTGAATTTTTTTAATAAAATAAATTTTTTGTTGTAAAAAATGAAAAAAATTATTATTTATTTAGTTTAAGTTTTTACACCTTGAATCCTATACACCTATATAGTTATGATTTTTTAATTACATTAAGATCATTTTTAAAAAATATTATAATTTGAAAAAAAAAATGAATATTATATAATTTAATATCAATTTTTTTATATACCTTTATTATTACACTACTTAATAGAATAAATCAATGTCTAGATAAAATAATTAATTTTTAAAATATTAGATGGTTATACAAAAATAAAGTCAATTTTATATAAATTATTATTAAATAAATTATATATTTAATTTAATTTCCCTTCAATATATAATAAATTTTTAATTATATTCCTATTATACAAAAACTAACTATATTAAAAATTCTCACAGATAATTTATATTTTATTAATGTTAAAAATATTTTTAGTAATCTTTCAAATATAACTTATTTAAATACATATTTACTCCCCTTTTTACCTCCCGACGATAGTATGGGAGGTATTGTTTTCACATCCAATTTCACATGAGGAGATTTTTACATATCACCACGAATCATGCACTTTCTTATGGTTTTATCCTTGTGAAAAATCATTTTCTATTATTTTTTTCTTAATTTAAAATTATAGGACGTCACCCAGCCCTTCCTGACTTCACAGCAAGCTCTTCCATATATATTCTAAATAAAATAAAATTAAAAATATTTATGTTCTATGCCTATCTGTATTTTATTACATTAATAGATATATTAAAATTATTTGAAATTGTTTCTGTAGCTGGAAATTAATTTACTTCCAACCGTCGGTCGGTTCAGACCTGGCCACAGGTCAACTTATTATTATATTATTATATTTTTCAGTTCTCTAAAAGATGTTGTTTTTTCAATAAGACGAAAGAATTTCAACAAATACAAATACCAACTTTCATACAAATATAAAATAGAAAAATTTAAATTCTTGTCAAAAAACAGCGCACTCTAACGAACACTTAATTCGGTAATTAATTATATTATAAAAAAATCGTGATTATTATTTAGATAAAGAGTTAAGATCAAATTGAATTAGGTTCAAGGTGAGAAGTCTAAAATTAATGATGATAATAAACAAAAAAAAATTAATTTTGTCAATAAATAATTATAGTAGGAAGCTCTTACGTCACGCTAAACAACCACTACCCATTTAGCGGGAAAAAAAGGGATTCTTTTGGACGAATCCCCCAGCGAAGGCGAGAGACAAAAGGAAAAGATATTAGCCACTTCGCTTCCACTAACGATTCGAGACGCTAAAACAAACAAACTTCTAATTAATCTAATTATTGATTAAAATAATTGTTTTCTTTTTAAATCTTGACCAACTAGAAAAGGTAATAATGATGGTATAACCAATTCAAGTGATTCAATGTTATATTCAGCTTTGGGCCCCTGCCTCTTATTTATTAAGATTTCATTTTTTTCATTTTTTATTCTTTATAATAATAAATAGAATAATAATTTTTTAGTTTATTACTAATAGTATTAATAATATGAAATTTATCGGTTCTTTGTAAAAATTGAATTGTGATAAAAAATAATTTTTAAAAAAATAAGTAATCGTTTATTAACCAATAATTTTAAGGAAATTTTTACGTTTTTTTTTATAATAAAATTATAATAAAATTAATTAAATTTTGTAATTTATCTAATAAATGAAAAGAGAAATGTTGAGTATTGTGCGCACCTCTCCTTGTCAGCCGGTCGGCCCCTCCTAAATCCCCCTCCACTGCCAGACCAACTCGTGCGGGTGGCCATTACAAAACGGAATTCAAGATGGACTGCGTTTTATCCATCGAATTTATGTCTCTTTCATTCTCTAGTACCAGTGGTGTACCTAGAACTTTTGCCGCCCGGGTCGATCTCAAGTTTGCCGCCCTTTTTATTATAAGTCAATCAAATAGTGGTTTTTATAAATTAATACACATAAATAAATTATTAAGAAATTTAATCAATATTAATTAATACACAGAGTAAATTTTTTTACACATATTTGTATGCACTCGTAAACATATTAATATAATATTTACTCTTCTAGCTTTCATACTAGAAAAATCTTGTATAATGCTCCCAAAATTTATATTTATATTTTTTCCGCCGGCCCTGCTTTTCAAAAGAAAAATCGATGATTTAAAAAAATATTGGTATATCACTTCAAAGTAATCATATAAACTTTTCAAAAGAAATGACATTTATAAACTGATATCAAAAAATTTTAGTTAATAAAAAATTGCCGAACAAAATCTTAAAGATGCGTTTACAAATTCAACGAATTTTAATGAATACAATAAAATAAAATTATTATCCTGATCTTGGAATTAGAATTCAAAATTTACACTAAAATGCATTTATATACACCGAGGAATAATATTCGAAATCATATAGTTGATCATAATTTATATAAATCAAATAGTAAACTTATAATATTCATATTAATCATTTATTATTCAGGAAAGAAAAAAAATAAATATGAAATGAATAAGTTGCTTTTTACAACTATAACTAAATATACAAAATGCCGCCCCAAGATAAGTGCCGCCCGGTGCGGACCGCACCCCACTAGGTACGCCACTGTCTAGTACTTTCAATTAATTATAGTATAAAAAAATTCATTGAAAATTCCTTATTATAAAAAAGATTTATTTATTCTTTTTCATTTTTTTTTATATTTTGTCATAATCACTTTTGCAGCGAATTATCAATTTATCATAAAGTACGTAATATAATAATATACATATATTAATATTAATAGACCAATATATGTATTATTATTATTTTATTTTGAAAATTATTAAAAATTATTATGATATTTTTAAATTGCATGAATTTTAGATAATTTTGAACGGAGTTTGAATATATAACAGCAGACTTATATTTATAATAATAATATATATTTAATAATATAATATATCAAATAAATAATATATATTTCTTTCTTTTGAGTGCATATAAAGTTTGTATAAGATTATAATGAAAACTAAATTTTTTTCGCTTAATGTCTGTCTGTCTGTCTGGTGGCTCTTATGGCAAATTGAAATCGATTATTCATCAACTTTAAACTTACCTAGAATTTTGACAATTCTTATAGATAATTCATTGGATCCCTAGAAGGTTTCGAAGTAATATCATTTAATTATAATTAATTAATTTTAATGCAAGTAGCAAATGACAGAGGAACGCACTGAGACACGTCCTTATGTCTATGCCTCCGCTTTTCGAATCTTGGTAAAAAATTTTTTTTAAAATGTTATCTATTTTTTTAAAAAATTTATTAATTTTTATTATTTTAAAAGGCAAATTAAACTAGAAATTATGTCAATCAATTTTTTGTGCATAAATAAACATATATAACTTATAATAAATAGGAATGTAATCGCTTTTTCATTAACGCCATCTGACGGATAAATATTGAGTTGGTGTTCCTTGTTAAAAATTCAAAATAATTTATAACATTAAAAGAGGGATTTTTAATTAATATATACTAAATGCACCCAACGTTTTTCGTTGTATATGGAGAAATTGATCCATCAATTTGTCAGGCCTATATCAAAATTATTTTATTCTTTTTAGTTCATCGATTGTTTCTTATTTGTGTATATAAATTTAAAATTTAAAAAATTGAAAAAGTATTTTAAAGTGAATCGAAATGTTTTATTATTGTTTCTTTTAAAAAATAATGAATATTTTTCTTCAATATCTTATTTATATATTCATAATATATATTTATTATTTATATTTAATTTTTTCCGAATAGAAAAAAAAATAGAATAAATAAAATAAAATAAATATCTTTTGTCAATCAGACTGAAGTGTTTTTTTTTTTGCATTCGATCGCTTTTAATTTTTTCTTACTTGTGTTTTAGTGCAGTAAAACCCAGAAAGGATCAAAACGCATCGACATGAAGTGAAATTGATAAAAAACGTTATAATGTAAAAAATCCTTGCAATTTATGCACTGCCACGCACACTAATCTTTTCCGGGCAAGACCTTAAAGACTAGTAATTTTCTTAAAACATTAGAATTTATTCATTTAAAGTAAATTTTAATCAATTTTCATAATCGCCAAGGTGGCGGAATATTTGAAAAAAAATAAAATTAGCTTACAATAGTACACTTGTGAATATTGGATTGGGTGACAAAATAATTATGAATATTTTTTTTTTTCTTCTTTATTTTATTTACAATCAGCTCAGTTTTGGAGCTATAAGTAAATTTGATAATAATTTATTTACATACACTCTCACACTCAGACACTCATACATTCATTCATTCATTCTTACAATCACACATCACTTGAAGAGAAAGTCGGCCATCGACGACGTCCCTATTTTAGTTTCATCCTCCAGTTTTTTGATATAGCACGCTCCTCAATATCGAGAACATGGGTCTTCCTAAGTCTCCTGTAGACTTCACTGTTGTCTAGGAGAGCAATCGCTGGTACATTTGGATGATTTTCAAGTTTTTTAATATGTTTGATGAATGACTGATGGATCACTTCTCTGACTGACTGAACGAGAAGGTCATTGTGCAAGCTTGCATTTGAGACGTACCAGGGTGCATTTGCTATGCATCTAAGCATTTTGGATTGCACTCTTTGTATTTTATTTATATTGGACTCGTTGGCAGTTGCCCAGATTTGACATGAGTATTGCCAGATTGGCTTAAGCATTGACTTGTAAAGCAGTACTTTTGTTTTAAGTGTAAGTTGTGAGTTTTTTCCCAACAGCCAATACATTTTTTTATATTTGATGTTTAATTCATTCTTCTTTTTATCTATGTGAATTTTCAAGTTTATTTTCGAATCAAGATACAGTCGAAGATACTTCACAGAGTTATTTCGTCAATTTCGACATCAGTCTTTAGTCGCGTTAAAATAAGTTTTTCAAAGATTTTTTATGTTTGGGGAAGAAGACTAATTGATCGATATGAGGAGACTTCCGACTCTTGTTTTCCTGATTTAAGAATCATGATAATATGAGCAATTTTCCATTGAATTGGAAAATTGCGAGTTCTTAAAATGGCATTGAATATTTGAGTGAGTAGAATTGTTCCTTTTTTCGGGAGTTTTTTTTTAAGATCTCAACAGTGATTAGGTCATATCCGGGGAATTTTCTCCCGTTTTTTTCGTGCTTAATAATATTTTCGATTTCTTTTGAGTAGAATGATTGAATTTGAGGGGATAACTGTAATGGAGAATCCAGAAAGTTTTCTATTTCTAGATTCTCATGGTTGGGACAAGTTTGGGGAAAAGGATTGAAAGTATATTCCAAATGTTTGGAGAAAGTTTCAGCTTTTTCTATATTTGTTCTGGCCCAAGTATTTGTATCGGTTTTTAATGGAGATACAAATTGCTTGGGTCTTTTTAAATATTTAGTTGCATTCCAGAGAGAATGATCATTATTTCCTTGAGGAGATAAATTTGAAAGGAAGTCTTGCAAAGTATCGTTTTTGTTTTTTATAATTAGGTTCTTAAGTTCTTTTGAAACCCTATTGAATGCCAGTTTATCTGGTGGGTATTGACTCCTTTGCCATATTTTTCGAAGTATTCTTTTCTCTTTCAGGTTTCCTTTAATCTCCAGTGGGTAATTTATTCGCTTTTCTTGATTGTCTATTTTTGGTGTAGATAGCCAAGCTGAATCATGTATATTTTTATTGAAATCTTCAATTGCGTGTTCAATATCTTCTTCAGTTTTAAGGGGGATTTTAGTATTAAGATTATCTTCAAGATTTTATTTGAAAAGAGCCCAGTTAGTCTTTTTATTGAATATTGTAGGGGTTCTTTCTTTTTTTTATAATCATGGAGCTTATAGTAGCAATCACTGGGGTGTGGTCAGAGCTGAGATCCAAACATTCTTTGATAGTGTAATATGAATTTGTCTAACCATTCGATACAAAGAAATCCAGTAGATCGGGCAATCTACTGGGATCTGAGGGCCAATAAGTTGGCTTACCAGTAGATATAATATTATAACCTCTCGACAAAATTGTTTTAAGCAGGTTTCTTCCTTTGGCTAAATAAAAATATCGCTGACTGAAAAAATCACTAAAAACAAATTTGTTCATTTTTGTATTAATTTTAATTGTGACTCAGAAAATTAAATCAGAAGGTGAGCATGACACCCAGTTGCCTGAGACACGACTCCCAAATAGGTAATCGGGCCTGGACCGAAAGTAGGGAAAAATAGATCAAAAAATACATACATAGGGCCCACACGTGATTTTTCCAAAAAATAGGGGGGTCAAATTCGTATGTAAAATAAAGGGAATTTACTCAAATTCCGTTTATTAGCATACGTTTTAATAGCTTAATGATTCCAAATACAAAATATACCATTTGCACCGTATATTTCACCAGGGAATATATAACGCAATTTGTGAAATTTACTATCTTCAGAGGTTGTCTTTTTCATTTTGCTCAATGCATTTATAGAAACATCAAGTCAATGCCAGAAGTTTTGAAGCACTATAATGATATAGATAATCCTGACAACTCCACTCATTTACAAATTCTTGCAGCTTTGGTTTTGGTACCACCATCAAAAGTCATTGTAGCCTACCAAGCATTAGCTGGACGACCAACAGGGCAAAATTCCGTGATCTTTTTTCTTACTTCGAGCGCACTTGGTTAGGTGAACAATATTTGGCTGGCTTTTATGACCCCGAATTCGACATTGGATCATTGGAACATCTACGATGCCACTTTGATGGGTTTGCCTCGAACAAACAACGCATTGAAAGGTTACAACACTGCTCTTCGTTCACGCTTGGGAGGTTACAAGACATCAGTATGGAACCTGATTAAGCAAATCCATATTGAGCATAACCTTATCTCTTTGGAAATCTGTCGTGATGTTCGTGGTAAGAAGCCTGATCCACCAAGGAAACGATTCAGCGACTCGCTTGATTTGCTTCTAACCATAATGAAGGCAAACCATGAAAAATGGGACGCTAAAAAACCAGATGGAACAGATGTGATGACACCAAGCATGATGAATAACTACTTCATTCAAGTCTCTTCGACTATTCATTAATAAATAAGTAAAAAAAAATTAGGGAAATTTTTTAATTAGGGATTTATTCTTTTATAGGGATTTTTTCTTAGGGATTTTTACATGATTTCTCTTTCAAAATATCCTGCCACTACGGGCGGGCGAAAAGCTTTCGAAATCTTAAAGTAGTTTTTTATAAATAACTCATTTATTATTAAGTTTAGGTAAAAATGAATATAATGAAACTTTTAGTAAATTCGATTCCCTATAAATTTAATACAATAGTATGATAATTCTCATAAAAATCGGTATTTATTGAGAAAATCAATAAAATATGCTTTGATACTTTTTTAAACTACCCTTACTTATGGTCCGATCTTGTCCAAAAACAATCCAATCCCCGCCCATCATTACCAAAAAAAAACATCAAAATATCAAATTTCAAGATAATATCTCATTTTGTTTAGACGTAATCTCGGTAACGATCCGGTTCAAAAATTTTTTTTTGCCAATTTGAATTCAGAACAGTCTGAAAAGTGGAAATCTCGAAGAATCTCGGAGCAAAAATTTTCAAAATTTTCCGATCATCGTATAAGCTATCCTTATTTCATGAGGAAAGCTAAAATGATTTACTTATAGCTGGAAAAAAATATTTTCTTTTTAAAACTGTAAATACGAGTAAATAAAATACAAAATTAAATTTTTTTGCCAGATTTTGTAAAATCAGTGTTTCATTTACAAAACTTTTTTAAATATTTAATATAAAAAAAAAATCATAATGAAAATTTGTCTTTGAGAGAACCGGGGGGGGGGGGGGCATAGGAAGGTGGAGCGGCTAGTCAAACCCCCCCAGGATCAAATCCTGGTTGCGCCACTGTTAATTATATATTGAATTGCTTGATTCATCTAGATGTATAAATTCAATAAAAACAACATTTATAAAACAATATGTTTAATAGAACAGATTGAATAGCGAAATGATCACAAATTTTGTAAAGACTATTTTGTATTTTAATTAATTTTTAAATAAATATTATATATTTCATAAAACATTATTCGTTTCTTTTAGATTAGTTAATTACATTAAAGTATGTAGAATTTTCAGTTAAGTGAAAAATATCTATTTAGAGATTTTTGGAAGCTTCTTATAAGGGTATATATAAGATTTAAAATTTTCGCCTCCAGCGCCTCTATGATCTAGTATGGTAACTAACCTATTTTTAATTAATCTCCTGGACACACCTTACCAATTAGCGGTTTTATAAAGGAAGTCTGACATGCCCTGAGACCTACTGAATATACATAAAAAAATTCATAAGAATCGGTCCAGCCGTTTCGGAGGAGTATTCTTTCAAAGTTTTGTGACACGAGAATTTTATATATAAGAAGATATCACAGAGAATCCTTAACAGAGGCGTCCACTCAATGCTATTTGTGTGAAGTATTAAGAGCCAGCAAAAAGACTGCAGGGCGGGCATGTGTAAGCGTTTTTACCGACCGACGATAGCAGAGCGAAATTTTTAAAAATTTTTTTTGAATGAATATTGGGATTTTAAAAATTATTTATTGAGATATTATAAAATTAGCAGAACAGAAATCAAATATACTTTTGTCAAAAATGTTAATTTTATATCCAAATAAATAATTTTTAAATAAACAGAAAACTCCACCCACTTTTATGTAATTTACATAAATAAAATAAACGAATAATGTTCTTGTTAATATTTAATATTTATGGATTAAAAATTTCCTTCAATGTCAATATTTGAAACTAGAGAAACACATACGAATTGTCTATAGCGAGAAGGAAATTTATAAATATAAAATAAATCAAATCAAATCATTCCTATTTCCATAAAGATACTATTTATAAAGATCACAAGAAATCCATTAATCATTGATTAACTAAGAATAATTAATCCAACGCAGTTTTAATCATCCAAGTTTATCAAACAACTGATTTACGTACATTTGGGTTAATTTATAAATGAAAAAAATGTGGGATGTCTCCGCTCGGCTATCATGCAAATTCTAATTGGATAAATTAACACATATATTATATTTAAATTAAATTATAAATTAAAATTAATAAATTATATTTATTAAACCAGCGCGAGTTTTGCTCTTTGTTGACGGATCTTAGTCACATGCTGGCGCGTGATTGTTAGTCAACGTGCTAAAAAATTCTAGAGGTCATGAAACGCGAAGATATGAAAAAAATATCCTTATGTGAAATTTGGTGCGAAAATAACCCTTACTTTCCTATCGTCGATCGCTAATACTACCACTTCCGGTTTCTGGATTTGCACCAAAAGTTGAACAATTCATCCCACTGTGATGCATTAAGTAAATATACCAAATTTCATCAAAATCGGTTGAGCCGTTCAGGCTGTACACAACTATACGGACGGACAGACAAATGAATATCGATCAACTTTGCAAAAATTGACAAATTATAATTTTATTTTCATAAAAATAGATTTATATAAAATTGACTTTATTTTTGCATAATCATCTAATATTTTAAAAATTAATTATTTTATCTAGACATTGATTTATTCTATTAAGTAGTGTAATAATAAAGGTATATAAAAAAATTGATATTAAATTATATTATATTCATTTTTTTTTTTTTTTCAAATTATAATATTTTTTAAAAATGATCTTAATGTAATTAAAAAATCATAACTATATAGGTGTATAGGATTCAAGGTGTAAAAACTTTATAATATAATATATTATAATTTTTTTCATTTATTACAACAAAAAATTTATTTTATTAAAAATTTCCTATAAAAATCCAATTAAAAATAATACATTTATAGATTGTGTGTATAGAAGAGATCATTGTAATATATATACATTAATACATTTTTTTTTAATAAAGTTTTAAAAATTATTAGTTAAATCTGGAATATTTTAAAAACATATATTTATTTTTAAATATTTTTTCTAAATAATTGTACAATAGATTGTTAAGAATAAAGAACATCTTTAACAAAAAGGTTTCTTTACATTATGAAAGTAATAATATGTTCAGGTAACATACAAAGTATATATATAAAAAGGGTTCCCAAGAAACAATTAAAAAAAATATTTTTTTTAAAATTCCCCAAAAAGGTCTTGAAAGAAATTAAAATTATTTTAACCAAAATGTTTGTTAAAAACAAAAAGAATTTTTTCCCTGAAGTGGAAGAAATTTATATTAATAATAATTTTAATAATAAAAATAATAAAAACTTGATTTAATTTCATATTGAAGCCAAAGTTTTTATATAAACATCTCGATTGTATTTTATATTTAATTAATTTTGATTAATTCTATTTAAATGATTAACTGTAAATATTTGATATGTGATAAAAATTTAATTTAATATTTAAGCCAAATATTGTAAAGTAAAAGTAAGATAAATAAAAATATATTTATGTACTTTTCAATAATTGAACATAAATTAGCTGGAGTTTCTCCACTCGACTATCTCGCAATTTGAATTGGATTAAATAACAACATATATTATATTTAAAGTTAATTTAATTAATTATAAATTATAAATAATAAATATTAAATCAGCGCATGTTTGGCTTTTTGTTGATGGCACCACGTCACGTGTTGGCGCTTGAGATTTGCAGTGTTAAAAAATTAATTCTGGTAATTTCAGCGAATCAATCAAGCTGAAATTCTATATATAGTAGTTTTATACAATTATTAATAATGTGAAAAATTATCAAACATATATCTTTATTTTTACGGTCACTTTAGAGGAAAAAAAATCAAAACGTTGTAGGTAATGACCCTCTTCCGGTTGAGCTACATTTCTCAAAAGTTGATAGAAAACTACGAATTTTGAATAATGCTCATGTACCAAAGTTCATCATTCTAGCTCAAACTGTTTTTGCGTAATCTTGGTTACATACATACACACACACTCACACACAGACATTTTTCTCAACCTTAGTGAAAATGATTCAGGAACCTTTAAAACGTATAAAAACATCAAAATCTCAACATCGAAAATTTTCGTGATCGCAATACTATCTCCTACGAGATAGTAAAAATTAAAGAAATTGTGATTCAATGTTTATTTTGAAATGAAAAAAAAATGTAAAATTATGTTATAAATTATTTTATAAAAAATTATTATAAATTGAAATTGTTCTAATGACGAACACAATTGCAAATTAATTATTCAATGTGTAAATTTTATAGAAATTAATTTTTAATTTTTTTATTTATTTTTAAATAAGATAATAATTAATATTTTCGAAGATATTACAGATTTGCGGGACGTAGCCTTTGCCAAAAATGGAAGAAAATGATATATAGGTAATAAACAAATTTTACATTTGTATATATATATATATATATATATATGGAATTCCCTATTTTGAAATGATTCGAACTCTATGAAATTAATAAATAATAAAATTAATGAAGTTCAATAATTTTTTATAAAAATTGACCTTATCTATAATTTAATAATAATAATAATTTTAAATATATATATATAGAGAGAGAGATAAATTATAAAAATTGAATTAAAAATCATGAAGTATAAAGTGACCAAGGGGGCTTGGTAGTCAATAACCAATAAGAAACGCCGCCCTACTCAAACTCAAGAGCCACTCGGATTGGTTTGCAGCTAACGAGAGAGAGGGATAGTTAAGCAAGCCATGAGAGACCCTCTCAGTTTCACATTTGCGTTTGCCTTGAGCTGTTCTTACACAACAGGAGAGTGTTTTTCAATTTTATCCAGCCACAATTTATTATTGTAGTAGAATCCTTCTCCGGATTAAGTAGTAATCTACTTAATTGATGTTTATGTTCTTATAAAGTGAGTGTCGTTTCAATTATTTTTATAATTCATCCGACCCGCCTTTTACAAATAAAAGGACATAGTGGACAAGTGCTTGATACTTATCGACTTCAGTAGAAATAACAAATATCTTGCTGCATCTGGTGAAGGTAAGTTTTTATTTAAATTACATTTCATATGTTCGTATGTTTATTGAATATTCTTATACAATCAAACTATAGCGTGTCTTAAAATTAAAAATAAATATATATATATATATTCAAAAACATGATGAAATCATTAATTAAATAAAATAAAAATTCCTATTTTTATTGATTATAAAATTCCTATTTTTATCATTTTAAATAAAATCGTTGTTAATGATTTTATTAAAAATATATTCTTTTTCTATCTTAATTCAAGCAAATATAAAAGAAAATATTTCTTATTTTATTTTATTTTAAACTCAAACTGTAAAGTATGCCCTAATCCGATATAGGATTTACTATAGTTGGTATTAACAAATTTTAATAGTTTCATTTGATAAGAATATTCCTATTTTTATTTGACTAAATAAAATTCATAGATTATATTAATATTCAGACAGTTGTGTAGAAATATTTAGAAATAACCAACTAATAAGGCATTATAAAAAAAAAACATATTGAAAAATATTTAATACTAAAATAAATAATAAACGATCTCATTATAATAGAAATATATAAACAAAAATATGTTTCCAAATAAAAGTTTTAAATAAGGATTTGTTGAAAATTTTTGAACTACTCGTTTACATCATTATTCGATCTCAAACACAAAACGGTTTTAGAAAATCACTATCTAATAACACTAAATGATTGATTTATTTTCTATTCTATATATATTGAACTACAGGTTTAAAAAATATTATCTATCTGTAATTATTATTATTATTATTAAAGTAATCGATTTATTAAATCATGTCCCAAAACATAAATTTTTTAAAACATTTATCATGGGCCTAAAGTTTGAATTTCTTCATTTTACGAGTATATCCATACATATAAGAGAGAAAAAAAATATTATTTTATTTATGCCTAATATATTGCAAATTGTAAATATTGTATCTAAAATCTATTTTTTGCGATCTATTTCTTATTTGTTTCATATCATTTCTTAACTGTCGACAAATACAATACATGAATTTCCAATTAATTAAAAATTACTTGCTATCGTTTTAAAAAAATAAAATATTTTTGATAAAATTATTATTCCCAAAATATATGAATAAATTTAACTAGAAGTATTCTAATATGATTTTATTTTTTTTTTTTTTTTTAGGTAGCCCAGTTATCTAATCCGAAAAGAAGAATCGTGAATCCTTGAAAATATTATATCCAATTAATTAAATATGTCGGATTCTAATATTTATAAAATCCTTTCTGACCACGTTTTGAGTGCGTATCAATTAATACAACTTGGGTTTCCTATAGAATGTAATTTAGGTCCTGGAAAAGCTATATTTTTTGCAGACACCTATCCAGATAAATCCAACAAAGATCGAAATCCATTAATGGTAAATAATGCTAGTGATCTACTGGAAAATAAAAATGAGAGGGTTTGTGTAAGATGTAAACTTACATTTTATATGGATGATAATGGGGATTACATGGATTACCAGGATCCATGTATCTACCATTATGGAAAGTTATTTCAAAATAGAGGAAACAACTTGGAATACACTTATACATGTTGTAATGGTAACTCGAACCATAGCGGCTGTACTTTTGGATTAAGGCATGTTTGGACAGGTATAAATAAAGGATTCAATGGTCCATTGGACGGATATGTGCGGACTGGTCCACGAAAAACAATACCTACTGATGGCAATTTTGGAATTTATGCCGTTGATTGTGAAATGTCGTTCACCGCAAATGGATTAGAGGTCACGAAAATTACAGTAGTTGGAAGTGATGGTCGTCTGGTATATGATACATTAGTTAAACCGGACAAAGAGATAGTTTGTTATAATACAAGATTTTCCGGAATCACTCCACAGCATTTTTATAAATTTGGATACAAATCCTTAAAAGAGGTTCAAAATGATTTAATTCAATTTATCAATTCTGATACGATTTTAATTGGACATGGGCTTGAAAATGATTTAAGGGCCTTAAAAATGATTCACCCAAAAATTATAGACACATCTATACTTTTTCCTCATGAATACGGACTTCCTTATCGTCGTTCATTAAAATCACTATCCAAATTTCTATTAAAAAAAGATATTCACACATCACCGACAGGTCATGATAGTATTGAAGATGCTCGTTCAAGTCTTGAATTAGCATTATTTTTCATAAATTTGAAAAGAAATCAATCCATACCATGAAAACCAAAATATTGGAAAACATTTTGTATATTATTCAAAATATTAGGTATAGTGAATACGAGTCAATAAACATTTATTATATTAATTTTTTAATGATTGTATTAAAGAAGAAATATGTATATTTTTTAGAATGTATATTTTAATTTATACCATTTGTAAATAGGTGTATGATTAATTAATGTTCAACTATACGTATTCTAGTCTTAGAAAAAGTAAAAGTATGACTGAATATATCCAATTATATTAAATTAAACTCAAACAAAAATCACTGTCAATGTATACAAGGTTAACAAATGATTATCAATCATGCACATATATAATTATGTTCCAACTGTATTTTCAAACATTATGATAAAATTTAAATTTTAAATTAATCTACGAAATAATATTAAAAAAAAAAAAAACTTTTTTCATTCCAAAATTTATGAATAATCTATCATATATTCATACATTCTCATAATTAGTACAAATTATTTTTATTGATAATTATTCAGGAAAACGCCTTTTCGAGTATTTGGATAATAATACTTTACCCCCAGCGGGTTCCTTTTGCAATACCAAATAAACTTGATTTATAAAATTTGTTCGGGCCTCCTCTGGTTAACGAGATAAAAATTATTAACATATGCATATAAATTCAGTGATATTCTAATAAGGTACCATGTTTTATCCGTTTGACCACCCGAGGGCGCACTAATTTTCGGTTATTATAAGTTCGGTTTGGATATAGGAAAATTTTTAATTAGTACAAATGATTAATTTCCTAAATCCAAACCGAACATATAAAAACCGAAAATTAGTGAATTTATCAATAAAACATTACTTAATGGCATGGCACATTTCGACGTTCATAACTAAACTGTCAAACTTTAAAAATTATTTTGTTAATCATTTTTATCTCGTAAACTAGAAGTAACCCGAATAAATTTCATAAGAAAAGTTTATTTGCAATTGCAAATGGAACCAACTGTTAAAAATTTATCCAAATCCACGAAAAGGCGTTTAATTGAATAATTAGCTTTTATATTTTATTTATTTAGTTTTTAACACAAAACAAATATGTTGCTCATTTTTGTAATTTATTCTATCTAATTCAGTTTTTAATAAATTTGTATAAAATAAAATCGATTTAACTAATAATTTTTAAAACGTTATTTAAAAAAAATGTATTAACTTTATAAATAATATATATTACAATGATCTCTTCTATACACACACTATAAATGTATTATTTTTAATTGAATTTATATTTGAATTTTTTTAATAAAATAAATTTTTTGTTGTAAAAAATGAAAAAAATTATTATTTATTTAGTTTAAGTTTTTACACCTTGAATCCTATACACCTATATAGTTATGATTTTTTAATTACATTAAGATCATTTTTAAAAAATATTATAATTTGAAAAAAAAAATGAATATTATATAATTTAATATCAATTTTTTTATATACCTTTATTATTACACTACTTAATAGAATAAATCAATGTCTAGATAAAATAATTAATTTTTAAAATATTAGATGGTTATACAAAAATAAAGTCAATTTTATATAAATTATTATTAAATAAATTATATATTTAATTTAATTTCCCTTCAATATATAATAAATTTTTAATTATATTCCTATTATACAAAAACTAACTATATTAAAAATTCTCACAGATAATTTATATTTTATTAATGTTAAAAATATTTTTAGTAATCTTTCAAATATAACTTATTTAAATACATATTTACTCCCCTTTTTACCTCCCGACGATAGTATGGGAGGTATTGTTTTCACATCCAATTTCACATGAGGAGATTTTTACATATCACCACGAATCATGCACTTTCTTATGGTTTTATCCTTGTGAAAAATCATTTTCTATTATTTTTTTCTTAATTTAAAATTATAGGACGTCACCCAGCCCTTCCTGACTTCACAGCAAGCTCTTCCATATATATTCTAAATAAAATAAAATTAAAAATATTTATGTTCTATGCCTATCTGTATTTTATTACATTAATAGATATATTAAAATTATTTGAAATTGTTTCTGTAGCTGGAAATTAATTTACTTCCAACCGTCGGTCGGTTCAGACCTGGCCACAGGTCAACTTATTATTATATTATTATATTTTTCAGTTCTCTAAAAGATGTTGTTTTTTCAATAAGACGAAAGAATTTCAACAAATACAAATACCAACTTTCATACAAATATAAAATAGAAAAATTTAAATTCTTGTCAAAAAACAGCGCACTCTAACGAACACTTAATTCGGTAATTAATTATATTATAAAAAAATCGTGATTATTATTTAGATAAAGAGTTAAGATCAAATTGAATTAGGTTCAAGGTGAGAAGTCTAAAATTAATGATGATAATAAACAAAAAAAAATTAATTTTGTCAATAAATAATTATAGTAGGAAGCTCTTACGTCACGCTAAACAACCACTACCCATTTAGCGGGAAAAAAAGGGATTCTTTTGGACGAATCCCCCAGCGAAGGCGAGAGACAAAAGGAAAAGATATTAGCCACTTCGCTTCCACTAACGATTCGAGACGCTAAAACAAACAAACTTCTAATTAATCTAATTATTGATTAAAATAATTGTTTTCTTTTTAAATCTTGACCAACTAGAAAAGGTAATAATGATGGTATAACCAATTCAAGTGATTCAATGTTATATTCAGCTTTGGGCCCCTGCCTCTTATTTATTAAGATTTCATTTTTTTCATTTTTTATTCTTTATAATAATAAATAGAATAATAATTTTTTAGTTTATTACTAATAGTATTAATAATATGAAATTTATCGGTTCTTTGTAAAAATTGAATTGTGATAAAAAATAATTTTTAAAAAAATAAGTAATCGTTTATTAACCAATAATTTTAAGGAAATTTTTACGTTTTTTTTTATAATAAAATTATAATA
Organism: Labia minor; assembly: GCA_963082975.1. Taxonomy (NCBI): domain Eukaryota; kingdom Metazoa; phylum Arthropoda; class Insecta; order Dermaptera; family Spongiphoridae; genus Labia; species Labia minor. The sequence continues at coordinate 34,509,717 of OY720350.1, read as the reverse complement.
AAATTAATTAAATTTTGTAATTTATCTAATAAATGAAAAGAGAAATGTTGAGTATTGTGCGCACCTCTCCTTGTCAGCCGGTCGGCCCCTCCTAAATCCCCCTCCATTACAAAACGGAATTCAAGATGGACTGCGTTTTATCCATCGAATTTATGTCTCTTTCATTCTCTAGTACCAGTGGTGTACCTAGAACTTTTGCCGCCCGGGGCGATCTCCAGTTTGCCGCCCTTTTTATTATAAGTCAATCAAATAGTTGTTTTTATAAATTAATACACATAAATAAATTATTAAGAAATTTAATCAATATTAATTAATACACAGAGTAAATTTTTTTACACATATTTGTATGCACTCGTAAACATATTAATATAATATTTACTCTTCTAGCTTTCATACTAGAAAAATCTTGTATAATGCTCCCAAAATTTATATTTATATTTTTTCCGCCGGCCCTGCTTTTCAAAAGAAAAATCGATGATTTAAAAAAATATTGGTATATCACTTCAAAGTAATCATATAAACTTTTCAAAAGAAATGACATTTATAAACTGATATCAAAAAATTTTAGTTAATAAAAAATTGCCGAACAAAATCTTAAAGATGCGTTTACAAATTCAACGAATTTTAATGAATACAATAAAATAAAATTATTATCCTGATCTTGGAATTAGAATTCAAAATTTACACTAAAATGCATTTATATACACCGAGGAATAATATTCGAAATCATATAGTTGATCATAATTTATATAAATCAAATAGTAAACTTATAATATTCATATTAATCATTTATTATTCAGGAAAGAAAAAAAATAAATATGAAATGAATAAGTTGCTTTTTACAACTATAACTAAATATACAAAATGCCGCCCCAAGATAAGTGCCGCCCGGTGCGGACCGCACCCCACTAGGTACGCCACTGTCTAGTACTTTCAATTAATTATAGTATAAAAAAATTCATTGAAAATTCCTTATTATAAAAAAGATTTATTTATTCTTTTTCATTTTTTTTTTATATTTTGTCATAATCACTTTTGCAGCGAATTATCAATTTATCATAAAGTACGTAATATAATAATATACATATATTAATATTAATAGACCAATATAAGTATTATTATTATTTTATTTTGAAAATTATTAAAAATTATTATGATATTTTTAAATTGCATGAATTTTAGATAATTTTGAACGGAGTTTGAATATATAACAGCAGACTTATATTTATAATAATAATATATATTTAATAATATAATATATCAAATAAATAATATATATTTCTTTCTTTTGAGTGCATATAAAGTTTGTATAAGATTATAATGAAAACTAAATTTTTTTCGCTTAATGTCTGTCTTTTTTTAAAAAATTTATTAATTTTTATTATTTTAAAAGGCAAATTAAACTAAAAATTATGTCAATCAATTTTTTGTGCATAAATAAACATATATAACTTATAATAAATAGGAATGGAATCGCTTTTTCATTAACGCCATCTGACGGATAAATTTAGAGTTGGTGTTCCTTGTTAAAAATTCAAAATAATTTATAACATTAAAAGAGGGATTTTTAATTAATATATACTAAATGCACCCAACGTTTTTCGTTGTATATGGAGAAATTGATCCATCAATTTGTCAGGCCTATATCAAAATTATTTTATTCTTTTTAGTTCATCGATTGTTTCTTATTTGTGTATATAAATTTAAAATTTAAAAAATTGAAAAAGTATTTTAAAGTGAATCGAAATGTTTTATTATTGTTTCTTTTAAAAAATATAATGAATATTTTTCTTCAATATCTTATTTATATATTCATAATATATATTTATTATTTATATTTAATTTTTTCCGAATAGAAAAAAAAATAGAATAAATAAAATAAAATAAATATCTTTTGTCAATCAGACTGAAGTGTTTTTTTTTTTGCATTCGATCGCTTTTAATTTTTTCTTACTTGTGTTTTAGTGCAGTAAAACCCAGAAAGGATCAAAACGCATCGACATGAAGTGAAATTGATAAAAAACGTTATAATGTAAAAAATCCTTGCAATTTATGCACTGCCACGCACACTAATCTTTTCCGGGCAAGACCTTAAAGACTAGTAATTTTCTTAAAACATTAGAATTTATTCATTTAAAGTAAATTTTAATCAATTTTCATAATCGCCAAGGAGGCGGAATATTTGAAAAAAAATAAAATTAGCTTACAATAGTACACTTGTGAATATTGGATTGGGTGACAAAATAATTATGAATATTTTTTTTTTTTTTCTTTATTTTATTTACAATCAGCTCAGTTTTGGAGCTATAAGTAAATTTGATAATAATTTATTTACATACACTCTCACACTCAGACACTCATACATTCATTCATTCATTCTTACAATCACACATCACTTGAAGAGAAAGTCGGCCATCGACGACGTCCCTATTTTAGTTTCATCCTCCAGTTTTTTGATATAGCACGCTCCTCAATATCGAGAACATGGGTCTTCTTAAGTCTCCTGTAGACTTCACTGTTGTCTAGGAGAGCAATCGCTGGTACATTTGGATGATTTTCAAGTTTTTTAATATGTTTGATGAATGACTGATGGATCACTTCTCTGACTGACTGAACGAGAAGGTCATTGTGCAAGCTTGCATTTGAGACGTACCAGGGTGCATTTGCTATGCATCTAAGCATTTTGGATTGCACTCTTTGTATTTTATTTATATTGGACTCGTTGGCAGTTGCCCAGATTTGACATGAGTATTGCCAGATTGGCTTAAGCATTGACTTGTAAAGCAGTACTTTTGTTTTAAGTGTAAGTTGTGAGTTTTTTCCCAACAGCCAATACATTTTTTTATATTTGATGTTTAATTCATTCTTCTTTTTATCTATGTGAATTTTCAAGTTTATTTTCGAATCAAGATACAGTCGAAGATACTTCACAGAGTTATTTCGTCAATTTCGACATCAGTCTTTAGTCGCGTTAAAATAAGTTTTTCAAAGATTTTTTATGTTTGGGGAAGAAGACTAATTGGTCGATATGAGGAGACTTCCGACTCTTGTTTTCCTGATTTAAGAATCATGATAATATGAGCAATTTTCCATTGAATTGGGAAATTGCGAGTTCTTAAAATGGCATTGAATATTTGAGTGAGTAGAATTGTTCCTTTTTTCGGGAGTATTTTTTTAAGATCTCAACAGTGATTAGGTCATATCCGGGGAATTTTCTCCCGTTTTTTTCGTGCTTAATAATATTTTCGATTTCTTTTGAGTAGAATGATTGAATTTGAGGGGATAACTGTAATGGAGAATCCAGAAAGTTTTCTATTTCTAGATTCTCATGGTTGGGACAAGTTTGGGGAAAAGGATTGAAAGTATATTCCAAATGTTTGGAGAAAGTTTCAGCTTTTTCTATATTTGTTCTGGCCCAAGTATTTGTATCGGTTTTTAATGGAGATACAAATTGCTTGGGTCTTTTTAAATATTTAGTTGCATTCCAGAGAGAATGATCATTATTTCCTTGAGGAGATAAATTTGAAAGGAAGTCTTGCAAACTATCGTTTTTGTTTTTTATAATTAGGTTCTTAAGTTCTTTTGAAACCCTATTGAATGCCAGTTTATCTGGTGGGTATTGACTCCTTTGCCATATTTTTCGAAGTATTCTTTTCTCTTTCAGGTTTCCTTTAATCTCCAGTGGGTAATTTATTCGCTTTTCTTGATTGTCTATTTTTGGTGTAGATAGCCAAGCTGAATCATGTATATTTTTATTGAAATCTTCAATTGCGTGTTCAATATCTTCTTCAGTTTTAAGGGGGATTTTAGTATTAAGATTATCTTCAAGATTTTATTTGAAAAGAGCCCAGTTAGTCTTTTTATTGAATATTGTAGGGGTTCTTTCTTTTTTTTATAATCATGGAGCTTATAGTAGCAATCACTGGGGTGTGGTCAGAGCTGAGATCCAAACATTCTTCGATAGTGTAATATGAATTTGTCAAACCATTCGATACAAAGAAATCCAGTAGATCGGGCAATCTACTGGGATCTGAGGGCCAATAAGTTGGCTTACCAGTAGATATAATATTATAACCTCTCGACAAAATTTTTTTAAGCAGGTTTCTGCCTTTGGCTGTTATAACTCGAGAACCAAATGATGTGTGTCACCTCCAACTATGAATTTTGATCCAAGTGTTTCAAAGAAATTTACAAATTTTTCTTTGGTGATGGAATGACGAGGAGGGCAATAGAGTGCGCTTATTACAAGAAGTGTTCCATTTATGCCTGTAACTTGTATTGATGTAGCTTGAAGAAAGTTTTTTTCATATTTCTCCAATTCTATGTGATATATTGTTCTTTTAATAAGAATTGCAGTCCCTGCATGGGCCGTACCATCAGGATGGAGTGTGGTGTAACAGTTATATCCTGGAATCGCGAAATAGCTTTTATTTGTGAAATGCGTTTCGGATATCAATAGTATGTCAATTTTTAATAATGTGGGTCTCCCAGGATAAACGTCTGTCTAGGTGTAGTCCAAGGTATTTAACTGAGTCACGTTGGGGGATGGGTTTATATAGTTTAACGGGTGGACAAGTCTTTCTATTTAAGGTGAAAGTCACATGTGTCGATTTTTCCTCGTTGACAACTATCCTCAATTTGTCCAACCAAGGCTCTCAACCTCCTCCGCTGGTTTTCCTTGTTTTGGGACCATTATAATTCTGGCGCGTTTCCATTCTTTCGGAAATTATCCCAGAATTATAATATTATTAAATACGGAGGTGATCAATTTCAAGGCACATCTTGGGAGAACTTTCACCATTTTCCCTTTAATTAGGTCGTCCCCTGGGGTCTTCTTGTTTTTAATTTTCAGTTCAAGTTCAGAGGGGGTGATTTGTTGGAAGTTATTATTAGGAAATTAATTAAATTCGATGGATGGGTTTTGGAAAGATGACCATGATTCTCCCGTAGGTGGTGGAGGAGAAAAAACAGTGGTTAGGTGATCAGACAATACACACAGTTTTTCTTTAACAGTACGCGCCCATTCACCATTATTGCAACGCAGAGGTGGTATATGGTTTGTCTGTTTTTTAATTTTTTTGGTCATTTTCCAAAGGAAGTAATCGGTAGAACTGGTTGGGGTGAGGTTTTTAAGGAAACTGGATTCTGTCATTTTTTTCATTTGTCTCAGTAGTCTTTTGATTTGTCTATTTAATTTGTTAATTTTGTTTTTGACGAGGGGACATCTTTGGAATTGCCATATACGTCTCAGTTTGATTTTCGTAGAGATAAGGTCTTGAATGTGGTGAGGAGTTTGAGAACAAATTTCTAATTTTCTTTTATTTGTTTTTTTAGTTGACTATCCACTGCTAGAAGATAGCTGATTGCATGCTCTCAAGAAGAAATAAGACAACTTGCACACCTCTTTTGCATAAAATTGTGTTGCACCACTTTGTGAAAATGTGTAACAAATTTATATGCAAAAGAGATACAGTTGCAAATACGGCCATCATTACTTTTCTAAATAGTTTTTCATAATTTTAATTTATTTATTTATATTTATTTTAGTTGTTAATTTAATTTATTCATTATTATTATTTTTAGTTAATTTAAATTTATTTATTTACTATTATTTTTTTATTTGTTTAATTATTTATTTTATTTTATCTTTAAAAGGATATTAATTACAGTGGCGCAACCAGGTTAACCCCCCCTCCAGGAGAGAACAAAAATATAAATTGCTGTATATTATCTACGATATTACAAATAGAAAAGAAAAAAAAAAATTCTTAAAGTCTAACTTAGTGTATAATAAGTAAGGTTATTTTATTTTAAAAAAGTTTTAACAAAAATAAAAATTGCTTATTTTTTCGTATAGGATTAAATATAAGGAATAAAAAATTATTTTATTATTTCTCCTAAATCATAAAAAACAAAAGACCTAATATAAGATTACTAGATGATTGTGAAATTTTCCAATTTGACTATTATTTAAATATAAAATAAATAAAAATATTACTCAAATTCTAAATATTTTTTATTAATAATACATTAATTGCTAATTTCATAAAAATTATGAAGCGAAGACTAATTTTTTCAAAATGGAAACGGGTAAAAATCCCTAAAACCGAAAATCCCATAAAGCGAAAATCCCTAAATAAAAATATCGCTGACTGAAAAAATCACTAAAAACAAATTTGTTTATTTTACCACGTTTTTCTTAGCTTGCTTTCTTGTTTATTTATCTGTTCGCGTCAAATCTTGCAATCGAAATTTCGACCACTTCCAGTCATCCAATCGCTCTGAAACTTTTCAGAGTTATGTATTCTGGATGACAATACAATAAAATAACACATTCGTAGCTTGCAAGTGTTTAATTAGAGCATAATTAATGAATATAATTTATATATATATAGATAGTATCTAGTATCTAATATCAACCTACCCTTTCTTTCCTTCTACCTGAATAGATCCTTTTGTACCTTTCCTACATAATAAACAAAAAAAAAACTAGAATAATAACAACAAATTCAACCATTATTATTTTTTTTAAATATAGATTCTTTTTATTTACTAATAATACATCTTTTGCAAAAATAAAACCACAAAAAAAACAAACTAACATTTCATTTAAAATAAGAAAATAACACATTCGTAGCTTGCAAGTGTTTTATTAGAGCATAATTAATGAATATAATTTATATATATATAGATAGTATCTAGTATCTAATATCAACCTACCCTTTCTTTCCTTCTACCTGAATAGATCCTTTTGTACCTTTCCTACATAATAAACAAAAAAAAAACTAGAATAATAACAACAAATTCAACCATTATTATTTTTTTTAAATATAGATTCTTTTTATTTACTAATAATACATCTTTTGCAAAAATAAAACCACAAAAAAAAACAAACTAACATTTCATTTAAAATAAGAAAATAATAGAAAAAACCTTTCATAACAAAATACTAAAATTTTTGTCATATTTCTTGTTAATCCTTTTGTTATAAATAATAGAAAAATAAAAAATAATAGATTTAATTATTCTTTTAATTATTAAACTATAATCTTATCAAAAATTTAGAATTATTATTAAATCACTTTATATAAATTTATATACCTATTTTTGGAATGTTTTGGTATTCACACTTGATCATTCATAAAAATTGTCTAATATTTTTTTATTTTTAGAATTAGGAAATTGATTCATTGAGATTTTAATTTTATCGTGGTTTAGTCTGATTGTATAAAAATACAAAATTGAAAATCTACATTTTAAAATAAGTAATTAATCAAATTATTTATTTATAAATATGTCTATAAAAAATTTTATTTTATTAAATTTTATTTTATTAAATTTTTTTTTATTAAATTTTATTTTATTAAATTTTAATATTAAATTTTATTTTATTAAATTTTAATATTAAATTTTATTTTATTAAATTTTATTTTATTAAATTTTAATATTAAATTTTATTTTATTAAATTTTATTTTATTAAATTTTAATATTAAATTTTATTTTATTAAATTAATAATTATGTAAATTTTCGATCTGTTCATTTAAAATGTAATAAATAATGGGAGTCTGCTTTCATTTATTATTGGGAAAAACCCAAATTGGGAAAACCCAACCAGCGTCCACTATAGGGTATGAAAGCAAGCGTTGTGTCTAGTCGAGTTCTCAAAATCAACGAATATTGAGTTGTAATTATAAATTATTTTTATTAATTTAATTTATTAATATATATATATATTAATATTTACAATATCTCAATTGATCTTATTGGCCTTTTAAACTTTTACGGAGACCAATATTGTCACATCGTGCCTCGTGTTTCTCGACTTGTGGAAGAATCACTTCTTATTGTTATCTGAAATCGGCGACTTCTTTATTTTAATAAAATCATTTTGGATTTTATTAATAAATTCTTAGTGGTCCTATCTAAAAAAGTTTGTATATCTTTAACTAATTTTTTTTAAAGAACATTGGTTGTAAAGCTATTCAAAACAGGTATTTATACATTATATATTTTTGTTAAAATTTATTTTATTAAATTTTATTCAATTAATAATTATATTTTGAACTTATATATCTTAACAAGTTCAGTAATTAAATTTAAGTATTATTTTAATACGTCTGTAATCTTGCTCATTTATATATTATATTTCTTGTTAATTTAAATTATTATAATTACAATTTAAATATTTCCTTTTCTTAATAGTCTTTAAATTATTGTAAAACTGAATCTCTTATATAAAATCCTTTAATTTTAGTTTATTTTTAATATTCCATTTATTAATAAATTCTTAGTGGTCCTATCTAAAAAAGTTTGTATATCTTTAACTAATTTTTAGTTATACGAGGGTTACCTTTAAGTTTAAGTTTAAATTTATGAAATATAGTGTTTGAAAAGTTAACTTTGGATAAGTGAAGAATAAAAATTATAATTTACACATATTAAAAATTTGAAAAAAGTGAAGTTGAAATAAAATAATAAAATAAAAGATGGGATTAACAACGACACAAAAGAAACGACGCCTGGAAAAAGCAAGAATGAAATATAAACAGAAGCGTGAACAGGAAAGTGAAAAAGGTAAGGAAGAAAGATTAATTAAACGAAGAAAAATTGTTGAAAATGAATCTGAGGAACAGCGCAAAATTAAACAAGCTCATGCTAAAGAGCGTATGTCTCGACTTCGTACAAACGAATCTGACTTAGAAAGAGTTTTAAGATTAACTGCAGATAGAGAACGACATTCACAGGTAATAAACTTAGAAACGAACGAAAATAGAATTTCTCGACTTGCTGATATGCGTAGTCGAATGTCACAGCTACGTGCTGTAGAATCAGATGAAGATAGAAATTCTCGGCTTGAAGAAATGAAAGTACGAATGTCACAGCTACGCGCTGTTGAATCTGCAGAAATGCACCAAGAAAGATTAAGTAGATTACGTACTGTATATGCTCAAAAATCAGCAGATGAAGAAGAATTTCATAAAACTGTTAATACATTTTGTAATAAAACTTGTGAAATTTGCATGAAACAGTGTTACCCTAATCAGGTAACTAAATATTACTTAGTAACTCCAAAATCATATTTACCTCCAGAGTTACAAAATAAAGATGTATTGGAGGTTTGTCATAGATGTAATACGCATCTTAAAAATAATAATAAAATTACAGCTCCACCAAAAGCATTTTGGAACAATTTAGATCCAGGTGCAATTCCTGATGAAATTAAAGTATTGACTCAATCTGAGATAAGACTCTTGAGTCGAGTAAGAGCTTTTATAAAAGTAATTAAATTTGATGGTCGTTTTGGTCAGTATGGTTTTAAAGGACATGCTACTTTATTTGCGTTAGATATTTTTGAAGTCAGTGAAAAATTGCCCACTGTTTTACCACGATCAAGTGATGATGCAGCTATTGTTGTAGTTACTGAGACCCTTGAAAATTTAAATATTTCTCGTGATTTTACAATTTCAAGAGATCGTGTGTACGCTGCATTAAAATGGCTCATTCAAAATAATCCTTTATATAAGGATGTGACAGTAAATAATTTTGCTAGACTTGAAGAAAGTGATATCATTCAAGTTTTACCATCAGCACAGCGTAATGAACAGAATAATCATGTTAATACGCGTGCCTATACAAATACAGGCGATGTATCAAGAATCATCCGTGCTTCATGGAATCAAGGAAATAGTGAGATATTTGACTCAGGTTTTGCTGGAGTACAATGTTTTGCGATGGCTTTAGCCAACATTGTTAGAGCAGCAATTTTGCCTCCATCTCAATGGAATACAAATATTTTAAATAGTAATATGCTAGCAGGAGATGAAGTTTATGCAACCATTCATGCATTAACAGAATTTAACGAAAATGCATTTCCAATAGATAGATCAGGTTACTTGGAAATACGAAACTTAAATGTTATCAAAAATGATTTTATTATGTATGAAGAAGCATTTTCCCTTGATTATGATGAAAATTGGTTATGTCAAGGAAGTTTGAAAGATAACGTAAATGATGGAGTAAATGGAATAACATTATTAGAAGCCATTGAATATTTATTTAGAGAATATAATTCTGCAGTCTTAATAGGAGATTCAAAAACATTAGGTCTATTGAAACATGAAAATAAATTCTATTTTACTGATTCACATTCATGTGGACCAAGAGGTGCTCCTTTGACCAACAGTAATGGCAAAGCATGTATTATTGAATGTGACAATATAGAGGAGCTCCATCGTATATGTAGAAGAGTCCTACGTTCTAGAAATGAACAATTTTCAATTCATTACATTAACGTTAAAGTAGTAGGTAATATAATGCAAATGGATGAATATTTAAGTCGATACTTTCCAGACCAATTAAATAGTAATGAAAGCCAAAATATAAACTATGCGCCTAATCAAAATAATAATATATTTACTGAGCATGTTAATATTCAAACTTCTGTAATGGGTCCAATAGATGTAGCTCAGCCCAATGTAGAAGAAGTTCTTGTTGAAAGTGAAAACATGAATGAAATTGTTCGTAAAACAGGAGGAAATATTGTTAAAATAAATCATGAGAAAAAGGCAGAAGAATATGCATGGTTCAATCTATTTCCATATGGTTTTAATGGATTAAATGAAGAACGCCAAATAAAAATTTCTCCATTAGATTACTTTCAATCACGAATCCTTGGCAAGGATACTCGTTTTCAGCGTAATGATTATCTTTTCTACGCATTAGCTGTTTTTGAATTTCATAGAGTACAATCGACTATTTCCGCATGCTGTAAAAAAATCAAAGATCAAAATGGTATTGTAAAAGATTTGCATTTATACATGAAAAATTTAAGAGGATCAGCAGCTTATTGGAGAACTGCACATAATGAATTAATTGCACAAATTCGATGCCTCGGTCCACCTACATGGTTCATTACTCTAAGCTGTAATGACTTAAATTGGCCTGATATGCGAAAAGCATTACTTATTGCTGATGGTAAACCAGATGTAGATCCAAAAAGTGTTAGCTTAGATGAAATACAACGGCTAATTGAATTATATCCTGTTGTTGTCAGCCGACATTTCATGAGAAGATTTAATGCTTTCATGAAATATGTTAAAGCAAACGAAAATATTTTAGGTGGAAAAGTTAAAGATTACTGGTGGCGTGTAGAATTTCAAAATAGAGGAAGTCCACATATTCATATGCTAATTTGGATTGAAAATACCCCATCATTTGAAGGTGAAGCTGGAATAAAATTAATCGATGATGTTATTTCTTGTAATCTTCCATCGAATGAAGAAAATTCTGAATTGTATGAATTAGTAAAAAGAAATCAAATTCACAGACATACACACACTTGTTATAAGAATAACACCGGCATGTGTAGATTTGGTTTTCCTCGAAAGGAAAGTAATGAAACTAAAATCATTTCTGAATCTTCTGAAGACTTTATACGAAATGGAGGTCGAATTTGTAATTTAAAGCGAAAGAAAGAAGATGTTTATGTCAATAATTATTGCCCAGGACTTTTATCACTGTGGAATGGAAATATGGATATTCAACCATGTGGTTCAAATGAAGCTGTTGCAAATTATGTAGCAAAGTATATTGCAAAACATGAACCAACAAATGTAAATGAAAGTATTGCACAGGCTATAAGACAAATAAGACGAGAAGAAACAAATATTTCACGGCAATTGTTTAAAGCATGTATGCGTATTTTGAAGGAAAGACAAATATCTGCTTGTGAGTGTATATATAGATTATGTCATCTCCCTTTCCGAGAAAGTTCTAGAAAATGTGTATTTTTGAACACACGTAAACCTGAACAACGATATGACATAATACAGTTCAATCAGAATCAGGCAACTGGAGTTTGTTCAAACATAATAGAGAGATATCATAAAAGACCAACAGAAGATCCTCGATATAATTTCAGAGATATGAGTTTGATAGAATTTGCAATGATGTTTGAACCATATTACAAGCAAATACCTGAAAATAGTGAAGAAAGTGTTGATGCTGATACAGATGTACCATTGCAAAGAAGACAATTAATAAAACTTAGTGATAATTCAAAAATGATTGTTAGAAATGTACATGCTGTTATAAGAGTTCCATTTTTCATCATGCATAACGACCCAGAAAACTTCTTTTATAGTTTACTCGTTCAATATGTACCACATTACTCAGAAGACGAATTATTAGCAGGATATGATAATCCTCGAGATGCTTTTCTCGCTCGTGAAAATATGTTGAAAGAAACGAGTAGGTACATGGAAACATTCCGAGAAAGAGATAGACATTTGGAAGATGCATTGAGAAGAGCTCGAGCATTTGAAATTCTTGAACCACCTGAAGAACTCGTTGAGGAAGAATTAGAAAATATTCCTGATCAAAACATGACAGATGAGCAATTTCAATCAGCTTGTAGAGGAATGAATGTAAGACAGAGAGAACTATTTAATTTAGTAACAGGAAATATCCAAGAACAATTAGAAGGAAATACACGCCGATTAAGATTATTTGTAACTGGTGGCGCTGGTGTTGGAAAAACGTATACATTTAATACATTGAAAAATCAGGTAAATAGATGTTATGGAAAAAGAGCTGTAAGAGTTGCTGCATTAACAGGAGTAGCAGCAAGATTAGTTGGAGGAACAACATTACATAGTTTGCTAAGATTACCAGTGCAGAAAGATGGAAATTTAACGCCAAACATGCCTTTATTAACAGGAAATTTCCTAAAAGTAATGCGTCAACAATGGAGAGAAGTCGAATGTTTATTCATTGATGAAATTAGCATGGTACCATACGAAATGTTATGCATGATTGATTCACGCTTAAGACAACTGAAAAATAAAGAAAATGAAGCTTTTGGAGGAATTAATATAATAGTATTTGGCGATTTAATGCAATTACCACCTGTAAGAGGTGCACAAGTTTTTAATCAACCAACTCGATTTTTACCAGCAACACATTTATGGCGTCTATTTACACTGGTTGAATTAACTGAAAACATGCGTCAACAAGGAGACACGAGATTTGCTGATTTATTAAATGCCCTTCGTATTGGAGAACTAAATGGTCAAAATTTTGAATTGTTAATGACGAAATTAATTACAGAAGCAACAAGAGAGTTTGATTTGGAAAATGCCATTAGAATCTACCCTCTAAGATCACAAGTTGATGCCCATAATGAAGCTGTACTAGAAAAGTATAGAAAAGATGGAAAAAGAATTTATAAAATAAAAGCTCAAGATAGAATTGCTGATGCCAAAAGAAATGTTGATAACATAGATATGGATAAAATTGTTCCTACTGATATAAATAAAACTGGAGGCTTACCAAAATATTTGGAAATATTCGAAGGAGCAAAAGTAATGTTACGATCAAATGTAGATATTGAGAAAGGACTTGTTAATGGAGCAATGGGTGAAATAAAAGAAATAATATGGCCTCATTTCCGACGAGATCAGATGTATGAAGATGATGTACCAAGTGTGAAAATAGATTTTGGAAATGATGGAGTTCACACAATTGAGCCTCGATCTATACAATTTCCTCCAAAATTTAGTTATGGAACTATTGAACGAAGAAATCTCCCATTAATTCTGTGTTGGGCATGCACAGTACATAAAATGCAAGGCTGTACAGTTGATCGAGCTGTAGTATATTTAGGTAAGGCGTTATTCCAAAAAGGACAAGCTTATGTTGCTTTAAGTAGAGTGAGATCTCTTGATGGATTACGGATAGAGGAATTAGATTGTGGCAAATTAACAGAAAAGACTCCATGCAATGAAGATGCAATCAAAGAAATGGAACGAATGAGAAATTATCAGCCCCCAGATGAAACATAGATAAAATGTAAGATTGATTAATATACATCTGATCTCGGTTAAGGTAAGTATATCACTGTAAATACTTTAAGGTAAGTACATCAAGGTAAGTACATCATGGTAAGTATATTAAGGTAAGAGCAAATAATTTTTTGTCCTTGTTGGTCTTTGTCCCTTTGTTTGTGTTTGTCTGTGTTGGGTCTATATATACCTCACCTCCACGCGGTTAGACCTGGCACTCCAAATTTATGGAAACCAAGAAGGTATATTAATGTTTTGTACTGTAATTTAGAAAACAAAATTTAAATTTATGATGAGTTTTAGGCAATAAAGAATTAAAATATGACAAATTTAAAAATTTCTCTTTATAATTCAATTTAAATTTATTACTTTCAGGATAATAGTATTTCATGACTATTAAAGTCAATCAAAAAACTTAAAAGTAGTATAGGTCAAGTGAAATCGATTGCAATATATGAAGACTAAAAAGTAGAAAATAATACTTTATATAAAAAAAAAAACTTTTTTAAAAAACCACGTTTTTAACGCACTAAAAAGAAGAAAATAATTTTTCTGAAACCCCATAGGTACTGACATTACAAACAAGAGATATGATTTGAAGAAAATTTTCTATAACGTAAAACGTGGGGCGCAACTATGGCTAAAATATTCTGTATCGTATAAAAATTTATAAATAAATGTTATTAGGTACAAATTAATAGGATAAATGAATTCATATTTTAATTAGCTTCAAAAAGTAAAGCTTATAACTTATCGAAATTTTTAAAAGAGGTAAATTTAATTTATGAAAAGATTACCTTTAGATTACTAATAATATTCACTTTTAAAAAATTCTGATAAAAAATGACATCCTAACAATATTCTGGTAAATAATATAAGAAATTTAACTTGAAGAAATCTAAAACTAAATTTTGCTACTGCAAAACTTCTAGCAAATATTTAATATTTATGTTAATAAAATTTCTAAAGTGTAAATTGAAGATATTTATTTAATATTAAGGAATTAATTTTCCAAAAAAAATTTACATTAATAAAAGTATTCTGTTGGATTACTAATAATATTCCCTTTTACAAAAAGTCTGGTAAAAAATATAAAACTTAAAATATAAATCCATGGATATTGAAATAAATTAATCAAAGAAATTATATTGCATTTAAAAAATTTATTATTATTTGCGCCCCACGTTTTACGTTATAGAAAATTTTCTTCAAATCATATCTCTTGTTTGTAATGTCAGTACCTATGGGGTTTCAGAAAAATTATTTTCTTCTTTTTAGTGCGTTAAAAACGTGGTTTTTTAAAAAAGATTTTTTTTTATATAAAGTATTATTTGTATTAATTTTAATTGTGACTCAGAAAATTAAATCAGAAGGTGAGCATGACACCCAGTTGCCTGAGACACGACTCCCAAATAGGTAATCGGGCCTGGACCGAAAGTAGGGAAAAATAGATCAAAAAATACATACATAGGGCCCACACGTGATTTTTCCAAAAAATAGGGGGGTCAAATTCGTATGTAAAATAAAGGGAATTTACTCAAATTCCGTTTATTAGCATACGTTTTAATAGCTTAATGATTCCAAATACAAAATATACCATTTGCACCGTATATTTCACCAGGGAATATATAACGCAATTTGTGAAATTTACTATCTTCAGAGGTTGTCTTTTTCATTTTGCTCAATGCATTTATAGAAACATCAAGTCAATGCCAGAAGTTTTGAAGCACTATAATGATATAGATAATCCTGACAACTCCACTCATTTACAAATTCTTGCAGCTTTGGTTTTGGTACCACCATCAAAAGTCATTGTAGCCTACCAAGCATTAGCTGGACGACCAACAGGGCAAAATTCCGTGATCTTTTTTCTTACTTCGAGCGCACTTGGTTAGGTGAACAATATTTGGCTGGCTTTTATGACCCCGAATTCGACATTGGATCATTGGAACATCTACGATGCCACTTTGATGGGTTTGCCTCGAACAAACAACGCATTGGAAGGTTACAACACTGCTCTTCGTTCACGCTTGGGAGGTTACAAGACATCAGTATGGAACCTGATTAAGCAAATCCATATTGAGCATAACCTTATCTCTTTGGAAATCTGTCGTGATGTTCGTGGTAAGAAGCCTGATCCACCAAGGAAACGATTCAGCGACTCGCTTGATTTGCTTCTAACCATAATGAAGGCAAACCATGAAAAATGGGACGCTAAAAAACCAGATGGAACAGATGTGATGACACCAAGCATGATGAATAACTACTTCATTCAAGTCTCTTCGACTATTCATTAATAAATAAGTAAAAAAAAATTAGGGAAATTTTTTAATTAGGGATTTATTCTTTTATAGGGATTTTTTCTTAGGGATTTTTACATGATTTCTCTTTCAAAATATCCTGCCACTACGGGCGGGCGAAAAGCTTTCGAAATCTTAAAGTAGTTTTTTATAAATAACTCATTTATTATTAAGTTTAGGTAAAAATGAATATAATGAAACTTTTAGTAAATTCGATTCCCTATAAATTTAATACAATAGTATGATAATTCTCATAAAAATCGGTAATTCAGAACAGTCTGAAAAGTGGAAATCTCGAAGAATCTCGGAGCAAAAATTTTCAAAATTTTCCGATCATCGTATAAGCTATCCTTATTTCATGAGGAAAGCTAAAATGATTTACTTATAGCTGGAAAAAAATATTTTCTTTTTAAAACTGTAAATACGAGTAAATAAAATACAAAATTAAATTTTTTTGCCAGATTTTGTAAAATCAGTGTTTCATTTACAAAACTTTTTTAAATATTTAATATAAAAAAAAAATCTTAATGAAAATTTGTCTTTGAGAGAGCCCGGGGGGGGGGGGGGGGCATAGGAAGGTGGAGCGGCTAGTCAAACCCCCCAGGATCAAATCCTGGTTGCGCCACTGTTAATTATATATTGAATTGCTTGATTCATCTAGATGTATAAATTCAATAAAAACAACATTTATAAAACAATATGTTTAATAGAACAAATTGAATAGCGAAATGATCACAAATTTTGTAAAGACTATTTTGTATTTTAATTAATTTTTAAATAAATATTATATATTTCATAAAACATTTTTCGTTTCTTTTAGATTAGTTAATTACATTAAAGTATGTAGAATTTTCAGTTAAGTGAAAAATATCTATTTAGAGATAAATATTGGTTTCAATAATCCAAATAAATAATTTTTCATTAAACAGAAAATATTCTACAATCTTTTTATGTAATTAAAAATTTTTTATGTAATTAAGAAATTTTCTTGGTGTTTAATAAGTCACTGGTAGAGGGCTATAAGAACAATGTTTCAGAAATAAACATTGACTGTCTTAGTCTTATAGAAATGGTCTGTGGTCTGTGGCTTCTTTCATAACAGAAAATTTAATATATATATACTAGCTGCCCCGAGCGCCTTCGGCGCTCTCCGCACCTAGACGGGGGCTCCGCCCCCTGTACCCCCCCGAGTGATACATAGTATTTGGTTAAGTGTAGTAAAAGGTTTTCATCCTTTTTGTTTCAATCAGTATATTACATAAAACATTCATTTCTTTTTGTGTTCTTATTTAAAATATATTTTAATTTAATCAGTAAATTAATTATATATATTATTATTGTATATGTTATATCTATATATCTCTGTGACTCTAAGGAACTCGAAAGTTCTTGGCCGCAGCAACCACATTTCTCCAAGTGTCCCATCTCTCTTACGTCCCTTCCTACGCGTCCTTGGTCTTCCAGACGGACGTTTTCCAATCGGTCTCCGCACCGTTTTCCAATCCAATATCTTTTTCCTCTCCATTTCTAGCCACGTCCCCTGCCTATCGCAGCTTTTTCGCTTTTATAACCCTAACTATTTCTGAAGATGCATAGAGGTCATGCAATTAATCGTTATGCAGTCTCCTCCATTCCCCGGTGACCTCATCTTTCTTTGGCCAATAAATGCTGGAAAGAATACTCTGAATCTACTCTCATCTCCCATGCGTCCCACCAATATAATACAAAAGGCAAAATAATTGGTTTATATATTTTAATTTTGATTCCTTTTGATAATAATTTTGATGAGATAAGCCTCTTTACTGCATGATAACAGGCGTTTCCCGATTTCAACCTCGATTTAAATTCTTCTCAAATATTATTATCCTTCCTGATTACATTCAATTTTTCTACATATTCAAATTCTACATTTTGTATATTAAGATTTTGTTACTAAATATTTTTTCTTATCACTATTAATTTCAATCTGAATTAGAATAAAATTATAAATTGCCTCCTCTTCCAGTCCATTTGCCTATCAAAGCATCTTAATTTCTTAACACTGGTTTTTTTTTAAATTTAAAATAAAAGGAGATAAATAGTTTTAAATTATATTTGAATGGTCTATTAGATTCTATATATCAGTATTTTTTTCTGAATTTAATACCAACTTGATTTTCAAAATGTTCCATTCGTTATCCATATGAATAATTACATGTGTTAAAATTTAAAAAAATTCAAATATTCTAATTTTTTAATTTTATATACAATTGAATAATATTTTTTATTAATATCATATCAAAAAAGAGAATTTATTAAAAATTAAAAATAAAAAAAGAAGCCTATTAATAAAAAAATATAATAGAATACAATAATTTTGATTTAAAACAAATTTTAATTTAAAAAAAAAATACTCAATATAAAAAAGACATAAATTTAAAACATCTCGTTTATATCATTTGTCTAAAAAATCATATTTTAATTTTATATAACCAAGAAATCATTTTTGCATTTAAAATATAGTTGTAATTAATAATTGAAACAAAAACAAAAATAATATAATTTAGTCATTTTAATTGAAGTTTTGAAAATATTTTTGTATTCATAAAAGTTTAAAAATAATATATTCAGTTTTTTAAGCTTTCACTTTCAAATAGAAAAGAAGAAATATTCAATTATATAGAAAGAATAAATAAAATTTAAGTTAAATATGATCTAAATATTTTATTAAATAAATTTAAATGACAACTTTTAGAATAAATTATTTAATTTAATTGATATTTAAATATTAGAATTTAAAATAAAAAGTGAAATTTTATAATAATTTTTAAATTCTGAGCAATATGCAGACAAAAACCTTTTTTATATATATAGATAGTCGAGCTGGGGATGGCAATATGGGTTTTTCCAAGAAGAGAAAGTTACCCCCCCCCCCCCCCCGAGGCTCTAGGAGGGATTAATTTAATTATTTATTATATTTCAAAGGAATATTTTAATATAATTTTAAATGAATGAATGAAAATTCAAATTTTATATAGTTTTTTATATATGTTTATTTATGCAGAAAAAA
Source organism: Labia minor (assembly GCA_963082975.1). NCBI lineage: Eukaryota > Metazoa > Arthropoda > Insecta > Dermaptera > Spongiphoridae > Labia > Labia minor. Next base: position 34,490,525 of record OY720350.1, on the reverse strand, counting down.
TTAATTATAGGATTCAAGGTGTAAAAACTTTATAATATAATATATTATAATTTTTTTCATTTATTACAACAAAAAATTTATTTTATTAAAAAATTCCTATAAAAATCCAATTAAAAATAATACATTTATAGATTGTGTGTATAGAAGAGATCATTGTAATATATATACATTAATACATTTTTTTTTAATAAAGTTTTAAAAATTATTAGTTAAATCTGGAATATTTTAAAAACATATATTTATTTTTAAATATTTTTTCTAAATAATTGTACAATAGATTGTTAAGAATAAAGAACATCTTTAACAAAAAGGTTTCTTTACCTAATGAAAGTAATAATATGTTCAGGTAACATACAAAGTATATATATAAAAAGGGTTCCCAAGAAACAATTAAAAAAAATATTTTTTTTAAAATTCCCCAAAAAGGTCTTGAAAGAAATTAATATTATTTTAACCAAAATGTTTGTTAAAAACAAAAACAATTTTTTCTCTGAAGTGGAAGAAATTTATATTAATAATAATTTTAATAATAAAAATAATAAAAACTTGATTTAATTTCATATTGAAGCCAAAGTTTTTATATAAACATCTCGATTGTATTTTATATTTAATTAATTTTGATTAATTCTATTTAAATGATTAACTGTAAATATTTGATATGTGATTGTGTGATAAAAATTTAATTTAATATTTAAGCCAAATATTGTAAAGTAAAAGTAAGATAAATAAAAATATATTTATGTACTTTTCAATAATTGAACATAAATTAGCTGGAGTTTCTCCACTCGACTATCTCGCAATTTGAATTGGATTAAATAACAACATATATTATATTTAAAGTTAATTTAATTAATTATAAATTATAAATAATAAATATTAAATCAGCGCATGTTTGGCTTTTTGTTGATGGCACCACGTCACGTGTTGGCGCTTGAGATTTGCAGTGTTAAAAAATTAATTCTGGTAATTTCAGCGAATCAATCAAGCTGAAATTCTATATATAGTAGTTTTATACAATTATTAATAATGTGAAAAATTATCAAACATATATCTTTATTTTTACGGTCACTTTAGAGGAAAAAAAATCAAAACGTTGTAGGTAATGACCCTCTTCCGGTTGAGCTACATTTCTCAAAAGTTGATAGAAAACTACGAATTTTGAATAATGCTCATGTACCAAAGTTCATCATTCTAGCTCAAACTGTTTTTGCGTAATCTTGGTTACATACATACACACACACACACACACACACACACACACACACACACACACAGACATTTTTCTCAACCTTAGTGAAAATGATTCAGGAACCTTTAAAACGTATAAAAACATCAAAATCTCAACATCGAAAATTTTCGTGATCGCAATACTATCTCTTACGAGATAGTAAAAATTAAAGAAATTGTGATTCAATGTTTATTTTGAAATGAAAAAAAAAATGTAAAATTATGTTATAAATTATTTTATAAAAAATTATTATAAATTGAAATTGTTCTAATGACGAACACAATAGAAAATTAATTATTCAGTGTGTAAATTTTATAGAAATTAATTTTTAATTTTTTTATTTATTTTTAAATAAAATAATAATTAATATTTTCGAAGATATTACAGATTTGCGGGACGTAGCCTTTGCCAAAAATGGAAGAAAATGATATATAGGTAATAAACAAATTTTACATTTGTATATATATATATATATATATATATATGGAATTCCCTATTTTGAAATGATTGGAACTCTATGAAATTAATAATTAATAAAATTAATGAAGTTCAATAAATTTTTATAAAAATTGACCTTATCTATAATTTAATAATAATAATAATTTTAAATATATATATATAGAGAGAGAGATAAATTATAAAAATTGAATTAAAAATCATGAAGTATAAAGTGACCAAGGGGGCTTGGTAGTCAATAACCAATGAGAAACGCCGCCCTACTCAAACTCAAGAGCCACTCGGATTGGTTTGCAGCTAACGAGAGAGAGGGATAGTTAAGCAAGCCATGAGAGACCCTCTCAGTTTCACATTTGCGTTTGCCTTGAGCTGTTCTTACACAACAGGAGAGTGTTTTTCAATTTTATCCAGCCACAATTTATTATTGTAGTAGAATCCTTCTCCGGATTAAGTAGTAATCTACTTAATTGATGTTTATGTTCTTATAAAGTGAGTGTCGTTTCAATTATTTTTATAATTCATCCGACCCGCCTTTTACAAATAAAAGGACATAGTGGACAAGTGCTTGATACTTATCGACTTCAGTAGAAATAACAAATATCTTGCTGCATCTGGTGAAGGTAAGTTTTTATTTAAATTACATTTCATATGTTCCTATGTTTATTGAATATTCTTATACAATCAAACTATAGCGTGTCTTAAAATTAAAAATAAATATATATATGTATATTCAAAAACATGATGAAATCATTAATTAAATAAAATAAAAATTCCTATTTTTATTGATTATAAAATTCCTATTTTTATCATTTTAAATAAAATCGTTGTTAATGATTTTATTAAAAATATATTCTTTTTCTATCTTAATTCAAGCAAATATAAAAGAAAATATTTCTTATTTTATTTTATTTTAAACTCAAACTGTAAAGTATGCCCTAATCCGATATAGGATATACTATAGTTGGTATTAACAAATTTTAATAGTTTCATTTGATAAGAATATTCCTATTTTTATTTGACTAAATAAAATTCATAGATTATATTAATATTCAGACAGTTGTGTAGAAATATTTAGAAATAACCAACTAATAAGGCATTATAAAAAAAAAACATATTGAAAAATATTTAATACTAAAATAAATAATAAACGATCTCATTATAATAGAAATATATAAACAAAAATATGTTTCCAAATAAAAGTTTTAAATAAGGATTTGTTGAAAATTTTTGAACTACTCGTTTACATCATTATTCGATCTCAAACACAAAACGGTTTTAGAAAATCACTATCTAATAACACTAAATGATTGATTTATTTTCTATTCTATATATATTGAACTACAGGTTTAAAAAATATTATCTATCTGTAATTATTATTATTATTATTAAAGTAATCGATTTATTAAATCATGTCCCAAAACATAAATTTTTTAAAACATTTATCATGGGCCTAAAGTTTGAATTTCTTCATTTTACGAGTATATCCATACATATAAGAGAGAAAAAAAATATTATTTTATTTATGCCTAATATATTGCAAATTGTAAATATTGTATCTAAAATCTATTTTTTGCGATCTATTTCTTATTTGTTTCATATCATTTCTTAACTGTCGACAAATACAATACATGAATTTCCAATTAATTAAAAATTACTTGCTATCGTTTTAAAAAAATAAAATATTTTTGATAAAATTATTATTCCCAAAATATATGAATAAATTTAACTAGAAGTATTCTAATATGATTTTATTTTTTTTTTTTTTTTTAGGTAGCCCAGTTATCTAATCCGAAAAGAAGAATCGTGAATCCTTGAAAATATTATATCCAATTAATTAAATATGTCGGATTCTAATATTTATAAAATCCTTTCTGACCACGTTTTGAGTGCGTATCAATTAATACAACTTGGGTTTCCTATAGAATGTAATTTAGGTCCTGGAAAAGCTATATTTTTTGCAGACACCTATCCAGATAAATCCAACAAAGATCGAAATCCATTAATGGTAAATAATGCTAGTGATCTACTGGAAAATAAAAATGAGAGGGTTTGTGTAAGATGTAAACTTACATTTTATATGGATGATAATGGGGATTACATGGATTACCAGGATCCATGTATCTACCATTATGGAAAGTTATTTCAAAATAGAGGAAACAACTTGGAATACACTTATACATGTTGTAATGGTAACTCGAACCATAGCGGCTGTACTTTTGGATTAAGGCATGTTTGGACAGGTATAAATAAAGGATTCAATGGTCCATTGGACGGATATGTGCGGACTGGTCCACGAAAAACAATACCTACTGATGGCAATTTTGGAATTTATGCCGTTGATTGTGAAATGTCGTTCACCGCAAATGGATTAGAGGTCACGAAAATTACAGTAGTTGGAAGTGATGGTCGTCTGGTATATGATACATTAGTTAAACCGGACAAAGAGATAGTTTGTTATAATACAAGATTTTCCGGAATCACTCCACAGCATTTTTATAAATTTGGATACAAATCCTTAAAAGAGGTTCAAAATGATTTAATTCAATTTATCAATTCTGATACGATTTTAATTGGACATGGGCTTGAAAATGATTTAAGGGCCTTAAAAATGATTCACCCAAAAATTATAGACACATCTATACTTTTTCCTCATGAATACGGACTTCCTTATCGTCGTTCATTAAAATCACTATCCAAATTTCTATTAAAAAAAGATATTCACACATCACCGACAGGTCATGATAGTATTGAAGATGCTCGTTCAAGTCTTGAATTAGCATTATTTTTCATAAATTTGAAAAGAAATCAATCCATACCATGAAAACCAAAATATTGGAAAACATTTTGTATATTATTCAAAATATTAGGTATAGTGAATACGAGTCAATAAACATTTATTATATTAATTTTTTAATGATTGTATTAAAGAAGAAATATGTATATTTTTTAGAATGTATATTTTAATTTATACCATTTGTAAATAGGTGTATGATTAATTAATGTTCAACTATACGTATTCTAGTCTTAGAAAAAGTAAAAGTATGACTGAATATATCCAATTATATTAAATTAAACTCAAACAAAAATCACTGTCAATGTATACAAGGTTAACAAATGATTATCAATCATGCACATATATAATTATGTTCCAACTGTATTTTCAAACATTATGATAAAATTTAAATTTTAAATTAATCTACGAAATAATATTAAAAAAAAAAAAAACTTTTTTCATTCCAAAATTTATGAATAATCTATCATATATTCATACATTCTCATAATTAGTACAAATTATTTTTATTGATAATTATTCAGGAAAACGCCTTTTCGAGTATTTGGATAATAATACTTTACCCCCAGCGGGTTCCTTTTGCAATACCAAATAAACTTGATTTATAAAATTTGTTCGGGCCTCCTCTGGTTAACGAGATAAAAATTATTAACATATGCATATAAATTCAGTGATATTCTAATAAGGTACCATGTTTTATCCGTTTGACCACCCGAGGGCGCACTAATTTTCGGTTATTATAAGTTCGGTTTGGATATAGGAAAATTTTTAATTAGTACAAATGATTAATTTCCTAAATCCAAACCGAACATATAAAAACCGAAAATTAGTGAATTTATCAATAAAACATTACTTAATGGCATGGCACATTTCGACGTTCATAACTAAACTGTCAAACTTTAAAAATTATTTTGTTAATCATTTTTATCTCGTAAACTAGAAGTAACCCGAATAAATTTCATAAGAAAAGTTTATTTGCAATTGCAAATGGAACCAACTGTTAAAAATTTATCCAAATCCACGAAAAGGCGTTTAATTGAATAATTAGCTTTTATATTTTATTTATTTAGTTTTTAACACAAAACAAATATGTTGCTCATTTTTGTAATTTATTCTATCTAATTCAGTTTTTAATAAATTTGTATAAAATAAAATCGATTTAACTAATAATTTTTAAAACGTTATTTAAAAAAAATGTATTAACTTTATAAATAATATATATTACAATGATCTCTTCTATACACACACTATAAATGTATTATTTTTAATTGAATTTATATTTGAATTTTTTTAATAAAATAAATTTTTTGTTGTAAAAAATGAAAAAAATTATTATTTATTTAGTTTAAGTTTTTACACCTTGAATCCTATACACCTATATAGTTATGATTTTTTAATTACATTAAGATCATTTTTAAAAAATATTATAATTTGAAAAAAAAAATGAATATTATATAATTTAATATCAATTTTTTTATATACCTTTATTATTACACTACTTAATAGAATAAATCAATGTCTAGATAAAATAATTAATTTTTAAAATATTAGATGGTTATACAAAAATAAAGTCAATTTTATATAAATCTATTTTTATAAAAAAAATCCAAAAATTATTATTAAATAAATTATATATTTAATTTAATTTCCCTTCAATATATAATAAATTTTTAATTAATTTCCTATTATACAAAAACTAACTATATTAAAAATTCTCACAGATAATTTATATTTTATTAATGTTAAAAATATTTTTAGTAATCTTTCAAATATAACTTATTTAAATACATATTTACTCCCCTTTTTACCTCCCGACGATAGTATGGGAGGTATTGTTTTCACATCCAATTTCACATGAGGAGATTTTTACATATCACCACGAATCATGCACTTTCTTATGGTTTTATCCTTGTGAAAAATCATTTTCTATTATTTTTTTCTTAATTTAAAATTATAGGACGTCACCCAGCCCTTCCTGACTTCACAGCAAGCTCTTCCATATATATTCTAAATAAAATAAAATTAAAAATATTTATGTTCTATGCCTATCTGTATTTTATTACATTAATAGATATATTAAAATTATTTGAAATTGTTTCTGTAGCTGGAAATTAATTTACTTCCAACCGTCGGTCGGTTCAGACCTGGCCACAGGTCAACTTATTATTATATTATTATATTTTTCAGTTCTCTAAAAGATGTTGTTTTTTCAATAAGACGAAATAATTTCAACAAATACAAATACCAACTTTCATACAAATATAAAATAGAAAAATTTAAATTCTTGTCAAAAAACAGCGCACTCTAACGAACACTTAATTCGGTAATTAATTATATTATAAAAAAATCGTGATTATTATTTAGATAAAGAGTTAAGATCAAATTGAATTAGGTTCAAGGTGAGAAGTCTAAAATTAATGATGATAATAAACAAAAAAAAATTAATTTTGTCAATAAATAATTATAGTAGGAAGCTCTTACGTCACGCTAAACAACCACTACCCATTTAGCGGGAAAAAAGGGATTCTTTTGGACGAATCCCCCAGCGAAGGCGAGAGACAAAAGGAAAAGATATTAGCCACTTCGCTTCCACTAACGATTCGAGACGCTAAAACAAACAAACTTCTAATTAATCTAATTATTGATTAAAATAATTGTTTTCTTTTGAAATCTTGACCAACTAGAAAAGGTAATAATGATGGTATAACCAATTCAAGTGATTCAATGTTATATTCAGCTTTGGGCCCCTGCCTCTTATTTATTAAGATTTCATTTTTTTCATTTTTTATTCTTTATAATAATAAATAGAATAATAATTTTTTAGTTTATTACTAATAGTATTAATAATATGAAATTTATCGGTTCTTTGTAAAAATTGAATTGTGATAAAAAATAATTTTTAAAAAAATAAGTAATCGTTTATTAACCAATAATTTTAAGGAAATTTTTACGTTTTTTTTTTATAATAAAATTATAATAAAATTAATTAAATTTTGTAATTTATCTAATAAATGAAAAGAGAAATGTTGAGTATTGTGCGCACCTCTCCTAGTCAGCCGGTCGGCCCCTCCTAAATCCCCCTCCACTGCCAGACCAACTCGTGCGGGTGGCCATTACAAAACGGAATTCAAGATGGACTGCGTTTTATCCATCGAATTTATGTCTCTTTCATTCTCTAGTACCAGTGGTGTACCTAGAACTTTTGCCGCCCGGGGCGATCTCCAGTTTGCCGCCCTTTTTATTATAAGTCAATCAAATAGTGGTTTTTATAAATTAATACACATAAATAAATTATTAAGAAATTTAATCAATATTAATTAATACACAGAGTAAATTTTTTTACACATATTTGTATGCACTCGTAAACATATTAATATAATATTTACTCTTCTAGCTTTCATACTAGAAAAATCTTGTATAATGCTCCCAAAATTTATATTTATATTTTTTCCGCCGGCCCTGCTTTTCAAAAGAAAAATCGATGATTTAAAAAAATATTGGTATATCACTTCAAAGTAATCATATAAACTTTTCAAAAGAAATGACATTTATAAACTGATATCAAAAAATTTTAGTTAATAAAAAATTGCCGAACAAAATCTTAAAGATGCGTTTACAAATTCAACGAATTTTAATGAATACAATAAAATAAAATTATTATCCTGATCTTGGAATTAGAATTCAAAATTTACACTAAAATGCATTTATATACACCGAGGAATAATATTCGAAATCATATAGTTGATCATAATTTATATAAATCAAATAGTAAACTTATAATATTCATATTAATCATTTATTATTCAGGAAAGAAAAAAAATAAATATGAAATGAATAAGTTGCTTTTTACAACTATAACTAAATATACAAAATGCCGCCCCAAGATAAGTGCCGCCCGGTGCGGACCGCACCCCACTAGGTACGCCACTGCCTAGTACTTTCAATTAATTATAGTATAAAAAAATTCATTGAAAATTCCTTATTATAAAAAAGATTTATTTATTCTTTTTCATTTTTTTTTATATTTTGTCATAATCACTTTTGCAGCGAATTATCAATTTATCATAAAGTACGTAATATAATAATATACATATATTAATATTAATAGACCAATATAAGTATTATTATTATTTTATTTTGAAAATTATTAAAAATTATTATGATATTTTTAAATTGCATGAATTTTAGATAATTTTGAACGGAGTTTGAATATATAACAGCAGACTTATATTTATAATAATAATATATATTTAATAATATAATATATCAAATAAATAATATATATTTCTTTCTTTTGAGTGCATATAAAGTTTGTATAAGATTATAATGAAAACTAAATTTTTTTCGCTTAATGTCTGTCTTTTTTTAAAAAATTTATTAATTTTTATTATTTTAAAAGGCAAATTAAACTAAAAATTATGTCAATCAATTTTTTGTGCATAAATAAACATATATAACTTATAATAAATAGGAATGGAATCGCTTTTTCATTAACGCCATCTGACGGATAAATATAGAGTTGGTGTTCCTTGTTAAAAATTCAAATAATTTATAACATTAAAAGAGGGATTTTTAATTAATATATACTAAATGCACCCAACGTTTTTCGTTGTATATGGAGAAATTGATCCATCAATTTGTCAGGCCTATATCAAAATTATTTTATTCTTTTTAGTTCATCGATTGTTTCTTATTTGTGTATATAAATTTAAAATTTAAAAAATTGAAAAAGTATTTTAAAGTGAATCGAAATGTTTTATTATTGTTTCTTTTAAAAAATATAATGAATATTTTTCTTCAATATCTTATTTATATATTCATAATATATATTTATTATTTATATTTAATTTTTTCCGAATAGAAAAAAAAATAGAATAAATAAAATAAAATAAATATCTTTTGTCAATCAGACTGAAGTGTTTTTTTTTTTTTGCATTCGATCGCTTTTAATTTTTTCTTACTTGTGTTTTAGTGCAGTAAAACCCAGAAAGGATCAAAACGCATCGACATGAAGTGAAATTGATAAAAAACGTTATAATGTAAAAAATCCTTGCAATTTATGCACTGCCACGCACACTAATCTTTTCCGGGCAAGACCTTAAAGACTAGTAATTTTCTTAAAACATTAGAATTTATTCATTTAAAGTAAATTTTAATCAATTTTCATAATCGCCAAGGAGGCGGAATATTTGAAAAAAAATAAAATTAGCTTACAATAGTACACTTGTGAATATTGGATTGGGTGACAAAATAATTATGAATATTTTTTTTTTTTTTCTTTATTTTATTTACAATCAGCTCAGTTTTGGAGCTATAAGTAAATTTGATAATAATTTATTTACATACACTCTCACACTCAGACACTCATACATTCATTCATTCATTCTTACAATCACACATCACTTGAAGAGAAAGTCGGCCATCGACGACGTCCCTATTTTAGTTTCATCCTCCAGTTTTTTGATATAGCACGCTCCTCAATATCGAGAACATGGGTCTTCTTAAGTCTCCTGTAGACTTCACTGTTGTCTAGGAGAGCAATCGCTGGTACATTTGGATGATTTTCAAGTTTTTTAATATGTTTGATGAATGACTGATGGATCACTTCTCTGACTGACTGAACGAGAAGGTCATTGTGCAAGCTTGCATTTGAGACGTACCAGGGTGCATTTGCTATGCATCTAAGCATTTTGGATTGCACTCTTTGTATTTTATTTATATTGGACTCGTTGGCAGTTGCCCAGATTTGACATGAGTATTGCCAGATTGGCTTAAGCATTGACTTGTAAAGCAGTACTTTTGTTTTAAGTGTAAGTTGTGAGTTTTTTCCCAACAGCCAATACATTTTTTTATATTTGATGTTTAATTCATTCTTCTTTTTATCTATGTGAATTTTCAAGTTTATTTTCGAATCAAGATACAGTCGAAGATACTTCACAGAGTTATTTCGTCAATTTCGACATCAGTCTTTAGTCGCGTTAAAATAAGTTTTTCAAAGATTTTTTATGTTTGGGGAAGAAGACTAATTGATCGATATGAGGAGACTTCCGACTCTTGTTTTCCTGATTTAAGAATCATGATAATATGAGCAATTTTCCATTGAATTGGAAAATTGCGAGTTCTTAAAATGGCATTGAATATTTGAGTGAGTAGAATTGTTCCTTTTTTCGGGAGTTTTTTTTTAAGATCTCAACAGTGATTAGGTCATATCCGGGGAATTTTCTCCCGTTTTTTTCGTGCTTAATAATATTTTCGATTTCTTTTGAGTAGAATGATTGAATTTGAGGGGATAACTGTAATGGAGAATCCAGAAAGTTTTCTATTTCTAGATTCTCATGGTTGGGACAAGTTTGGGGAAAAGGATTGAAAGTATATTCCAAATGTTTGGAGAAAGTTTCAGCTTTTTCTATATTTGTTCTGGCCCAAGTATTTGTATCGGTTTTTAATGGAGATACAAATTGCTTGGGTCTTTTTAAATATTTAGTTGCATTCCAGAGAGAATGATCATTATTTCCTTGAGGAGATAAATTTGAAAGGAAGTCTTGCAAAGTATCGTTTTTGTTTTTTATAATTAGGTTCTTAAGTTCTTTTGAAACCCTATTGAATGCCAGTTTATCTGGTGGGTATTGACTCCTTTGCCATATTTTTCGAAGTATTCTTTTCTCTTTCAGGTTTCCTTTAATCTCCAGTGGGTAATTTATTCGCTTTTCTTGATTGTCTATTTTTGGTGTAGATAGCCAAGCTGAATCATGTATATTTTTATTGAAATCTTCAATTGCGTGTTCAATATCTTCTTCAGTTTTAAGGGGGATTTTAGTATTAAGATTATCTTCAAGATTTTATTTGAAAAGAGCCCAGTTAGTCTTTTTATTGAATATTGTAGGGGTTCTTTCTTTTTTTTATAATCATGGAGCTTATAGTAGCAATCACTGGGGTGTGGTCAGAGCTGAGATCCAAACATTCTTCGATAGTGTAATATGAATTTGTCAAACCATTCGATACAAAGAAATCCAGTAGATCGGGCAATCTACTGGGATCTGAGGGCCAATAAGTTGGCTTACCAGTAGATATAATATTATAACCTCTCGACAAAATTGTTTTAAGCAGGTTTCTTCCTTTGGCTGTTATAACTCGAGAACCAAATGATGTGTGTCACCTCCAACTATGAATTTTGATCCAAGTGTTTCAAAGAAATTTACAAATTTTTCTTTGGTGATGGAATGACGAGGAGGGCAATAGAGTGCGCTTATTACAAGAAGTGTTCCATTTATGCCTGTAACTTGTATTGATGTAGCTTGAAGAAAGTTTTTTTCATATTTCTCCAATTCTATGTGATATATTGTTCTTTTAATAAGAATTGCAGTCCCTGCATGGGCCGTACCATCAGGATGGAGTGTGGTGTAACAGTTATATCCTGGAATCGCGAAATAGCTTTTATTTGTGAAATGCGTTTCGGATATCAATAGTATGTCAATTTTTAATAATGTGGGTCTCCCAGGATAAACGTCTGTCTAGGTGTAGTCCAAGGTATTTAACTGAGTCAAGTTGGGGGATGGGTTTATATAGTTTAACGGGTGGACAAGTCTTTCTATTTAAGGTGAAAGTCACATGTGTCGATTTTTCCTCGTTGACAACTATCCTCAATTTGTCCAACCAAGGCTCTCAACCTCCTCCGCTGGTTTTCCTTGTTTTGGGACCATTATAATTCTGGCGCGTTTCCATTCTTTCGGAAATTATCCCAGAATTATAATATTATTAAATACGGAGGTGATCAATTTCAAGGCACATCTTGGGAGAACTTTCACCATTTTCCCTTTAATTAGGTCGTCCCCTGGGGTCTTCTTGTTTTTAATTTTCAGTTCAAGTTCAGAGGGGGTGATTTGTTGGAAGTTATTATTAGGAAATTAATTAAATTCGATGGATGGGTTTTGGAAAGATGACCATGATTCTCCCGTAGGTGGTGGAGGAGAAAAAACAGTGGTTAGGTGTATAAAAACTTTTGAATATTATTTAGTAGTTTAAAATTAGTTGAATTATCGTATAAAAGAAGGCGCAACTGTCTTCCGCCTTCTTCATCAAGATTGAGCTTTTTCGATGCTTAATCACTTCTCGTTTGGTTTCTCTTCGTTTCGGACGTCTTCGTCAAAACCTCGATTAGTCATATCTTCGTCGGAAGCCATCTTTCTCTTCGTTCTCTCTCTCTCGTTTATAATCCATATCGTATTGGCTTCATATTTCTTCGATTTTTGTATTTAAATTTCATCGATTAAAATCCTTCGTAATTATCCAATTCGTAACAAATAGTACATTTGGATAAATATCTTGTAATTTCTAATTCGTATCAAATCGAACGATTAGATTATAATTTATCATTTTCTCGTTTCTATCTCGTAATATATTTATAACACGAGCTGTGTTCAATCATCGAAACTACCTCAGATTAAAGGTATTTATAAATATATATATTTTCTTATAATATTTCGAATTGTTAATGTTTCAAATAAAATATTAATTTTTCAAATATTCTTGTATATAATAATCTCATTTTCGTTAAATATTCTTGTATATAAAAATATTATTTTCGTTAAATATAATTGTATATAAAACCTAATTTGTTGTCTTTGATTTATTATAGATATTAATATATATAATTTTCGTTGTCTTTTACCCGATAGCAATTCAGGGGAGAATTGGCGAACTCCTGCAAATCTTTATAATTATTTATTATAGATATTTTAAATCTACAAGGGATGAAGAGAAATTTCCACATGGACCATTTTTGAAATAAATATCCCCGTCTAACCCATATTTCAGAAACCCGGAAATTCTCTTAAAACAGGAAAATTCCTATACATCCAAAATGGCGACCGTTATCGAGGACCAGGGTAATTAATAAAATTATATATATTAATCATTTGCTATTTTCGTAACAAATTACGCAGTTAATCGTCTTTCGTATTTCATCGGAAGTCTTCGAAAGGTTTCGTGTTGTACCCCCACCAACCATATCAGGTCGGTATATACGAATCACACTATCTCGACTGGTACTTCGTTCGGATATTTTCGTATACCCCCACCATCGTTCGATTCATTTCGACTATTTCATTCGGTTCGGATTGAACACACACTTCGTTTAATTTCGGGAAGTTTCGCTTCCATTCGTATATTTGTTTACTTTTGAAATTAATTTACAAATCGTTTTTCAATTTTCTTCTTTAATTAATAATTTGTTTAATAGTCAATTTATATTAAAATGGCTAATGAATTAATCGAATCCTTTGAAAGGGAATATTATTTGATACAAGTAGATTTAGACGAAGTTAATCATCGAATAGAAAATTCTATCAATTATGAGCCGACTCTCACTTTGATTAATAAATTAATTGACAGATGTAAAAAATTACAAGCTGACATTGTCGGTAATAATTTGTATAAAAATAAAGCTGGTAAAGTTATATTGACTAATTCTTCTGATTTAGTCAAAGATTTGAATTTACAATTTGATAATGTTCATCTTAAAATTATTGAACAAAATAATACACTTTTAAAAAATGTTTCAGATTCTCCAGATATTAAAACAAATGTCAACATATCACTTCCACAGTTGCATTTAGAAAAATTTAATGGGGATTTGGACAAATGGAAATCTTTCGAAACACAATTTCTCAACACTGTCGATTTGAGGATGGATCTTACTCCTACTCAGAAGCTCATGTATTTAAGAAGCTTTCTACACGAGAAACCATTGAAAATAATTCATCATTTGGAAATAATCGATCAAAATTATAGTCGTGCATTGAAGTTATTAAAAGACAAATATAATAAAAAGAAACGGACAATTTTTAATTTATTGGATAAATTATTTAACTTGCCAAAAATAACGGTATCAAATTATAATCATTATTCTAATCTAGTTGATAATACAAAAAGTTTAACTGAACAATTACAAAATTATGATACTAATATTGAAGCATGTAATAATTTACTTGTATATTTGACTTATAATAAATTAGATTATACAGCCCAAACTCAATGGGATCTTCATCATCAAAGTGATGAAATGCCTCGTTTAAATGAATTACTGGAATATATAGAACATTTAAGTAATACTTGTTTAAAAACACAAAAAAGATTCAATAATGAAAATAGTTTTGGCTCCAATTCTAACAATAATAAATTCGTATCTAAACCAGTTAAAAAGTCATTTAATATTACTATGGTTAAAAGAAATAATTGTCATTTTTGTAATAGAAATCATAAATTGGAAATTTGTAAATTATTTTTAGAATTGGAACCGAGAAAAAGATTTGATTTTGTAAAAAGTAAACGTCTTTGCATAAAATGTTTAAACATAGGACATAGACTTAAATTCTGTCGATCTACATTAACATGTAATATTTGTAAAGGTTCTCATAATGTATTATTACACTTTTCCAGATCTGAGGCGGTATCGAGGATTGAACACATAGATGAACAATCAGGCTTAGGATCTCAGGAAAAGGAAACTCGAATACAACAGTCTTACTTTTCGAAAAATCAAGAAACCTCTTCTTCGCTAACTCGGTCATTGAATGCACATACTATGGGTTCGAACTTCACTTCTTTATTGCCTAGAGCTAAAATAGTCTTAGAAGATAAATCAGGTATTAAATATGATATTAAGGTTTTTCTCGATCAAGGTTCCGAATCCAGTTTCATATCGAGTGAATTGGTTTCATATTTTGACTTAGAACTCTTTCCATCAAATGTTATAATTGAAGGTATAAATAACACTCACCTTGTAGAGTCTCGGAACAGGGTTAATTTAACATTTGGTTCGACTATCGAGCAATCGTTTAAAATAACATCATCATTTCTTGTTATTGATAATCTATCGTTTACAATTCCTTCTAGAAAACTCGAAAGGAATCAATTTGAATTTACAAAGGAATTAAATTTGTCAGATAAAACTTTCCACATTCCAAATAAGATACATGTTCTCATTGGAAATGATCTTTTTCCAAAGCTCATTAAAAATAATATTATCTATAATTCGAATAAAAGTTTAATGGCAATGGATTCACATTTGGGATTTATTGTTTCGGGAAATGTTTTGACAAAATCATGTTTTACATTAAAGGAAAAAGAATCCAAGAGAATCGATTCTCAAGAGATAAATGAAAATATTAAAAAATTATGGGAGATTGATAACTTCGTAGATATCGAACCATCGAATATAATTTCAAATGCAGAATCTGCATTTTTAGAATCGATAAAGCATAATTCAAATGGTAGATTACAAATCGCATTACTATTTAAAAATGATTATATATTTTTAAGTAAATCATTTAATCGAACTAAAATTATGTTAGATAATTTAGTGAATAGACAAGTAATATCGAAAGAGAAAGAAAATTTAACTTTTAACTCATGTAACAAAGTATTAGGAATTGCATGGGATAATATTAATGATTATTTCATATTTAAATATAAAACTTATTTAGTCGTTGAATTAACTAAAAGGAAATTATCGTCTTACCTTACTAGTTATTACGATCCACTTGGATGGTTAACTCCTATCTTTATTAAATTGAAAATTTTATTGCAATATTTATTTTTTTTGAAAATTGATTGGGTTGAAGCGATCCCTATAGATTGTGAAAGTATTTGGACTCGATTTTCTGAACAAATACATTTATTAGAAAATATAAAGATACCTCGGTGTATATCACATATTAATAGTACTACTTATCAAATTTTCGTTTTTTGTGATACCTCGGAAAAGGCATACGCCTGTATAATTTATTTAGTCGGTTATGATGACAAAGAAGTCATATCTTCGAATTTAATGATCGCTCGAAGTAAGCTAGCTCCATTGAAGTCTATAAGCTTACCCCGTTTGGAACTATTAGGAGCTGTTCTCTTAATTCAAACTCTAAAATTAATTTTACCTTCTTTAGAGGTTGAGGTGAAAATGCATAATTTGTTTTGTGATTCAAAGATTGTTCTTTCCTGGATTCACAGTGCACCACGTAAATTCAAGACCTTTGTTGCCAACAGGGTGTCTAAAATTCAACGGATAGACATACCTCATCGTTGGTACCATATAAAATCTAATTTGAATCTGGCTGACTGTGCAACCAGAGGAATGGATATCAGTGAATTTCTCGTTAATAATAACTGGCTGAATGGCGACAAAAGTTTGTTTTTGCATTTACCTCAAGATTTTAACATCGAAGAAAACCAAAACATTGCCTTGCCTATAGAAGAGGAAAGAAACTTGGTTTTGAAAAATTTTATCACTTTATCGCAATCTGTTGAGAATCGTATTGTTCTTCTCGAGCAGATTATAAATAATCATAATAGTTATGATAAATTAATTACTCATTTGGCTATTTGGTTAAAATATATACGTATTCTACGCTTTCGAGTATCACGAAAGGATAAATCCTTTAAATTTGGAAATATTATAAATTTAGAAGAATTTAATCGAGCCAGAATGTTTCTAATGAGAAATATTCAACAAAAATGCTTCACTTGTATAAAGTTTAGAAGGAAAACAATCACATTTGTGATGGGAAATTTACACCCTGTTCGGTTGATTGTACAAAAAGCCTTCTTTCTAACTGGTATCGATTTTTTTCGTCCTTACCGAGTTTATTTAAAACGTGGCAGAGGAATGAAATCGATTAAGAATGATATTTGTTTATTCGTATTCGTTTGTCTCTCCATTAAGGCCATCCATTTAGAGCCTTGTGAAGATTTGTCAACCATCGCTTTTTTGAATGCCTTGACAAGATTTATTAATCGTCGTGGCATACCACAGAAAATATATTCGGATAATGGAACAAACCTCATTGCTGGAAATAAAGCTTTGCAGGTAGAATATAATAACTTACAAAAATTTCGTTATCAACTCGTTTTCGATTACTTTCGCTTATTTCGTATTTAGCTCACTTGGTTTTCGATTTCTTCGTTTCGTTTATTTCGTAGTTACCCTTTTTTTTGGGTAACGGGTGGTTTCTTTTCTAAAATTTCGATAGAAAAGATTTCCACTTCAGGGATTGGCGTCCCTGCCCACACGTGAGCTTCATGATTTCTTCCACGTCGACTCTCTTGGAGGAATCATGATTTCTTCGCTTCGTTTATTTCGTAGTTACCCTTTTTTGGGTAACGGGTGGTCTCTTTTCTGAAATATCGATAGGAAAGATTTCCACTTCAGGGATTGGCGTCCCTGCCCACACGTGAGCTTCATGATTTCTTCCCCGTCGACTCTCTTGGAGGAATCATGATTTCTTCGCTTCGTTTATTTCGTAGTTACCCTTTTTGGGTAACGGGTGGTTTCTTTTCTAAAATTTCGATAGAAAAGATTCTACTTCAGGGATTGGCGTCCCTGCCCTCACGTGAGCTTCATGATTTCTTCCCCGTCGACTCTCTTGGAGGAATCATGATTTCTTCTCAGTCGACTTCCTTCGCTTATTCGTATTTATCTTAATCGGGTAGCAGGTAGGAACTCTCTTCGTATATATATCTACCTCAGGGCGTAGCATCCCTGCCATATGCGAGCTCCAGGTTCTTCCTGGCACCGGGAGGTTATCCTGGCCTCTAAGGGCCCCACTCAGGGTTACGAGTAAGACCATCGATCGTAAAAATTAATCTTCAAATTCTATTCCATCGAAGAAATGCTAGATTAATATTAAGCTTGAATTGACCCTCCCTCCATAATACCATTGTCGGGTAAATTCAAGGAGAGGGAGGATGTATAAAAACTTTTGAATATTATTTAGTAGTTTAAAATTAGTTGAATTATCGTATAAAAGAAGGCGCAACTGTCTTCCGCCTTCTTCATCAAGATTGAGCTTTTTCGATGCTTAATCACTTCTCGTTTGGTTTCTCTTCGTTTCGGACGTCTTCGTCAAAACCTCGATTAGTCATATCTTCGTCGGAAGCCATCTTTCTCTTCGTTCTCTCTCTCTCGTTTATAATCCATATCGTATTGGCTGCATATTTCTTCGATTTTTGTATTTAAATTTCATCGATTAAAATCCTTCGTAATTATCCAATTCGTAACAAATAGTACATTTGGATAAATATCTTGTAATTTCTAATTCGTATCAAATCGAACGATTAGATTATAATTTATCATTTTCTCGTTTCTATCTCGTAATATATTTATAACACGAGCTGTGTTCAATCATCGAAACTACCTCAGATTAAAGGTATTTATAAATATATATATTTTCTTATAATATTTCGAATTGTTAATGTTTCAAATAAAATATTAATTTTTCAAATATTCTTGTATATAATAATCTCATTTTCGTTAAATATTCTTGTATATAAAAATATTATTTTCGTTAAATATAATTGTATATAAAACCTAATTTGTTGTCTTTGATTTATTATAGATATTAATATATATAATTTTCGTTGTCTTTTACCCGATAGCAATTCAGGGGAGAATTGGCGAACTCCTGCAAATCTTTATAATTATTTATTATAGATATTTTAAATCTACAAGGGATGAAGAGAAATTTCCACATGGACCATTTTTGAAATAAATATCCCCGTCTAACCCATATTTCAGAAACCCGGAAATTCTCTTAAAACAGGAAAATTCCTATACATTAGGTGATCAGACAATACACACAGTTTTTCTTTAACAGTACGCGCCCATTCACCATTATTGCAACGCAGAGGTGGTATATGGTTTGTCTGTTTTTTAATTTTTTTGGTCATTTTCCAAAGGAAGTAATCGGTAGAACTGGTTGGGGTGAGGTTTTTAAGGAAACTGGATTCTGTCATTTTTTTCATTTGTCTCAGTAGTCTTTTGATTTGTCTATTTAATTTGTTAATTTTGTTTTTGACGAGGGGACATCTTTGGAATTGCCATATACGTCTCAGTTTGATTTTCGTAGAGATAAGGTCTTGAATGTGGTGAGGAGTTTGAGAACAAATTTCTAATTTTCTTTTATTTGTTTTTTTAGTTGACTATCCACTGCTAGAAGATAGCTGATTGCATGCTCTCAAGAAGAAATAAGACAACTTGCACACCTCTTTTGCATAAAATTGTGTTGCACCACTTTGTGAAAATGTGTAACAAATTTATATGCAAAAGAGATACAGTTGCAAATACGGCCATCATTACTTTTCTAAATAGTTTTTCATAATTTTAATTTATTTATTTATATTTATTTTAGTTGTTAATTTAATTTATTCATTATTATTATTTTTAGTTAATTTAAATTTATTTATTTACTATTATTTTTTTATTTGTTTAATTATTTATTTTATTTTATCTTTAAAAGGATATTAATTACAGTGGCGCAACCAGGTTAACCCCCCCTCCAGGAGAGAACAAAAATATAAATTGCTGTATATTATCTACGATATTACAAATAGAAAAGAAAAAAAAATAATTCTTAAAGTCTAACTTAGTGTATAATAAGTAAGGTTATTTTATTTTAAAAAAGTTTTAACAAAAATAAAAATTGCTTATTTTTTCGTATAGGATTAAATATAAGGAATAAAAAATTATTTTATTATTTCTCCTAAATCATAAAAAACAAAAGACCTAATATAAGATTACTAGATGATTGTGAAATTTTCCAATTTGACTATTATTTAAATATAAAATAAATAAAAATATTACTCAAATTCTAAATATTTTTTATTAATAATACATTAATTGCTAATTTCATAAAAATTATGAAGCGAAGACTAATTTTTTCAAAATGGAAACGGGTAAAAATCCCTAAAACCGAAAATCCCATAAAGCGAAAATCCCTAAATAAAAATATCGCTGACTGAAAAAATCACTAAAAACAAATTTGTTCATTTTTGTATTAATTTTAATTGTGACTCAGAAAATTAAATCAGAAGGTGAGCATGACACCCAGTTGCCTGAGACACGACTCCCAAATAGGTAATCGGGCCTGGACCGAAAGTAGGGAAAAATAGATCAAAAAATACATACATAGGGCCCACACGTGATTTTTCCAAAAAATAGGGGGGTCAAATTCGTATGTAAAATAAAGGGAATTTACTCAAATTCCGTTTATTAGCATACGTTTTAATAGCTTAATGATTCCAAATACAAAATATACCATTTGCACCGTATATTTCACCAGGGAATATATAACGCAATTTGTGAAATTTACTATCTTCAGAGGTTGTCTTTTTCATTTTGCTCAATGCATTTATAGAAACATCAAGTCAATGCCAGAAGTTTTGAAGCACTATAATGATATAGATAATCCTGACAACTCCACTCATTTACGAATTCTTGCAGCTTTGGTTTTGGTACCACCATCAAAAGTCATTGTAGCCTACCAAGCATTAGCTGGACGACCAACAGGTCAAAATTCCGTGATCTTTTTTCTTACTTCGAGCGCACTTGGTTAGGTGAACAATATTTGGCTGGCTTTTATGACCCCGAATTCGACATTGGATCATTGGAACATCTACGATGCCACTTTGATGGGTTTGCCTCGAACAAACAACGCATTGGAAGGTTACAACACTGCTCTTCGTTCACGCTTGGGAGGTTACAAGACATCAGTATGGAACCTGATTAAGCAAATCCATATTGAGCATAACCTTATCTCTTTGGAAATCTGTCGTGATGTTCGTGGTAAGAAGCCTGATCCACCAAGGAAACGATTCAGCGACTCGCTTGATTTGCTTCTAACCATAATGAAGGCAAACCATGAAAAATGGGACGCTAAAAAACCAGATGGAACAGATGTGATGACACCAAGCATGATGAATAACTACTTCATTCAAGTCTCTTCGACTATTCATTAATAAATAAGTAAAAAAAAATTAGGGAAATTTTTTAATTAGGGATTTATTCTTTTATAGGGATTTTTTCTTAGGGATTTTTACATGATTTCTCTTTCAAAATATCCTGCCACTACGGGCGGGCGAAAAGCTTTCGAAATCTTAAAGTAGTTTTTTATAAATAACTCATTTATTATTAAGTTTAGGTAAAAATGAATATAATGAAACTTTTAGTAAATTCGATTCCCTATAAATTTAATACAATAGTATGATAATTCTCATAAAAATCGGTAATTCAGAACAGTCTGAAAAGTGGAAATCTCGAAGAATCTCGGAGCAAAAATTTTCAAAATTTTCCGATCATCGTATAAGCTATCCTTATTTCATGAGGAAAGCTAAAATGATTTACTTATAGCTGGAAAAAAATATTTTCTTTTTAAAACTGTAAATACGAGTAAATAAAATACAAAATTAAATTTTTTTGCCAGATTTTGTAAAATCAGTGTTTCATTTACAAAACTTTTTTAAATATTTAATATAAAAAAAAAATCTTAATGAAAATTTGTCTTTGAGAGAGCCCGGGGGGGGGGGGGCATAGGAAGGTGGAGCGGCTAGTCAAACCCCCCAGGATCAAATCCTGGTTGCGCCACTGTTAATTATATATTGAATTGCTTGATTCATCTAGATGTATAAATTCAATAAAAACAACATTTATAAAACAATATGTTTAATAGAACAAATTGAATAGCGAAATGATCACAAATTTTGTAAAGACTATTTTGTATTTTAATTAATTTTTAAATAAATATTATATATTTCATAAAACATTTTTCGTTTCTTTTAGATTAGTTAATTACATTAAAGTATGTAGAATTTTCAGTTAAGTGAAAAATATCTATTTAGAGATAAATATTGGTTTCAATAATCCAAATAAATAATTTTTCATTAAACAGAAAATATTCTACAATCTTTTTATGTAATTAAAAATTTTTTATGTAATTAAGAAATTTTCTTGGTGTTTAATAAGTCACTGGTAGAGGGCTATAAGAACAATGTTTCAGAAATAAACATTGACTGTCTTAGTCTTATAGAAATGGTCTGTGGTCTGTGGCTTCTTTCATAACAGAAAATTTAATATATATATACTAGCTGCCCCGAGCGCCTTCGGCGCTCTCCGCACCTAGACGGGGGCTCCGCCCCCTGTACCCCCCCGAGTGATACATAGTATTTGGTTAAGTGTAGTAAAAGGTTTTCATCCTTTTTGTTTCAATCAGTATATTACATAAAACATTCATTTCTTTTTGTGTTCTTATTTAAAATATATTTTAATTTAATCAGTAAATTAATTATATATATTATTATTGTATATGTTATATCTATATATCTCTGTGACTCTAAGGAACTCGAAAGTTCTTGGCCGCAGCAACCACATTTCTCCAAGTGTCCCATCTCTCTTACGTCCCTTCCTACGCGTCCTTGGTCTTCCAGACGGACGTTTTCCAATCGGTCTCCGCACCGTTTTCCAATCCAATATCTTTTTCCTCTCCATTTCTAGCCACGTCCCCTGCCTATCGCAGCTTTTTCGCTTTTATAACCCTAACTATTTCTGAAGATGCATAGAGGTCATGCAATTAATCGTTATGCAGTCTCCTCCATTCCCCGGTGACCTCATCTTTCTTTGGCCAATAAATGCTGGAAAGAATACTCTGAATCTACTCTCATCTCCCATGCGTCCCACCAATATAATACAAAAGGCAAAATAATTGGTTTATATATTTTAATTTTGATTCCTTTTGATAATAATTTTGATGAGATAAGCCTCTTTACTGCATGATAACAGGCGTTTCCCGATTTCAACCTCGATTTAAATTCTTCTCAAATATTATTATCCTTCCTGATTACATTCAATTTTTCTACATATTCAAATTCTACATTTTGTATATTAAGATTTTGTTACTAAATATTTTTTCTTATCACTATTAATTTCAATCTGAATTAGAATAAAATTATAAATTGCCTCCTCTTCCAGTCCATTTGCCTATCAAAGCATCTTAATTTCTTAACACTGGGTTTTTTTTAAATTTAAAATATAAGGAGATAAATAGTTTTAAATTATATTTGAATGGTCTATTAGATTCTATATATCAGTATTTTTTTCTGAATTTAATACCAACTTGATTTTCAAAATGTTCCATTCGTTATCCATATGAATAATTACATGTGTTAAAATTTAAAAAAATTCAAATATTCTAATTTTTTAATTTTATATACAATTGAATAATATTTTTTATTAATATCATATCAAAAAAGAGAATTTATTAAAAATTAAAAATAAAAAAAGAAGCCTATTAATAAAATAATATAATAGAATACAATAATTTTGATTTAAAACAAATTTTAATTTAAAAAAAAAATACTCAATATAAAAAAGACATAAATTTAAAACATCTCGTTTATATCATTTGTCTAAAAAATCATATTTTAATTTTATATAACCAAGAAATCATTTTTGCATTTAAAATATAGTTGTAATTAATAATTGAAACAAAAACAAAAATAATATAATTTAGTCATTTTAATTGAAGTTTTGAAAATATTTTTGTATTCATAAAAGTTTAAAAATAATATATTCAGTTTTTTAAGCTTTCACTTTCAAATAGAAAAGAAGAAATATTCAATTATATAGAAAGAATAAATAAAATTTAAGTTAAATATGATCTAAATATTTTATTAAATAAATTTAAATGACAACTTTTAGAATAAATTATTTAATTTAATTGATATTTAAATATTAGAATTTAAAATAAAAAGTGAAATTTTATAATAATTTTTAAATTCTGAGCAATATGCAGACAAAAACCTTTTTTATATATATAGATAGTCGAGCTGGGGATGGCAATATGGGTTTTTCCAAGAAGAGAAAGTTACCCCCCCCCCCCCCCCCCCCCGAGGCCCTAGGAGGGATTAATTTAATTATTTATTATATTTCAAAGGAATATTTTAATATAATTTTAAATGAATGAATGAAAATTCAAATTTTATATAGTTTTTTTATATATGTTTATTTATGCAGAAAAAATTAATTATAGGATTCAAGGTGTAAAAACTTTATAATATAATATATTATAATTTTTTTCATTTATTACAACAAAAAATTTATTTTATTAAAAAATTCCTATAAAAATCCAATTAAAAATAATACATTTATAGATTGTGTGTATAGAAGAGATCATTGTAATATATATACATTAATACATTTTTTTTTAATAAAGTTTTAAAAATTATTAGTTAAATCTGGAATATTTTAAAAACATATATTTATTTTTAAATATTTTTTCTAAATAATTGTACAATAGATTGTTAAGAATAAAGAACATCTTTAACAAAAAGGTTTCTTTACCTAATGAAAGTAATAATATGTTCAGGTAACATACAAAGTATATATATAAAAAGGGTTCCCAAGAAACAATTAAAAAAAATATTTTTTTTAAAATTCCCCAAAAAGGTCTTGAAAGAAATTAATATTATTTTAACCAAAATGTTTGTTAAAAACAAAAACAATTTTTTCTCTGAAGTGGAAGAAATTTATATTAATAATAATTTTAATAATAAAAATAATAAAAACTTGATTTAATTTCATATTGAAGCCAAAGTTTTTATATAAACATCTCGATTGTATTTTATATTTAATTAATTTTGATTAATTCTATTTAAATGATTAACTGTAAATATTTGATATGTGATTGTGTGATAAAAATTTAATTTAATATTTAAGCCAAATATTGTAAAGTAAAAGTAAGATAAATAAAAATATATTTATGTACTTTTCAATAATTGAACATAAATTAGCTGGAGTGTCTCCACTCGACTATCTCGCAATTTGAATTGGATTAAATAACAACATATATTATATTTAAAGTGAATTTAATTAATTATAAATTATAAATAATAAATATTAAATCAGCGCATGTTTGGCTTTTTGTTGATGGCACCACGTCACGTGTTGGCGCTTGAGATTTGCAGTGTTAAAAAATTAATTCTGGTAATTTCAGCGAATCAATCAAGCTGAAATTCTATATATAGTTGTTTTATACAATTATTAATAATGTGAAAAATTATCAAACATATTCTTTATTTTTACGGTCACTTTAGAGGAAAAAAAATCAAAACGTTGTAGGTAATGACCCTCTTCCGGTTGAGCTACATTTCTCAAAAGTTGATAGAAAACTACGAATTTTGAATAATGCTCATGTACCAAAGTTCATCATTCTAGCTCAAACTGTTTTTGCGTAATCTTGGTTACATACACACACACACACACACACAGACATTTTTCTCAACCTTAGTGAAAATGATTCAGGAACATTTAAAACGTATAAAAACATCAAAATCTCAACATCGAAAATTTTCGTGATCGCAATACTATCTCTTACAAGAAATTGTGATTCAATGTTTATTTTGAAATGAAAAAAAAAATGTAAAATTATGTTATAAATTATTTTATAAAAAATTATTATAAATTGAAATTGTTCTAATGACGAACACAATAGCAAATTAATTATTCAGTGTGTAAATTTTATAGAAATTAATTTTTAATTTTTTTATTTATTTTTAAATAAAATAATAATTAATATTTTCGAAGATATTACAGATTTGCGGGACGTAGCCTTTGCCAAAAATGGAAGAAAATGATATATAGGTAATAAACAAATTTTACATTTGTATATATATATATATATATATATATATATATATATGGAATTCCCTATTTTGAAATGATTGGAACTCTATGAAATTAATAATTAATAAAATTAATGAAGTTCAATAAATTTTTATAAAAATTGACCTTATCTATAATTTAATAATAATAATAATTTTAAATATATATATATATAGAGAGAGATAAATTATAAAAATTGAATTAAAAATCATGAAGTATAAAGTGACCAAGGGGGCTTGGTAGTCAATAACCAATGAGAAACGCCGCCCTACTCAAACTCAAGAGCCACTCGGATTGGTTTGCAGCTAACGAGAGAGAGGGATAGTTAAGCAAGCCATGAGAGACCCTCTCAGTTTCACATTTGCGTTTGCCTTGAGCTGTTCTTACACAACAGGAGAGTGTTTTTCAATTTTATCCATCCACAATTTACTATTGTAGTAGAATCCTTCTCCGGATTAAGTAGTAATCTAGTTAATTGATGTTTATGTTCTTATAAAGTGAGTGTCGTTTCAATTATTTTTATAATTCATCCGACCCGCCTTTTACAAATAAAAGGACATAGTGGACAAGTGCTTGATACTTATCGACTTCAGTAGAAATAACAAATATCTTGCTGCATCTGGTGAAGGTAAGTTTTTATTTAAATTACATTTCATATGTTCCTATGTTTATTGAATATTCTTATACAATCAAACTATAGCGTGTCTTAAAATTAAAAAAAAATATATATATATATATTAAAAAACATGATGAAATCATTAATTAATTAAAAAAAAATTCCTATTTTTATTGATTATAAAATTCCTATTTTTATCATTTTAAATAAAATCGTTGTTAATGATTTTATTAAAAATATATTCTTTTTCTATCTTAATTCAAGCAAATATAAAAGAAAATATTTCTTATTTTATTTTATTTTAAACTCAAACTGTAAAGTATGCCCTAATCCGATATAGGATATACTATAGTTGGTATTAACAAATTTTAATAGTTTCATTTGATAAGAATATTCCTATTTTTATATTTGACTAAATAAAATTCATAGATTATATTAATATTCAGACAGTTGTGTAGAAATATTTAGAAATAACCAACTAATAAGGCATTATAAAAAAAAAACATATTGAAAAATATTTAATACTAAAATAAATAATAAACGATCTCATTATAATAGAAATATATAAACAAAAATATGTTTCCAAATAAAAGTTTTAAATAAGGATTTGTTGAAAATTTTTGAACTACTCGTTTACATCATTATTCGATCTCAAACACAAAACGGTTTTAGAAAATCACTATCTAATAACACTAAATGATTGATTTATTTTCTATTCTATATATATTGAACTACAGGTTTAAAAAATATTATCTATCTGTAATTATTATTATTATTATTAAAGTAATCGATTTATTAAATCATGTCCCAAAACATAAATTTTTTAAAACATTTATCATGGGCCTAAAGTTTGAATTTCTTCATTTTACGAGTATATCCATACATATAAGAGAGAAAAAAAATATTATTTTATTTATGCCTAATATATTGCAAATTGTAAATATTGTATCTAAAATCTATTTTTTGCGATCTATTTCTTATTTGTTTCATATCATTTCTTAACTGTCGACAAATACAATACATGAATTTCCAATTAATTAAAAATTACTTGCTATCGTTTTAAAAAAATAAAATATTTTTGATAAAATTATTATTACCAAAATATATGAATAAATTTAACTAGAAGTATTCTAATATGATTTTTTTTTTTTTTTTTTTTTTAGGTAGCCCAGTTATCTAATCCGAAAAGAAGAATCGTGAATCCTTGAAAATATTATATCCAATTAATTAAATATGTCGGATTCTAATATTTATAAAATCCTTTCTGACCACGTTTTGAGTGCGTATCAATTAATACAACTTGGGTTTCCTATAGAATGTAATTTAGGTCCTGGAAAAGCTATATTTTTTGCAGACACCTATCCAGATAAATCCAACAAAGATCGAAATCCATTAATGGTAAATAATGCTAGTGATCTACTGGAAAATAAAAATGAGAGGGTTTGTGTAAGATGTAAACTTACATTTTATATGGATGATAATGGGGATTACATGGATTACCAGGATCCATGTATCTACCATTATGGAAAGTTATTTCAAAATAGAGGAAACAACTTGGAATACACTTATACATGTTGTAATGGTAACTCGAACCATAGTGGCTGTACTTTTGGATTAAGGCATGTTTGGACAGGTATAAATGAAGGATTCAATGGTCCATTGGACGGATATGTGCGGACTGGTCCACGAAAAACAATACCTACTGATGGCAATTTTGGAATTTATGCCGTTGATTGTGAAATGTCGTTCACCGCAAATGGATTAGAGGTCACGAAAATTACAGTAGTTGGAAGTGATGGTCGTCTGGTATATGATACATTAGTTAAACCGGACAAAGAGATAGTTTGTTATAATACAAGATTTTCCGGAATCACTCCACAGCATTTTTATAAATTTGGATACAAATCCTTAAAAGAGGTTCAAAATGATTTAATTCAATTTATCAATTCTGATACGATTTTAATTGGACATGGGCTTGAAAATGATTTAAGGGCCTTAAAAATGATTCACCCAAAAATTATAGACACATCTATACTTTTTCCTCATGAATACGGACTTCCTTATCGTCGTTCATTAAAATCACTATCCAAATTTCTATTAAAAAAAGATATTCACACATCACCGACAGGTCATGATAGTATTGAAGATGCTCGTTCAAGTCTTGAATTAGCATTATTTTTCATAAATTTGAAAAGAAATCAATCCATACCATGAAAACCAAAATATTGGAAAACATTTTGTATATTATTCAAAGTATTAGGTATAGTGAATACGAGTCAATAAACATTTATTATATTAATTTTTTAATGATTGTATTAAAGAAGAAATATGTATATTTTTTAGAATGTATATTTTAATTTATACCATTTGTAAATAGGTGTATGATTAATTAATGTTCAACTATACGTATTCTAGTCTTAGAAAAAGTAAAAGTATGACTGAATATATCCAATTATATTAAATTAAACTCAAACAAAAATCACTGTCAATGTATACAAGGTTAACAAATGATTATCAATCATGCACATATATAATTATGTTCCAACTGTATTTTCAAACATTATGATAAAATTTAAATTTTAAATTAATCTACGAAATAATATTAAAAAAAAAAAAAACTTTTTTCATTCCAAAATTTATGAATAATCTATCATATATTCATACATTCTCATAATTAGTACAAATTATTTTTATTGATAATTATTCAGGAAAACGCCTTTTCGAGTATTTGGATAATAATACTTTACCCCCAGCGGGTTCCTTTTGCAATTCCAAATAAACTTGATTTATAAAATTTGTTCGGGCCTCCTCTGGTTAACGAGATAAAAATTATTAACATATGCATATAAATTCAGTGATATTCTAATAAGGTACCATGTTTTATCCGTTTGACCACCCGAGGGCGCACTAATTTTCGGTTATTATAAGTTCGGTTTGGATATAGGAAAATTTTTAATTAGTACAAATGATTAATTTCCTAAATCCAAACCGAACATATAAAAACCGAAAATTAGTGAATTTATCAATAAAACATTACTTAATGGCATGGCACATTTCGACGTTCATAACTAAACTGTCAAACTTTAAAAATTATTTTTTTAATCATTTGTATCTCGTAAACTAGGAGTAACCCGAATAAATTTCATAAGAAAAGTTTATTTGCAATTGCAAATGGAACCAACTGTTAAAAATTTATCCAAATCCACGAAAAGGCGTTTAATTGAATAATTAGCTTTTATATTTTATTTATTTAGTTTTTAACACAAAACAAATATGTTACTCATTTTTGTAATTTATTCTATCTAATTCAGTTTTTAATAAATTTGTATAAAATAAAATCGATTTAACTAATAATTTTTAAAACGTTATTTAAAAAAAATGTATTAACTTTATAAATAATATATATTACAATGATCTCTTCTATACACACACTATAAATGTATTATTTTTAATTGAATTTATATTTGAATTTTTTTAATAAAATAAATTTTTTGTTGTAAAAAATGAAAAAAATTATTATTTATTTAGTTTAAGTTTTTACACCTTGAATCCTATACACCTATATAGTTATGATTTTTTAATGACATTAAGATCATTTTTAAAAAATATTATAATTTGAAAAAAAAAATGAATATTATATAATTTAATATCAATTTTTTTATATACCTTTATTATTACACTACTTAATAGAATAAATCAATGTCTAGATAAAATAATTAATTTTTAAAATATTAGATGGTTATACAAAAATAAAGTCAATTTTATATAAATTATTATTAAATAAATTATATATTTAATTTAATTTCCCTTCAATATATAATAAATTTTTAATTAATTTCCTATTATACAAAAACTAACTATATTAAAAATTCTCACAGATAATTTATATTTTATTAATGTTAAAAATATTTTTAGTAATCTTTCAAATATAACTTATTTAAATACATATTTACTCCCCTTTTTACCTCCCGACGATAGTATGGGAGGTATTGTTTTCACATCCAATTTCACATGAGGAGATTTTTACATATCACCACGAATCATGCACTTTCTTATGGTTTTATCCTTGTGAAAAATCATTTTCTATTATTTTTTTCTTAATTTAAAATTATAGGACGTCACCCAGCCCTTCCTGACTTCACAGCAAGCTCTTCCATATATATTCTAAATAAAATAAAATTAAAAATATTTATGTTCTATGCCTATCTGTATTTTATTACATTAATAGATATATTAAAATTATTTGAAATTGTTTCTGTAGCTGGAAATTAATTTACTTCCAACCGTCGGTCGGTTCAGACCTGGCCACAGGTCAACTTATTATTATATTATTATATTTTTCAGTTCTCTAAAAGATGTTGTTTTTTCAATAAGACGAAAGAATTTCAACAAATACAAATACCAACTTTCATACAAATATAAAATAGAAAAATTTAAATTCTTGTCAAAAAACAGCGCACTCTAACGAACACTTAATTCGGTAATTAATTATATTATAAAAAAATCGTGATTATTATTTAGATAAAGAGTTAAGCTCAAATTGAATTAGGTTCAAGGTGAGAAGTCTAAAATTAATGATGATAATAAACAAAAAAAAATTAATTTTGTCAATAAATAATTATAGTAGGAAGCTCTTACGTCACGCTAAACAACCACTACCCATTTAGCGGGAAAAAAAGGGATTCTTTTGGACGAATCCCCCAGCGAAGGCGAGAGACAAAAGGAAAAGATATTAGCCACTCGCTTCCACTAACGATTCAAGACGCTAAAACAAACAAACTTCTAATTAATCTAATTATTGATTAAAATAATTGTTTTCTTTTGAAATCTTGACCAACTAGAAAAGGTAATAATGATGGTATAACTAATTCAAGTGATTCAATGTTATATTCAGCTTTGGGCCCCTGCCTCTTATTTATTAAGATTTCATTTTTTTCATTTTTTATTCTTTATAATAATAAATAGAATAATAATTTTTTAGTTTATTACTAATAGTATTAATAATATGAAATTTATCGGTTCTTTGTAAAAATTGAATTGTGATAAAAAATAATTTTTAAAAAAATAAGTAATCGTTTATTAACCAATAATTTTAAGGAAATTTTTACGTTTTTTTTTATAATAAAATTATAATAAAATTAATTAAATTTTGTAATTTATCTAATAAATGAAAAGAGAAATGTTGAGTATTGTGCGCACCTCTCCTTGTCAGCCGGTCGGCCCCTCCTAAATCCCCCTCCACTGCCAGACCAACTCGTGCGGGTGGCCATTACAAAACGGAATTCAAGATGGACTGCGTTTTATCCATCGAATTTATGTCTCTTTCATTCTCTAGTACCAGTGGTGTACCTAGAACTTTTGCCGCCCGGGTCGATCTCAAGTTTGCCGCCCTTTTTATTATAAGTCAATCAAATAGTGGTTTTTATAAATTAATACACATAAATAAATTATTAAGAAATTTAATCAATATTAATTAATACACAGAGTAAATTTTTTTACACATATTTGTATGCACTCGTAAACATATTAATATAATATTTACTCTTCTAGCTTTCATACTAGAAAAATCTTGTATAATGCTCCCAAAATTTATATTTATATTTTTTCCGCCGGCCCTGCTTTTCAAAAGAAAAATCGATGATTTAAAAAAATATTGGTATATCACTTCAAAGTAATCATATAAACTTTTCAAAAGAAATGACATTTATAAACTGATATCAAAAAATTTTAGTTAATAAAAAATTGCCGAACAAAATCTTAAAGATGCGTTTACAAATTCAACGAATTTTAATGAATACAATAAAATAAAATTATTATCCTGATCTTGGAATTAGAATTCAAAATTTACACTAAAATGCATTTATATACACCGAGGAATAATATTCGAAATCATATAGTTGATCATAATTTATATAAATCAAATAGTAAACTTATAATATTCATATTAATCATTTATTATTCAGGAAAGAAAAAAAATAAATATGAAATGAATAAGTTGCTTTTTACAACTATAACTAAATATACAAAATGCCGCCCCAAGATAAGTGCCGCCCGGTGCGGACCGCACCCCACTAGGTACGCCACTGTCTAGTACTTTCAATTAATTATAGTATAAAAAAATTCATTGAAAATTCCTTATTATAAAAAAGATTTATTTATTCTTTTTCATTTTTTTTTATATTTTGTCATAATCACTTTTGCAGCGAATTATCAATTTATCATAAAGTACGTAATATAATAATATACATATATTAATATTAATAGACCAATATATGTATTATTATTATTTTATTTTGAAAATTATTAAAAATTATTATGATATTTTTAAATTGCATGAATTTTAGATAATTTTGAACGGAGTTTGAATATATAACAGCAGACTTATATTTATAATAATAATATATATTTAATAATATAATATATCAAATAAATAATATATATTTCTTTCTTTTGAGTGCATATAAAGTTTGTATAAGATTATAATGAAAACTAAATTTTTTTCGCTTAATGTCTGTCTGTCTGGTGGCTCTTATGGCAAATTGAAATCGATTATTCATCAACTTTAAACTTACCTAGAATTTTGACAATTCTTATAGATAATTCATTGGATCCCTAGAAGGTTTCGAAGTAATATCATCTAATTATAATTAATTAATTTTAATGCAAGTAGCAAATGACAGAGGATCGCACTGAGACACGTCCTTATGTCTATGCCTCCGATTTTCGAATCTTGGTAAAAAAAATTTTTTAAAATGTTATCTATTTTTTTAAAAAATTTATTAATTTTTATTATTTTTTAAAAGGCAAATTAAACTAGAAATTATGTCAATCAATTTTTTGTGCATAAATAAACATATATAACTTATAATAAATAGGAATGTAATCGCGTTTTCATTAACGCCATCTGACGGATAAATATTGAGTTGGTGTTCCTTGTTAAAAATTCAAAATAATTTATAACATTAAAAGAGGGATTTTTAATTAATATATACTAAATGCACCCAACGTTTTTCGTTGTATATGGAGAAATTGATCCATCAATTTGTCAGGCCTATATCAAAATTATTTTATTCATTTTAGTTCATCGATTGTTTCTTATTTGTGTATATAAATTTAAAATTTAAAAAATTGAAAAAGTATTTTAAAGTGAATCGAAATGTTTTATTATTGTTTCTTTTAAAAAATATAATGAATATTTTTCTTCAATATCTTATTTATATATTCATAATATATATTTATTATTTATATTTAATTTTTTCCGAATAGAAAAAAAATAGAATAAATAAAATAAAATAAATATCTTTTGTCAATCAGACTGAAGTGTTTTTTTTTTTTTGCATTCGATCGCTTTTAATTTTTTCTTACTTGTGTTTTAGTGCAGTAAAACCCAGAAAGGATCAAAACGCATCGACATGAAGTGAAATTGATAAAAAACGTTATAATGTAAAATCCTTGCAATTTATGCACTGCCAGGCACACTAATCTTTTCCGGGCAAGACCTTAAAGACTAGTAATTTTCTTAAAACATTAGAATTTATTCATTTAAAGTAAATTTTAATCAATTTTCATAATCGCCAAGGAGGCGGAATATTTGAAAAAAAATAAAATTAGCTTACAATAGTACACTTGTGAATATTGGATTGGGTGACAAAATAATTATGAATATTTTTTTTTTTTTTCTTTATTTTATTTACAATCAGCTCAGTTTTGGAGCTATAAGTAAATTTGATAATAATTTATTTACATACACTCTCACACTCAGACACTCATACATTCATTCATTCATTCTTACAATCACACATCACTTGAAGAGAAAGTCGGCCATCGACGACGTCCCTATTTTAGTTTCATCCTCCAGTTTTTTGATATAGCACGCTCCTCAATATCGAGAACATGGGTCTTCTTAAGTCTCCTGTAGACTTCACTGTTGTCTAGGAGAGCAATCGCTGGTACATTTGGATGATTTTCAAGTTTTTTAATATGTTTGATGAATGACTGATGGATCACTTCTCTGACTGACTGAACGAGAAGGTCATTGTGCAAGCTTGCATTTGAGACGTACCAGGGTGCATTTGCTATGCATCTAAGCATTTTGGATTGCACTCTTTGTATTTTATTTATATTGGACTCGTTGGCAGTTGCCCAGATTTGACATGAGTATTGCCAGATTGGCTTAAGCATTGACTTGTAAAGCAGTACTTTTGTTTTAAGTGTAAGTTGTGAGTTTTTTCCCAACAGCCAATACATTTTTTTATATTTGATGTTTAATTCATTCTTCTTTTTATCTATGTGAATTTTCAAGTTTATTTTCGAATCAAGATACAGTCGAAGATACTTCACAGAGTTATTTCGTCAATTTCGACATCAGTCTTTAGTCGCGTTAAAATAAGTTTTTCAAAGATTTTTTATGTTTGGGGAAGAAGACTAATTGATCGATATGAGGAGACTTCCGACTCTTGTTTTCCTGATTTAAGAATCATGATAATATGAGCAATTTTCCATTGAATTGGAAAATTGCGAGTTCTTAAAATGGCATTGAATATTTGAGTGAGTAGAATTGTTCCTTTTTTCGGGAGTTTTTTTTTAAGATCTCAACAGTGATTAGGTCATATCCGGGGAATTTTCTCCCGTTTTTTTCGTGCTTAATAATATTTTCGATTTCTTTTGAGTAGAATGATTGAATTTGAGGGGATAACTGTAATGGAGAATCCAGAAAGTTTTCTATTTCTAGATTCTCATGGTTGGGACAAGTTTGGGGAAAAGGATTGAAAGTATATTCCAAATGTTTGGAGAAAGTTTCAGCTTTTTCTATATTTGTTCTGGCCCAAGTATTTGTATCGGTTTTTAATGGAGATACAAATTGCTTGGGTCTTTTTAAATATTTAGTTGCATTCCAGAGAGAATGATCATTATTTCCTTGAGGAGATAAATTTGAAAGGAAGTCTTGCAAAGTATCGTTTTTGTTTTTTATAATTAGGTTCTTAAGTTCTTTTGAAACCCTATTGAATGCCAGTTTATCTGGTGGGTATTGACTCCTTTGCCATATTTTTCGAAGTATTCTTTTCTCTTTCAGGTTTCCTTTAATCTCCAGTGGGTAATTTATTCGCTTTTCTTGATTGTCTATTTTTGGTGTAGATAGCCAAGCTGAATCATGTATATTTTTATTGAAATCTTCAATTGCGTGTTCAATATCTTCTTCAGTTTTAAGGGGGATTTTAGTATTAAGATTATCTTCAAGATTTAATTTGAAAAGAGCCCAGTTAGTCTTTTTATTGAATATTGTAGGGGTTCTTTCTTTTTTTTATAATCATGGAGCTTATAGTAGCAATCACTGGGGTGTGGTCAGAGAGAGATCCAAACATTCTTCGATAGTGTAATATGAATTTGTCAAACCATTCGATACAAAGAAATCCAGTAGATCGGGCAATCTACTGGGATCTGAGGGCCAATAAGTTGGCTTACCAGTAGATATAATATTATAACCTCTCGACAAAATTGTTTTAAGCAGGTTTCTTCCTTTGGCTAAATAAAAATATCGCTGACTGAAAAAATCACTAAAAACAAATTTGTTCATTTTTGTATTAATTTTAATTGTGACTCAGAAAATTAAATCAGAAGGTGAGCATGACACCCAGTTGCCTGAGACACGACTCCCAAATAGGTAATCGGGCCTGGACCGAAAGTAGGGAAAAATAGATCAAAAAATACATACATAGGGCCCACACGTGATTTTTCCAAAAAATAGGGGGGTCAAATTCGTATGTAAAATAAAGGGAATTTACTCAAATTCCGTTTATTAGCATACGTTTTAATAGCTTAATGATTCCAAATACAAAATATACCATTTGCACCGTATATTTCACCAGGGAATATATAACGCAATTTGTGAAATTTACTATCTTCAGAGGTTGTCTTTTTCATTTTGCTCAATGCATTTATAGAAACATCAAGTCAATGCCAGAAGTTTTGAAGCACTATAATGATATAGATAATCCTGACAACTCCACTCATTTACAAATTCTTGCAGCTTTGGTTTTGGTACCACCATCAAAAGTCATTGTAGCCTACCAAGCATTAGCTGGACGACCAACAGGGCAAAATTCCGTGATCTTTTTTCTTACTTCGAGCGCACTTGGTTAGGTGAACAATATTTGGCTGGCTTTTATGACCCCGAATTCGACATTGGATCATTGGAACATCTACGATGCCACTTTGATGGGTTTGCCTCGAACAAACAACGCATTGGAAGGTTACAACACTGCTCTTCGTTCACGCTTGGGAGGTTACAAGACATCAGTATGGAACCTGATTAAGCAAATCCATATTGAGCATAACCTTATCTCTTTGGAAATCCTTCGTGATGTTCGTGGTAAGAAGCCTGATCCACCAAGGAAACGATTCAGCGACTCGCTTGATTTGCTTCTAACCATAATGAACGCAAACCATGAAAAATGGGACGCTAAAAAATCAGATGGAACAGATGTGATGACACCAAGCATGATGAATAACTACTTCATTCAAGTCTCTTCGACTATTCATTAATAAATAAGTAAAAAAAAA
This sequence comes from Labia minor, assembly GCA_963082975.1. NCBI lineage: Eukaryota > Metazoa > Arthropoda > Insecta > Dermaptera > Spongiphoridae > Labia > Labia minor. Next base: position 34,453,393 of record OY720350.1, on the reverse strand, counting down.
TTAGGGAAATTTTTTAATTAGGGATTTATTCTTTTATAGGGATTTTTTCTTAGGGATTTTTACATGATTTCTCTTTCAAAATATCCTGCCACTACGGGCGGGCGAAAAGCTTTCGAAATCTTAAAGTAGTTTTTTATAAATAACTCATTTATTATTAAGTTTAGGTAAAAATGAATATAATGAAACTTTTAGTAAATTCGATTCCCTATAAATTTAATACAATAGTATGATAATTCTCATAAAAATCGGTATTTATTGAGAAAATCAATAAAATATGCTTTGATACTTTTTTAAACTACCCTTACTTATGGTCCGATCTTGTCCAAAAACAATCCAATCCCCGCCCATCATTACCAAAAAAAAACATCAAAATATCAAATTTCAAGATAATATCTCATTTTGTTTAGACGTAATCTCGGTAACGATCCGGTTCAAAAATTTTTTTTTGCCAATTTGAATTCAGAACAGTCTGAAAAGTGGAAATCTCGAAGAATCTCGGAGCAAAAATTTTCAAAATTTTCCGATCATCGTATAAGCTATCCTTATTTCATGAGGAAAGCTAAAATGATTTACTTATAGCTGGAAAAAAATATTTTCTTTTTAAAACTGTAAATACGAGTAAATAAAATACAAAATTAAATTTTTTTGCCAGATTTTGTAAAATCAGTGTTTCATTTACAAAACTTTTTTAAATATTTAATATAAAAAAAAAATCATAATGAAAATTTGTCTTTGAGAGAACCGGGGGGGGGGGGGGGGCATAGGAAGGTGGAGCGGCTAGTCAAACCCCCCCAGGATCAAATCCTGGTTGCGCCACTGTTAATTATATATTGAATTGCTTGATTCATCTAGATGTATAAATTCAATAAAAACAACATTTATAAAACAATATGTTTAATAGAACAGATTGAATAGCGAAATGATCACAAATTTTGTAAAGACTATTTTGTATTTTAATTAATTTTTAAATAAATATTATATATTTCATAAAACATTATTCGTTTCTTTTAGATTAGTTAATTACATTAAAGTATGTAGAATTTTCAGTTAAGTGAAAAATATCTATTTAGAGATTTTTGGAAGCTTCTTATAAGGGTATATATAAGATTTAAAATTTTCGCCTCCAGCGCCTCTATGATCTAGTATGGTAACTAACCTATTTTTAATTAATCTCCTGGACACACCTTACCAATTAGCGGTTTTATAAAGGAAGTCTGACATGCCCTGAGACCTACTGAATATACATAAAAAAATTCATAAGAATCGGTCCAGCCGTTTCGGAGGAGTATTCTTTCAAAGTTTTGTGACACGAGAATTTTATATATAAGAAGATATCACAGAGAATCCTTAACAGAGGCGTCCACTCAATGCTATTTGTGTGAAGTATTAAGAGCCAGCAAAAAGACTGCAGGGCGGGCATGTGTAAGCGTTTTTACCGACCGACGATAGCAGAGCGAAATTTTTAAAAATTTTTTTTGAATGAATATTGGGATTTTAAAAATTATTTATTGAGATATTATAAAATTAGCAGAACAGAAATCAAATATACTTTTGTCAAAAATGTTAATTTTATATCCAAATAAATAATTTTTAAATAAACAGAAAACTCCACCCACTTTTATGTAATTTACATAAATAAAATAAACGAATAATGTTCTTGTTAATATTTAATATTTATGGATTAAAAATTTCCTTCAATGTCAATATTTGAAACTAGAGAAACACATACGAATTGTCTATAGCGAGAAGGAAATTTATAAATATAAAATAAATCAAATCAAATCATTCCTATTTCCATAAAGATACTATTTATAAAGATCACAAGAAATCCATTAATCATTGATTAACTAAGAATAATTAATCCAACGCAGTTTTAATCATCCAAGTTTATCAAACAACTGATTTACGTACATTTGGGTTAATTTATAAATGAAAAAAATGTGGGATGTCTCCGCTCGGCTATCATGCAAATTCTAATTGGATAAATTAACACATATATTATATTTAAATTAAATTATAAATTAAAATTAATAAATAATATTTATTAAACCAGCGCGAGTTTTGCTCTTTGTTGACGGCTCTTAGTCACATGCTGGCGCGTGATTGTTAGTCAACGTGCTAAAAAATTCTAGAGGTCATGAAACGCGAAGATATGCAAAAAATTTTAAATTCTGATCAATGTGCAGACAAAAACCTTTTTTTATATATATAGACTAGCTGCTCAGAGCAACTTCGGCGCTCTTCACACCTAGACGGGGACTCCGCCCCATGTACACCCGAGTGGTACATAGTATTTGGTTGAAAATAGTAAAAGGTTTTCATCCATTTTGTTTCAATCAGTATATTACATAAAACATTCATTTCTTTTTGTATTCTTATTTAAAATATATTTTAATTTAATCAGTAAATTAATTATATATATTATTATTGTATATGTTATATCTATCTATCTATCTATCTGTAATTGCAATTGCCGAATCTCCTATTATATTTAAATCGTCTGGATAATGTAATATTTTACAATTGACTTCAGAATCTTACTCTTTTTTTTACTACCTTCAAGACAAATTTGAAGATCAAAATTTGAAAAAGTTTATCCGGATCTATTGAGTCATGCGTATGTTTTACTAAAGTCTACAAAGAATTAGAACAGAAATATTGAATTCGAGGTTTTTTCTAATATCTGTCATAATGAAAATATCTTCATTAATGTTGATCGATTTGGCCGGAACCCGCAATGATATCTCCTAATATTTCCTCCGCCTATGGTTCGTAAGTATTGTATATGTTATAATAGAAATAGAGTATAATATTTCTTGATCATTTCATATTTATATTTTATTTTAATTGTTTAATTTTTATTGAAAATTTTTAATTATAATGAAATTTGAGAAAATGCAAATTTAGAGACTTGAGACAATTTATAAATATTAACAGTATAACGGTATAATAGATCTAACAGTTATTTTATCTCAAGTTTCTAGCTTCTCTTAATCATGTGATCTATATATTTAATTTTTTTGATTTATTATAATAAAATTTAAACAAATAAAAATTTTCACTTTGTTAATTTATATAAATTTCAATTTAAACTGATTGTGAGTCATACGTTTTCCCAAGACTGAATAATTTGTCTACAGAAATATTGAATGTTCTTAGCGAGATTTGATATAATGTTGTCCGATTTGTCCTAAATCTGAATTAGAAGAAAATTATAAATTGCCTCCTCTTCTATCTCAATTCATTTACCCATCCATGTTGCATAAGGCATCTTAATTTCTTAACACTCCGTTTTTTTTTAAATTTAAATATATACATATATATTTATATATATGAAGGAGTGATCGTGTTCAGAAGGCACAGCCCGCGCCATCTAACGTGGGACGAGAAAATATCTAGTAGAGCGTCAGGACAAACAATAGACGCCATATTGGCTGGCCGAAAGCGTGTCTTGGGGCATATCACAGACTATCTATAGGTTACACTCACTCCGGGTTAAATTATGAAACCAAATTTTAGCACATCGCGCCATCTCTTGTCATGGACCCAATACTAATTTTATAAAAAAGGTTATAAAAAATCGGGCTTTTGTGTGTGTGTGTGTGCCTGTGTGTTTTTTTTCTTTTTCTTTTTTTTATGAAGGAATATTGTGAATGTGGGGAATTAAAAAATTGTAGAAAATTTTCTGTTAAATAAAAAATTATCTATTTAGAGATAAATATTGGTTTAGTATCCAAATAAATAATTTTTCATTAAACAGAAAATTTTCTATAATCTTTTTATGTAATTAACATATCTAAAAGAAACGAACAATTTTTTATGTATATATAAAGGGTGTTTTTTTCGGGCTATAGAACTTTAAGTTGGCATTACTGTTCAAGTTAACGACCTATTTAACGAATAGTGAACTTTGATGAGATAAACAAAAAGGTTGACCGTGAACTTAGCAACAATAATTCACTCTATTCATGCAACGCCTACATGGCAACGATCCATTCAGTCCTATTCAGGCATTCAAAAAGTAAGCATGACAGACCATACGTATCTTGAAAATTTTGCAATTATTTCAATATATATATAATCTAGAAATTTAAATTAACTTTAATCGTAAAAATGAACATATTTTATTCTTTTGCAATAAAATTAAAAATTGCATACATTTAAATCATTCTAACCATTAAAATTTCTAATTTCCAGTTAATTTGGATTATATATCATAATTTTCCAAGCTTTTTGTTAAAATAACATTTAATATTTGGATTTAATTATTTCTTTTTTGCAATTTTTAATTTTATTGCAAAAGAATAAAAAAAAGAATAAAATATGTTCATTTTTACGATTAAAATTAATTTAAATTTCTAGATTATATATATATTGAAATAATTGCAAAATTTTCAAGATACGTATGGTCTGTCATGCTTACTTTTTGAATGCCTGAATAGGACTGAATGGATCGTTGCCATGTAGGCGTTGCGTGAATAGAGTGAATTATTGTTGCTAAGTTCACGGTCAACCTTTTTGTTTATCTCACCAAAGTTCAAAAACTCTATTTAACGAGTTTTTGAACTTTCCTGAAATAAACATGGAGGAGATGGAGTGAACCTTTAGTAAAAAAGTTGACCCCAAAATGACGTCACAGCCGCCATATTGTTCCCATCAAAACATTATAGTTTCCATTGAACTTAATGTTAATATATCATTAAATTTCGGGAATATTTTGTGGAAAATTATGTGAGCAAAAATTTTCTCATGAAGAAAAATCTCTTTAAATTTTATTTTATTTCAACTGCAGGCCGTTTTGATATGCATATATGTATAAAAAAAATTAAATGTTGTGGCAATCATTTTCTTAATTATGCTGATGATTTGTCAATTAAAAAATGAAATTATCATTAGTTTAATGGAAAAATGATTACAAAAAATATATTTATTATTATTTATTATTTTTTTAATTACAAAATTATTAATTTAAATAAATTGTTACACATCTATACGGACGGACGGACAGACACCATGCTAAAAATACTTTTTACCGACCGACGATAGTAAGGGAGGTATTGTTTTCACACCAAATTTCACATGTGGAGATTTTTACATATCTCCACGAATCATGCATTTTCTTAACAGAAAAAAGTATTTTTAGCATGATGTCCGTCCGTCCGTCCGTCCGTCTGTCCGTCCGTCCGTATAGATGTGTACAGCCTGAACGGCTCAACAGATTTAGATGAAATTTGGTATATTTACTTAATGCATCAGTTTGATGGATGGATCAACTTTTGGTGCAAATCCGGAAACCGGAAGTGGTAGTATTAGCGATCGACGATAGGAAGGGAAGGGTTATTTTCACACCAAATTTCACATGAAGAGATTTTTTACATATCACCACAAATCATGCACTTTGTATTGGTTTTATCCTCGAGAAAAATCATATTTATTAGTTTTTTCTTGATTTAAAATTATATGACGTCGTCTAGCCATTCATGACGTCACAGCCTGGTCTTACATATATATTATAAATAAAATAAAATTAAAAATATTTATGTTATATGCCTATCTGTTTTTTATTACATTAATAGATATATTAAAATTATTTGAAATTGTTTCTGTTGCTGGAAATTAATTTATTTCAAACCGTCGGTCGGTTCGGACCTGGCCACAGGTCAACTTATTTCTTATTATTAATTATAACTTGATTGATATTTTTCTATTGTTTATAATGAGTTTGTTTTTGACCTTTTTGCAAACCATTTTTTTATCTTCCCCTATGACAATATAATAAGGTATTTGTTATAAATAGATTTTTCACCATAAAAGATATATATAAGAAATGTAATTTTTTGTTGAAAGATTTTATGTTTAAATAGAATAGGTTAGATTTTTGTTATATTTGTTTACTCTAAGAATTTGATAATTCAATTTTTTAATAGATGTTTCTTTCAACTTGTAGATATATGCGTTACATTTCTAAAAATATTCCAAACAAGATGTGGAATTGGAAAGAGACGAAGCTTCTAAAGCAATTGAATATTTTAATAATATTTTCTACCCGAATTAAACTTTCCCAAAAGACCCAAATGAAATATCAATACGACTAAAAGATAATCAAGAAAAATAAATTATTTCTAGGTAGATATATAAAACAATGATTCTATATTTATTTTACTATTATTTGAATGAATAATTGAATAATAATTTTCTTTTCTTTTATTTGTATTTATTTTCTTAAATTATTTAAATGGTATTAAAGAAAGAATATTTTTGAGAGATTTAGGTTATTTTTAAAGTTCGAATTTTGGAAAAACTTTGCGACAATTTTGGAGAGTTGTTAAAAAATTCTTTTCATTGTCGATATAAGATTTCCAGTAAGTTTTGTAATTTTTCTATCTATATTTGCGAAGAAAGAAGATGATATTTCGATTTTTCAATTATATTAATTTGCTTTTATTTTCAGACATTGATGTTTCAAGGAATCTTGTATGATTATATTTCAAAAACATTATAGAAAAATTGAATTTAATATTAAATCAACTTGATATGTGTGTGTATATAATAATAATCTCTAATAAGAGAAATATTCAAATTTAGCTAACCTATTATTTTCATAATTTCAAGAAGCCAATAATAGTGATGTATTTTTATTAAAATCTGGTAAAAATTGAAAATTGAACTAATATATATATATTTTTAAATATAATATAATAACTTCATAACTCTTTATTAACTTTTTATATTTTATATTAATTTGTTTAATATAATTGATAATTATTATTTTAAAAGAAAATTGATATTGATAAAGGCCTCTTATTATGAATTGAGTATACATGACTATATTATTAAAGAATAAAATAACAATTGTGACTTGACTGATTATCAAACATCTTATCTGTGGCAGCATAAACACTTTTTTGAATAGATTTATGTTTTAATTAATTTTATTTCTTTATTTTTTTAAAGTTGTAACAGCATTACGATTGTTCAACTCATTTCCCCCTGCCATTTTCACAAAATTGCCATTAGGTAGTATGATGGGGATCCACGGATCACCATTGGATATTAGTTTCCCCCTCCACAATTTTTACAGCCAGTCCAACTAACTTGTTCACTAACATATCATTTCCTTCTTAGAATTTGAACGGAACACTTTCTACTGTCACTTGATTTGTTTGTGATTTAATAGAATTTCGAAATTTTTTTCCATCATGTGGAAACGTCATCAAAAAATTTCTGAACCAGAAACTGAACAGGTAAACCAAAATAAATTCTATTTTTTAAAACATTATTACTAGTTTGATTTTTTTTTTTTTTTTTTGATTAAACTGACATTTTTATTTAAAAAATTTAAAAACCCCTTTTTTACTTATTGTTATATTGAATTATAATTATTATTTTTTTAAATTTCAGAATGAATATTTCATGAATCAATATTATAAGCTTCAATTGAAAATTCAAGAACTCGAAGAAAAAAAAAAAGAGGTATGTTTTATGAAAAAAATATTTAATTTTTTTATTTATTTGATTGTAAATTTTATAAGTATTAATTATTTTTTTAATTTTATTTCTAAATATGTATAAAATAAATTTTCCTGATATTTTTTCTAAATTTTTTATTATTTTTTTAATACATATATATAATTAAAATTTATAATTAAATTTCCTCGCATAAAATTTATAAATATGTATATAATAAATGTAAATTAAAATATTGCAGGAATTTTTAATATTAATTGAATCAAACTATTACTGTATGATATATTATAAATATTTTTTTCTTTAATTTCAGATTCAAAAAGAAATGAATGATAGGATTACAAGTGATAATCTAATTTTGTCTCTAAATTATCATAAAAAATTTCCCAACAGGAAAATTTCAATAATAATTCAAGCGGTAAATATTTTTTATTATAAAAGATTTTTAATAAAAATTAGTTATTAACTTAATGAAAAGAGAATAGCATGTTCTTTTAATATTGAAATTTAAAATTATTTTATCATAATGTAAATGAATAATTTTATTTAAAAACACATCTATAAAATAATCAAAGTAGTAGCCATTCAATAGATATAATGATATTTAATTCAATAATTTCTTAAACTAAATTTAAAATTTAAAAAACTTAATTTTTTAATTTTAATTTTTGTTTTATTTATTTAGTTGGAGAATATACAGAATGAAATTGAAGAAGCTACAAGAGAACAGTTACTCATCTGGAAAAATGTAATTTAATATGAATTGTAATATAATATTATATTAAAATTAAATAGACATATATATATTTTCCTACAATATATAATTTTATATTTTTTTAAGAATATGTAAAATAAATAACATAATTATTAATAAAATAATTGTTTATCTATCTATCTAGCAATCTTCTCGATTTTATAACCAACCGTAACTATGCCTGGAGAACAACTCTCTAAAAAAAAGCATGAATTCTTCTTGCTTGAGCCCGAGACAAAATTTCATCAAATAATTTTACTTTGATAATGTTCATGATTTAATTTATAGGAGTTCTTGCTATTAACTTACATTGTGATAGCAAATACGATTCAGAGAACCCTTTCCAATCATCGTACAAAAATATTTCCCTCTTCATAACCTACCTAACGAGAACGGCTGGATATCTGTTGGTGGGCATATCCAAACATTATATATATATATATATATATATTTATATAACATTAAATATTAGATGTAATTTCAGGTTATACAAAAAATTAGGTGAACATTACTTTCGAGATAGACAATAAAATTTGGAGTGAAATTTGGCAAATTATAAATTTCCTCTGAGATCCTCATGCTTGTGTCCCGTAACAAAAAAATATTCAAAATTTTGTAATTTTATTGCATAATATAAAAAATTGTCAGTTTATGTGTTTAATAAAATTTTCATGATAACAAAAATTTGAAATGATGTTTCATATAAATAAATAAAACTAAATTCAGTCATCGTTTTTCGTTAAATATGAAGCACTTCAGCCATAAACTTTATCAGGCTTATAGAAAAATTAATTTATTCTTTCAAGTCCATGAGAAAAACGTTATTTTATAAAATTATATTTTATATTTATATTTTCCTCTCTTTTTGATTATAGATATTTACATGAAATTTATATTTTTATCACTGAATTTATAATTTAAAATTATACTATTTTCATCACACCCCCACATTTTACCGACCGAAGATAGTAAGGGAGGTATTGTTTTCACACCAAATTTCACATGTGGAGATTTTTACATATCTCCACGAATCATGCATTTTCTTAACAGTCCGTCTGTCTGTCCGTCCGTCCGTATAGATGTGTAAAGCCTGAACGGCTCAACGGATTTTGATGAAATTTGGTATATTTACTTAATGCTTCAGTGGGATGAATTGATCAACTTTTGGTGCAAATCCGGAAACCGGAAGTGGTAGTATTAGCGATCGACGATAGGAAGGGAAGGGTTATTTTCACACCAAATTTCACATGAGGAGATTTTTTACATATCACCACGAATCATGCACTTTGTGGTGGTTTTATTCTCAGAAAAATCATCTTTATTAGCTTTTTTCTTAATTTAAAATTATATGACGTCATCCAGCCATTCATGACGTCATAGCCTGGTCTTACATATATATTATAAATAAAATAAAATTAAAAATATTTATGTTATATCCATATCTGTTTTTTATTACATTAATAGATATATTAAAATTATTTGAAATTGTTTCTGTAACTGGAAATTAATTTATTTCAAACCGTCGGTCGGTTCGGACCTGGCCACAGGTCAACTTATTTTGTTTATATTAAAATTTATCAATGAACCTAGAAAAATATTCCTGATATATTTTTATAAATTTTTCATTAATATATTTGATTAACATTATTTTAAATATTATATAGATAAATTAAAAATATCTATTAATTTTAAAATTTAAAATCTTTCTCAATGAATGTGCCAATAATTCTAAGATTGTAGTATTTAACCTTTGCTCTGCAACAGAATATAATCTAAAACTAGAAATAAAACCTGTAGTAGAATCGCATAGCATCCGGATAAGAATATCATACTTTTTGATTTTCGAAGGGTTACAAACTAAAAAATTCAATCTGCCACGTCATGATATCATGCCCTCATCAATGGATATAATTTACCCAGGTTTGAAATTTCCTTGGAATTTTTTTAAAAAATAGTTTATTGTGTTGATTTTTGTTGAATCGGCTAGCAGTGTCAGAAACATAATTATTATCACAAAAATGTATAAATTCTAATATTTGTTTATATCTGGGTCATTGTTTTAGAAAATATTGGAATTTCAATCAAACGATTTTAGGACCAATAATCGTTTATCCTTGACATTTTTGTCAGGTTCATGAAATTTACTAGAGCAAACCACTTTTTTAGTTCGACTATAGTGACATAAATCCAAACAGTTTTTTTTTTGTATATTTTGTGTGTGATATTTTATTTGTTTCCATAGCAATGAAATTAAATAAATCATCTCTAATAACCATATCGACGAAATCTTCGATCTTATCTCTATTTTTAGGAAATATATTTACCCCAAGAAAAGCTTCAAAATCACCATTTCCCAATATGACAACTTATAAAATTTACAAAATTCCTTAAATGGGAGTTCAACAATACCCACATACTCCCTTCCTACGTCTCTAGAATAAATGTCACTTCAAATTGCAAATAAAAAAATTATATTTCCTTAAATGAATAATAATATCCATATATATATTAAAAAAATCAACTCATATTGAATAGAAAATATTATAAATTAGCTGGAGTGTCTCCACTCGACTATCTCGCAATTTGAATTGGTATAAATAACATAATATATTATATTTAAATTAAATTTAATTAATTATAAATTATATATAATAAATATTAAACCAGCGCATGTTTGGCTTTTTGTTGATGGCACCACGACACGTGTTGGCGCGTGAGATTTGCAGTGTTAAAAAATTAATTCTGGTAATTTCAGCGAATCAATCAAGCTGAAATTCTATATATATAGCACTTTTATACAATTATTAATCATGTGAAAAATTATCAAACATATATCTTTATATTTACGGTCACTTTAGAGGAAAAAAAATCAAAACGTTGCAAGTAATGACCCTCTTCCGGTTGAGCTACATTTCTCAAAAGTTGATAGAAAACTACGAATTTTGAATAATGTTCATGTACCAAATTTCATCATTCTAGCTCAAACCGTTTTTGCGTAATCTTGGATAAACACACACACACATACACACGCATACATTTTTCTCAATCTTAGTGAAAATGATTCAGGAGAGATTGTAAAAATTAAAGAAATTGTGATTGAATTTTTAGATTTAAATCAAAATATCATGTTATGTTAATTATGTTAATTTTTTGTAAGTTTATAAAAGATTATTATAAATTGAACATATATATATATATATATATATATATATATATATATGTTTTAATGACGAATACAATTGTAAATTAATTTTTCAACGTGTCAATTTTATAGAAATAAATTTTTTATTTTTTTTATTTAATTATATTTAAATTAAATTTTTTAAATAAAATAATTATCAATGTTATTATTGTTTTGTACAATAATTATATATTTTAAATGCAATTGGCTTTTTATTTTACAAATAAATATCAACAATACTTATATAAAATAAAAATCAGTGCATAGTGAATCGCTTTAAAATTACTTCACAGTTTGGGAATTTTAACAAGTAAAATTGTTGTCTGATTCCTTCTGCTGAACTACTGAGAAACAGGAGAAGTGCAAATTTACTTTAATTAGTTTTATTTTTTTATATGCAAATAAGCAACATTCTCTTTAATTTTAAAATCCATGTGCGGTACAATTTGAAATGTAAACAAATTTTTTAAATTAAAAAATAAAAAAATTGGACAAATTTTAACTAAAAATATAGATAAATATTTTTTAAAGATAAGTTTTTTGGTATATTTTTACTATTTTTATTTTATTAATTAAGTATTTTTATTATATCTAATAAATAAGTAAAAAAAAAAAACAATTTGCATTATTTCTAATGGGCAATTGGTCCCCCTCTTTAAAAATAGTGATCATTCGAACCCGGGATTTTTCTAGATGTATAAGTTTAATTTTTTACATCCTTTATTTTTTATACAATAATAAAGATATCTATATATATATATATATATATATATAATATTTTTTTATTTTATTATAATATTATTAATAATATAAAATATATTTTCTTTGTAAAAGAAGATTTGGAGTGTGATCAAAATTAATTTTTGAAAAATAAAAAAAATGGTTTATTAATCAATAATTATAAGGAAATATTTAAGGTTTTTTTTAAAAATAAAATTATATTAATTAGTCTAGCAATATAGGTAGTTTAAGATTTTGAAAATTTAACATAGAATTTATTTTTGCTTACATTAGGTTGATTTTACAAATTGACTTAACGTTTAAGCATTCCATTTAATTAAGTATCCATTGTATAATAGAAATTCAATATTGTGTTATATAAAATAATGTGTTTATAATCAATCTCTAGTATGCACGCTACTTAATAAGTATCTACTTAATTATAAATAAACAGTGGAGATCAACTTTCGGTCTGAGGCACTGTGCGCAAGTATATATGTAATGCTTTTCAGAAAGTAATAATAAATCATTATTTGTTAATTAAACTAACCAATTAATTGAGAAATGTACTAAATAAAGAATGAATCAACTTGTTTTTATCTCCAATTATTGTAATAATAAAAATTTTATTAAACACCTAAACAGATAAATTTTTTTTATTTATTACAAAAAATTGATAGATTAAGAAAATTATTAAATTATTATTTTATTCTTTTTCACTCTAAAATATTTATATAGAAGAGTGTAACAAATTTTAAAAAGAATTATTATTTTCTTAATTAAATGGACATATTATCAATCCAATCCAAAACAGTTGATTACATTAGAAGAAATAATACCCTTACATGTTAATGAAGTGTTTTAGTTTGGTATGTAAGTATAAACTTATGTAAAAATTATAACTCTATAAAGGAATTTAATTTTAAAGAAAAAAAAATTGAAAATAAATGAAAATGAAATGAACTCAATGTTTTTCGTCGAATATGAAGCAATTCATCCATAAACTTTGACAGGCTTATAAAAAAATTATTTTAAAATTAAAATTAATTTAATATAACAATGGGCTATCCAACTGCCAAAAATTAAAAAAACTTTAATGGAAATGGTAATTTAAAGGTAATGTCTTAATGATAGAGAAGTGGAATAATAATAAAATATTTTATATCATTTATTTATAATGAATTTTATTTATATTAATAAATATATATAATAATTAATTCAGAAAAAAGTAACAAAAAGTTTAAAAAAAAATACAACTTCACAATGAAGTTTATATTTAAATAAAAATTTGTTACAATTATATAGTATAATTAAGTGTTATTTATAATAATAATGAGTAGGAGTTAAATGAATTATTTTATGTACATGCATTAACTAATTTTAAAATATTATACATATATCGATTAAAATTCTAAAAAAAGAACTTAAAAAAACTATACCTAAATGTTAATAAAGATAAACAGTTGTAAATTTACATTTCTACATTTGTCGTAAAATGGATAAAATTAAATAAACAATATAATACAATGAATTATATTCCTATAAAATATATAAAGTTTTAACATATTTTTTCCAATTTTTATCGATGTGGTCCATCTCAGGTATTTATTTGATGAGGAAAATTATATATTCATTTAATTTCGTTCATTTTGTGTCATCAGACCAAATCCTTCAGTTTTGTCAATTGCATAAAACAAAAATCTGTAATTATTTTTTTCTATTTCGATTGAAAACTTTAAGAAGGATTAAATTTTTTAATTTTTTTTCCAGTTGATTAATTGTTTTTTTGCAATCGTTAATTTTCACATCCAGCGCCTTTAGCAATTCTTTAACCTGTCTGATCTAAAAATAATTATTATTATTTAAAAATGAGTTCATTATATTATATAATTTTTAATATATTCGTTACTATTTCGCCAGAGATAGTATTGCGATCCGATTTGGATATTTTTATATGTTTTGAAGGTCCCTGAATCATTTTCACTAAGGTTGAGAAAAATGTCTCTGTGTGTGTGTGTGTTTTCTCAACCTTCAAAAAAAAGGTATAAAAACTTCATAATCTTGACATCGAAAATTTTCGTGATCGCAATCCTATCTCTGGCGAGAAAGTAAAAATGAAAAATAGTTGAACTTACTGCATCTTCATATCTCTCTATATTTAATAATGTTTCATTCATTTTATCAATAGGACAAGAAAACTTTTTTTCTTTGTTTGAATCAATTATATTTTGCCATTCATATATCTGGTTTTGCATCTGAAAATTAAAATTTATTATTAAATGGAATAGGAAAAAAATAATAATTTTTTTTAATTTTAAAAAATATTTACCTCATTTATTTTTTTCAACGTATTTTTTTTTGAGTTAGTTCCAAATTTTACTAACCTTTCATTATGTTCTATCTATAAATTACAAATACAATTAAATAAATATTTATATATATATATATATTTAAATACACTAATAGTAAAAAGATAATTTATTTTTCGTACGTACCCTTTTTCTTATGAATTTCTCCTTAGAAATAATTTGTTTTGATCATTCCAACTCCATTTTGAAGTATTAAATTTTTAATTTATATTGTAAAAAAATTCAATATACATTGGAACATAGAATATGAAATTGAAATCAAAACGTACCTCCAACAGATTGTTGCACTCACACGGTTAAATAGGAAGTGAGTCTCCACCTCCGATACTCACCCCTATCCCCTCCACTTTTGCATTGGAAGGGACAGATTGATTGGTAGAAGAAAGTCAAGCCCCTTAACGGTATTTATGATTTTTTTTTTTTTTTTTGTTCATAATGATTTAAAAATATTTAAAAAAATAAAATTATAATATCATTTCCCTATTTAGTATTTTAGGTATATACTCGTATTTTGGATTTAAAAAAATACAAACTTTAAAACAGCAACTGATAAGCATAAATTTCCTCTGTGTTTCCTCTGTGTTTTTGTTGAGTTTTGTTTGTATATCCTCTGTGTTTTGGATGAGTTTCCTCTGTGTTTTGGCTGAGTATCCTCTGTGTTTTTGTTGAGTTTTGTTTGTATATCCTCTGTGTTTTGGATGAGTTTCCACTTTTTTTTGGCTGAGTTTCCTCTGTGTTTTGGCTGAGTTTTGTTTGTGTTTCCTCTGTGTTTGGGCTGAGTTTCCTCTGTGTTTTGGCTGTGTTTTGACTGGGTTTTGTTTGTGTTTCCTCTGTGTTTTGGCTGAGTTTCCTCTGTGTTTTGGCTGTGTTTTTGCTGAGTTTTGTTTGTGTTTCCTCTGTGTTTTGGCTGAGTTTCCTCTGTGTTTTGCTGAGTTTTGTTTGTGTTTCCTCTGTGTTTTGGCTGTGTTTTGTTTGTGTTTCCTCTGTGTTTTGGCTGAGTTACCTCTGTGTTTTGGCTGAGTATCCTCTGTGTTTTAGCTGAGTTTCCTCTGTGTTTTGGCTGAGTTTTGTTTGTGTTTCCTCTGTATTTGGGCAGAGTTTCGTTTGTGTTTCCTCTGTGTTTTGGCTGAGTTTCCTCTGTGTTTTGGCTGAGTTTTGGCTGAGTTTCCTCTGTGTTTTGGCTGAGTTTTGTTTGTGTTTCCTCTGTGTTTTGGCTGTGTTTTGTTTGTGTTTCTTCTGTGTTTTTGCTGAGTTTCCTCTGTGTTTTGGCTGAGTATCCTCTGTGTTTCCTCTGTGTTTTGGCTGAGTTTTGTTTGTGTTTCCTCTGTGTTTTCTCTGTGTTTTGGCTGAGTTGTGTTTGTCTTTCCTCTGTGTTTTGGCTGTGTTTTGGCTTTGTTTTGTTTGTGTTTCCTCTGTGTTTTGGCT
This sequence comes from Labia minor, assembly GCA_963082975.1. Classification (NCBI taxonomy): domain Eukaryota; kingdom Metazoa; phylum Arthropoda; class Insecta; order Dermaptera; family Spongiphoridae; genus Labia; species Labia minor. Next base: position 34,437,477 of record OY720350.1, on the reverse strand, counting down.
GAGTTTTGGCTGAGTTTCCTCTGTGTTTTAGCTGTGTTTTGGCTGAGTTTTGTTTGTGTTTCCTATGTGTTTTGGCTGAGTTTCCTCTGTGTTTTGGCTGAGTTTCGTTTGTGTTTGCTCTGTGTTTTGGCTGTGTTTTGGCTGAGTTTTGTTTGTGTTTCCTCTGTGTTTTGGCTGAGTTTCCTCTGTGTTTTGGCTGAGTTTCCTCTGTGTTTTGGCTGAGTATCCTCTGTGTTTCCTCTGTGTTTTTGTTGAGTTTTGTTTGTATATCCTCTGTGTTTTGGATGAGTTTCCTCTGTGTTTTGGCTGAGTTTTGTTTGTGTTTCCTCTGTGTTTTGGCTGAGCAACCTCTGTGTTTCCTCTGTGTTTGGGCTGAGTTTCCTCTTAGTTTTGGCTGTGTTTTTGCTGAGTTTTGGCTGAGTTTCCTCTGTGTTTTGGCTGTGTTTTGACTGAGTTTTGTTTGTGTTTCCTCTGTGTTTTGGCTGTGTTTCCTCTGTGTTTTGGCTGAGTTTCCTCTGTGTTTTGGCTGTGTTTTTGCTGAGTTTTGTTTGCGTTTCCTCTGTGTTTGGGCTGAGTTTTCTCTGTGTTTTGGCTGTGTTTTGACTGGGTTTTGTTTGTGTTTCCTCTGTGTTTTGGCTGAGTTTCCTCTGTGTTTTGCTGAGTTTTGTTTGTGTTTCCTCTGTGTTTTGGCTGTGTTTTGTTTGTGTTTCCTCTGTGTTTTGGCTGAGTTTCCTCTGTGTTTTGGCTGAGTTTTGTTTGTGTTTCCTCTGTATTTGGGCTGAGTTTCGTTTGTGTTTCCTCTGTGTTTTGGCTGAGTTTCCTCTGTGTTTTGGCTGTGTTTTGGCTGAGTTTCCTCTGTGTTTTGGCTGAGTTTCCTCTGTGTTTTGGCTGAGTTTCCTCTGTGTTTTGGCTGTGTTTTGGCTGTGTTTTGGCTGAGTTTTGTTTGTCTTTCCTCTGTGTTTTGGCTGAGTTTTGTTTGTCTTTCCTCTGTGTTTTGGCTTTGTTTTGTTTGTGTTTCCTCTGTGTTTTGGCTGAGTTTTGGCTGAGTTTCCTCTGTGTTTTAGCTGTGTTTTGGCTGAGTTTTGTTTGTGTTTCCTATGTGTTTTGGCTGAGTTTCTTATGTGTTTTGGCTGAGTTTCGTTTGTGTTTGCTCTGTGTTTTGGCTGTGTTTTGGCTGAGTTTTGTTTGTGTTTCCTCTGTGTTTTGGCTGAGTTTCCTCTGTGTTTTGGCTGTGTTTTTGCTGAGTTTTGTTTGTGTTTCCTCTGTGTTTCCTCTGAGTTTTGGCTGAGTTTCCTCTGTGTTTTGGCTGAGTTTCCTCTGTGTTTTGGCTGAGTATCCTCTGTGTTTCCTCTGTGTTTTTGTTGAGTTTTGTTTGTATATCCTATGTGTTTTGGCTGAGTTTTGTTTGTGTTTCCTCTGTGTTTTGGCTGAGCAACCTCTGTGTTTCCTCTGTGTTTGGGCTGAGTTTCCTCTTAGTTTTGGCTGTGTTTTTGCTGAGTTTTGGCTGAGTTTCCTCTGTGTTTTGGCTGTGTTTTGACTGAGTTTTGTTTGTGTTTCCGCTGTGTTTTGTCTGAGCATCCTCTGTGTTTCCTCTGTGTTGTTGGCTAAGTTTTGTTTGTGTTTCCTCTGTGTTTTGTTTGTGTTTCCACTTTTTTTTGGCTGAGTTTCCTCTGTGTTTTGGCTGTGTTTTTGCTGAGTTTTGTTTGTGTTTCCTCTGTGTTTTGGCTGTGTTTTGTTTGTGTTTCCTCTATGTTTTGGCTGAGTTTCCTCTGTGTTTTGGCTGAGTATCCTCTGTGTTTTGGCTGATTTTTGTTTGTGTTTCCTCTGTGTTTGGGCTGAGTTTTGTTTGTGTTTCCTCTGTGTTTTGGCTGTGTTTTTGCTGAGTTTTGTTTGTCTTTCCTCTGTGTTTTGGCTTTGTTTTTTTTGTGTTTTCTATGTGTTTTGGCTGAGTTTCCTCTGTGTTTTGGCTGAGTTTCGTTTGTGTTTCCTCTGTGTTTTCTCTGTGTTTTGGCTGAGTTTTGTTTGTCTTTCCTCTGTGTTTTGGCTTTGTTTTGTTTGTGTTTCCTATGTGTTTTGGCTGAGTTTCCTCTGTGTTTTGGCTGAGTTTCGTTTGTGTTTGCTCTGTGTTTTGGCTGAGTTTTGTTTGTGTTTCCTCTGTGTTTTGTTTGTGTTTCCACTTTTTTTTGGCTGAGTTTCCTCTGTGTTTTGGCCGAGTTTTGTTAGTGTTTCCTCTGTGTTTTGGCTGAGTATCCTCTGTGTTTTGGCTGAGTTTCCTCTGTGTTTTGGCTGAGTTTCCTCTGTGTTTTGGCTGAGTTTTGTTTGTGTTTACTCTGTGTTTGGGCTGAGTTTCGTTTGTGTTTCCTCTGTGTTTTGGCTGAGTTTTGTTTGTGTTTCCTCTGTGTTTCCTCTGTGTTTTGGCTGAGTTTCCTCTGTGTTTTGCTGAGTTTTGTTTGTGTTTCCTCTGTGTTTTGGCTGTGTTTTGTTTGTGTTTCCTCTGTGTTTTGGCTGAGTATCCTCTGTGTTTTGGCTGAGTTTCCTCTGTGTTTTGGCTGTGTTTTGGCTGAGTTTCCTCTGTGTTTTGGCTGTGTTTTGTTTGTGTTTCTTCTGTGTTTTTGCTGAGTTTCCTCTGTGTTTTGGCTGAGTTTTGTTTGTGTTTCCTCTGTGTTTTCTCTGTGTTTTGGCTGAGTTTTGTTTGTATTTCCTCTGTGTTTTGGCTTTGTTTTGTTTGTGTTTCCTATGTGTTTTAGCTGAGTTTCGTTTGTGTTTGCTCTGTGTTTTGGCTGAGTTTTGTTTGTCTTTCCTCTGTGTTTTGGCTGTGTTTTGGCTGTGTTTTGTTTGTGTTTTGTTTGTGTTTCCTATGTGTTTTGGCTGAGTTTTGGCTGAGTTTCCTCTGTGTTTTGGCTGTGTTTTGGCTGTGTTTTTGCTGAGTTTTGTTTGTGTTTCCTCTGTGTTTGGGCTGTGTTTTTGCTGAGTTTTGTTTGGCTTTCCTCTGTGTTTTGGCTGTGTTTTGGCTGTGTTTTGTTTGTGTTTCCTATGTGTTTTGGCTGAGTTTTGGCTGAGTTTCCTCTGTGTATTGGCTGTTTTTTGGCTGAGTTTTGGCTGAGTTTTGTTTGTGTTTCCTCTGTGTTTTGGCTGTGTTTTTGCTGAGTTTTGTTTGTGTTTCCTCTGTGTTTTGGCTGTGTTTTTGCTGAGTTTTGTTTGTCTTTCCTTTGTGTTTTGGCTGTGTTTTTTTGTGTTTCCTATGTGTTTTGGCTGAGCATCCTCTGTGTTTCCTCTGTGTTTGGGCTGAGTTTCCTCTGTGTTTTGGCTGTGTTTTTGCTGAGTTTTGTCTGTGTTTCCTCTGTGTTTTGGCTGAGTTTCCTCTGTGTTTTGCTGAGTTTTGTTTGTGTTTCCTCTGTGTTTTGGCTGAGTTTCCTCTGTGTTTTGGCTGAGTATCCTCTGTGTTTTGGCTGAGTTTCCTCTGGGTTTTGGCTGAGTTTTGTTTGTGTTTACTCTGTGTTTGGGCTGAGTTTCGTTTGTGTTTCCTCTGTGTTTTGGCTGAGTTTCCTCTGTGTTTTGGCTGTGTTTTGGCTGAGTTTCCTCTGTGTTTTGGCTGTGTTTTGGCTGAGTTTTGTTTGTGTTTCCTCTGTGTTTTGGCTGTGTTTTGGCTGTGTTTTTTTGTGTTTCCTATGTGTTTTGGCTGAGCATCCTCTGTGTTTCCTCTGTGTTTGGGCTGAGTTTCCTAAGTGTTTTGGCTGTGTTTTTGCTGAGTTTTGTCTGTGTTTCCTCTGTGTTTTGGCTGAGTTTCCTCTCTGTTTTGCTGAGTTTTGTTTGTGTTTCCTCTGTGTTTTGGCTGTGTTTTGTTTGTGTTTCCTCTGTGTTTTGGCTGTGTTTTGTTTGTGTTTCCTCTGTGTTTTGGCTGAGTTTCCTCTGTGTTTTGGCTGAGTATCCTCTGTGTTTTGGCTGAGTTTCCTCTGTGTTTTTGCTGAGTTTTGTTTGGCTTTCCTCTGTGTTTTGGCTGTGTTTTGGCTGTGTTTTGTTTGTGTTTCCTATGTGTTTTGGCTGAGTTTTGGCTGAGTTTCCTCTGTGTTTTGGCTGTGTTTTGGCTGAGTTTTGGCTGAGTTTTGTTTGTGTTTCCTCTGTGTTTTGGCTGTGTTTTTGCTGAGTTTTGTTTGTGTTTCCTCTGTGTTTTGGCTGTGTTTTTGCTGAGTTTTGTTTTTCTTTCCTCTGTGTTTTGGCTGTGTTTTGGCTGTGTTTTTTTGTGTTTCCTATGTGTTTTGGCTGAGCATCCTCTGTGTTTCCTCTGTGTTTGGGCTGAGTTTCCTCTGTGTTTTGGCTGTGTTTTTGCTGAGTTTTGTCTGTGTTTCCTCTGTGTTTTGGCTGAGTTTCCTCTGTGTTTTGCTGAGTTTTGTTTGTGTTTCCTCTGTGTTTTGGCTGAGTTTCCTCTGTGTTTTGGCTGAGTATCCTCTGTGTTTTGGCTGAGTTTCCTCTGTGTTTTGGCTGAGTTTTGTTTGTGTTTACTCTGTGTTTGGGCTGAGTTTCGTTTGTGTTTCCTCTGTGTTTTGGCTGAGTTTCCTCTGTGTTTTGGCTGTGTTTTGGATGAGTTTCCTCTGTGTTTTGGCTGTGTTTTGGCTGAGTTTTGTTTGTGTTTCCTCTGTGTTTTGGCTGTGTTTTTGCTGAGTTTTGTCTGTGTTTCCTCTGTGTTTTGGCTGAGTTTCCTCTGTGTTTTGCTGAGTTTTGTTTGTGTTTCCTCTGTGTTTTGGCTGTGTTTCCTCTGTGTTTTGGCTGAGTTTCCTCTGTGTTTTGGCTGAGTATCCTCTGTGTTTTGGCTGAGTTTCCTCTGTGTTTTTGCTGAGTTTTGTTTGGCTTTCCTCTGTGTTTTGGCTGTGTTTTGGCTGTGTTTTGTTTGTGTTTCCTATGTGTTTTGGCTGAGTTTTGGCTGAGTTTCCTCTGTGTTTTGGCTGTGTTTTGGCTGAGTTTTGGCTGAGTTTTGTTTGTGTTTCCTCTGTGTTTTGGCTGTGTTTTTGCTGAGTTTTGTTTGTGTTTCCTCTGTGTTTTGGCTGTGTTTTTGCTGAGTTTTGTTTTTCTTTCCTCTGTGTTTTGGCTGTGTTTTTTTGTGTTTCCTATGTGTTTTGGCTGAGCATCCTCTGTGTTTCCTCTGTGTTTGGGCTGAGTTTCCTCTGTGTTTTGGCTGTGTTTTTGCTGAGTTTTGTCTGTGTTTCCTCTGTGTTTTGGCTGAGTTTCCTCTGTGTTTTGCTGAGTTTTGTTTGTGTTTCCTCTGTGTTTTGGCTGAGTTTCCTCTGTGTTTTGGCTGAGTATCCTCTGTGTTTTGGCTGAGTTTCCTCTGTGTTTTGGCTGAGTTTTGTTTGTGTTTACTCTGTGTTTGGGCTGAGTTTCGTTTGTGTTTCCTCTGTGTTTTGGCTGAGTTTCCTCTGTGTTTTGGCTGTGTTTTGGATGAGTTTCCTCTGTGTTTTGGCTGTGTTTTGGCTGAGTTTTGTTTGTGTTTCCTCTGTGTTTTGGCTGTGTTTTTGCTGAGTTTTGTTTGTCTTTCCTCTGTGTTTTGGCTGTGTTTTGGCTGTGTTTTTTTGTGTTTCCTATGTGTTTTGGCTGAGCATCCTCTGTGTTTCCTCTGTGTTTGGGCTGAGTTTCCTCTGTGTTTTGGCTGTGTTTTTGCTGAGTTTTGTCTGTGTTTCCTCTGTGTTTTGGCTGAGTTTCCTCTCTGTTTTGCTGAGTTTTGTTTGTGTTTCCTCTGTGTTTTGGCTGTGTTTTGTTTGTGTTTCCTCTGTGTTTTGGCTGAGTTTCCTCTGTGTTTTGGCTGAGTTTTGTTTGTGTTTCCTCTGTGTTTTGGCAGAGATTTGGCTGAGTTTCCTCTGTGTTTTGGCTGTGTTTTGGCTGAGTTTTGGCTGGGTTTTGGCTGAGTTTCCTCTGTGTTTTGGCTGAGTTTTGTTTGTGTTTCTTCTGTGTTTGGGCTGAGTTTCCTCTGTGATTTGGCTGTGTTTTTGCTGAATTTTGGCTGAGTTTCCTCTGTGTTTTGGCTGTGTTTTGGCTGAGTTTTGTTTGTGTTTCCTCTGTGTTTTTGGCTGAGTTTCCTCTGTGTTTTGGTTGAGTTTTGTTTGTGTTTCCTCTGTGTTTTGGCTGAGTTTTGTTTGTGTTTCCTCTGTGTTTTCTCTGTGTTTTGGCTGAGTTTTGTTTGTGTTTCCTCTGTGTTTTGGCTGTGTTTTTGCTGAGTTTTGTTTGTGTTTCCTATGAGTTTTGTTTGTATATCCTCTGTGTTTTGGATGAGTTTCCTCTGTGTTTTGGCTGAGTTTTGTTTGTGTTTCCTCTGTGTTTTGGCTGAGCAACCTCTGTGTTTCCTCTGTGTTTTCTCTGTGTTTTGGCTAAGTTTTGTTTGTGTTTCCTCTGTGTTTTGGCTGTGTTTTGTTTGTCTTTCTTCTGTGTTTTTGCTGAGTTTCCTCTGTGTTTTGGCTGAGTATCCTCTGTGTTTCCTCTGGGTTTTGGCTGAGTTTTGTTTGTGTTTACTCTGTGTTTGGGCTGAGTTTCGTTTGTGTTTCCTCTGTGTTTTGGCTGAGTTTCCTCTGTGTTTTGGCTGTGTTTTGGCTGAGTTTCCTCTGTGTTTTGGCTGTGTTTTGGCTGAATTTTGTTTGTGTTTCCTCTGTGTTTTGGCTGTGTTTTGGCTGTGTTTTTTTGTGTTTCCTATGTGTTTTGGCTGAGCATCCTCTGTGTTTCCTCTGTGTTTGGGCTGAGTTTCCTAAGTGTTTTGGCTGTGTTTTTGCTGAGTTTTGTCTGTGTTTCCTCTGTGTTTTGGCTGAGTTTCCTCTCTGTTTTGCTGAGTTTTGTTTGTGTTTCCTCTGTGTTTTGGCTGTGTTTTGTTTGTGTTTCCTCTGTGTTTTGGCTGTGTTTTGTTTGTGTTTCCTCTGTGTTTTGGCTGAGTTTCCTCTGTGTTTTGGCTGAGTATCCTCTGTGTTTTGGCTGAGTTTCCTCTGTGTTTTTGCTGAGTTTTGTTTGGCTTTCCTCTGTGTTTTGGCTGTGTTTTGTTTGTGTTTCCTATGTGTTTTGGCTGAGTTTTGGCTGAGTTTCCTCTGTGTTTTGGCTGATTTTGGCTGAGTTTTGGCTGAGTTTTGTTTGTGTTTCCTCTGTGTTTTGGCTGTGTTTTTGCTGAGTTTTGTTTGTGTTTCCTCTGTGTTTTGGCTGTGTTTTTGCTGAGTTTTGTTTTTCTTTCCTCTGTGTTTTGGCTGTGTTTTGGCTGTGTTTTTTTGTGTTTCCTATGTGTTTTGGCTGAGCATCCTCTGTGTTTCCTCTGTGTTTGGGCTGAGTTTCCTCTGTGTTTTGGCTGTGTTTTTGCTGAGTTTTGTCTGTGTTTCCTCTGTGTTTTGGCTGAGTTTCCTCTCTGTTTTGCTGAGTTTTGTTTGTGTTTCCTCTGTGTTTTGGCTGTGTTTTGTTTGTGTTTCCTCTGTGTTTTGGCTGAGTTTCCTCTGTGTTTTGGCTGAGTTTCCTCTGTGTTTTGGCTGAGTTTTGTTTGTGTTTCCTCTGTGTTTTGGCAGAGTTTTGGCTGAGTTTCCTCTGTGTTTTGGCTGTGTTTTGGCTGAGTTTTGTTTGTGTTTCTTCTGTGTTTGGGCTGAGTTTCCTCTGTGATTTGGCTGTGTTTTTGCTGAATTTTGGCTGAGTTTCCTCTGTGTTTTGGCTGTGTTTTGGCTGAGTTTTGTTTGTGTTTCCTCTGTGTTTTTGGCTGAGTTTCCTCTGTGTTTTGGTTGAGTTTTGATTGTGTTTCCTCTGTGTTTTGGCTGAGTTTTGTTTGTGTTTCCTCTGTGTTTTCTCTGTGTTTTGGCTGAGTTTTGTTTGTGTTTCCTCTGTGTTTTGGCTCTGTTTTTGCTGAGTTTTGTTTGTGTTTCCTATGAGTTTTGTTTGTATATCCTCTGTGTTTTGGATGAGTTTCCTCTGTGTTTTGGCTGAGTTTTGTTAGTGTTTCCTCTGTGTTTTGGCTGAGCAACCTCTGTGTTTCCTCTGTGTTTGGGCTGTGTTTTGACTGAGTTTTGTTTGTGTTTCCTCTGTGTTTTGGCTGAGTTTCCTCTGTGTTTTGACTGAGTTTTGTTTGTGTTTCCTCTGTGTTTTGGATGAGTTTCCTCTGTGTTTTGGCTGAGTTTTGTTTGTGTTTCCTCTGTGTTTTGGCTGAGCATCCTCTGTGTTTTCTCTGTGTTTTGGCTAAGTTTTGTTTGTGTTTCCTCTGTGTTTTGGCTGTGTTTTGTTTGTGTTTCTTCTGTGTTTTTGCTGAGTTTCCTCTGTGTTTTGGCTGAGTATCCTCTGTGTTTCCTCTGTGTTTTGGCTGAGTTTTGTTTGTGTTTCCTCTGTGTTTTCTCTGTGTTTTGGCTGAGTTTTGGCTGAGTTTTGGCTGGGCTTTGGCTGAGTTTCCTCTGTGTTTTGGCTGAGTTTTGTTTGTGTTTCTTCTGTGTTTGGGCTGAGTTTCCTCTGTGATTTGGCTGTGTTTTTGCTGAATTTTGGCTGAGTTTCCTCTGTGTTTTGGCTGAGTTTTGTTTGTGTTTCCTCTGTGTTTTTGGCTGAGTTTCCTCTGTGTTTTGGTTGAGTTTTGTTTGTGTTTCCTCTGTGTTTTGGCTGAGTTTTGTTTGTGTTTCCTCTGTGTTTTCTCTGTGTTTTGGCTGAGTTTTGTTTGTGTTTCCTCTGTGATTTGGCTGTGTTTTTGCTGAGTTTTGTTTGTGTTTCCTATGAGTTTTGTTTGTATATCCTCTGTGTTTTGGATGAGTCTCCTCTGTGTTTTGGCTGAGTTTTGTTTGTGTTTCCTCTGTGTTTTGGCTGAGCAACCTCTGTGTTTCCTCTGTGTTTGGGCTGAGTTTCCTCTTAGTTTTGGCTGTGTTTTTGCTGAGTTTTGGCTGAGTTTCCTCTGTGTTTTGGCTGTGTTTTGACTGAGTTTTGTTTGTGTTTCCTCTGTGTTTTGGCTGAGTTTCCTCTGTGTTTTGACTGAGTTTTGTTTGTGTTTCCTCTGTGTTTTGGATGAGTTTCCTCTGTGTTTTGGCTGAGTTTTGTTTGTGTTTCCTCTGTGTTTTGGCTGAGCATCCTCTGTGTTTTCTCTGTGTTTTGGCTAAGTTTTGTTTGTGTTTCCTCTGTGTTTTGGCTGTGTTTTGTTTGTGTTTCTTCTGTGTTTTTGCTGAGTTTCCTCTGTGTTTTGGCTGAGTATCCTCTGTGTTTCCTCTGTGTTTTGGCTGAGTTTTGTTTGTGTTTCCTCTGTGTTTTCTCTGTGTTTTGGCTGAGTTTTGTTTGTCTTTCCTCTGTGTTTTGGCTTTGATTTGTTTGTGTTTCCTATGTGTTTTGGCTGAGTTTCCTCTGTGTTTTGGCTGAGTTTCGTTTGTGTTTGCTCTGTGTTTTGGCTGAGTTTTGTTTGTCTTTCCTCTGTGTTTTGGCTGTGTTTTGGCTGTGTTTTGTTTGTGTTTCCTATGTGTTTTGGCTGAGTTTTGGCTGAGTTTCCTCTGTGTTTTGGCTGTGTTTTGGCTGTGTTTTTGCTGAGTTTTGTTTGTGTTTCCTCTGTGTTTTGGCTGTGTTTTTGCTGAGTTTTGTTTGTTTTTCCTCTGTGTTTTGGCTGTGTTTTGGCTGTGTTTTGTTTGTGTTTCCTATGTGTTTTGGCTGAGTTTTGGCTGAGTTTTGGCTGAGTTTCCTCTGTGTTTTGGCTGTGTTTTGGCTGAGTTTTGGCTGGGTTTTGGCTGAGTTTCCTCTGTGTTTTGGCTGAGTTTCCTCTGTGTTTTGGCTGAGTATCCTCTGTGTTTCCTCTGTGTTTTGGCTGAGTTTTGTTTGTGTTACCTCTGTGTTTTGGCTGAGTTTTGTTTGTGTTTCCTCTGTGTTTTGGCTGAGTTTCCTCTGTGATTTGGCTGTGTTTTTGCTGAGTTTTGGCTGAGTTTCCTCTGTGTTTTGGCTGTGTTTTGGCTGAGTTTTGTTTGTGTTTCCTCTGTGTTTTGGCTGAGCATCCTCTGTGTTTTCTCTGTGTTTTGGCTAAGTTTTGTTTGTGTTTCCTCTGTGTTTTGGCTGTGTTTTGTTTGTGTTTCTTCTGTGTTTTTGCTGAGTTTCCTCTGTGTTTTGGCTGAGTATCCTCTGTGTTTCCTCTGTGTTTTGGCTGAGTTTTGTTTGTGTTTCCTCTGTGTTTTCTCTGTGTTTTGGCTGAGTTTTGTTTGTCTTTCCTCTGTGTTTTGGCTTTGTTTTGTTTGTGTTTCCTATGTGTTTTGGCTGAGTTTCCTCTGTGTTTTGGCTGAGTTTCGTTTGTGTTTGCTCTGTGTTTTGGCTGAGTTTTGTTTGTCTTTCCTCTGTGTTTTGGCTGTGTTTTGGCTGTGTTTTGTTTGTGTTTCCTATGTGTTTTGGCTGAGTTTTGGCTGAGTTTCCTCTGTGTTTTGGCTGTGTTTTGGCTGTGTTTTGGCTGTGTTTTTGCTGAGTTTTGTTTGTCTTTCCTCTGTGTTTTGGCTGTGTTTTGGCTGTGTTTTTTTGTGTTTCCTATGTGTTTTGGCTGAGCATCCTCTGTGTTTCCTCTGTGTTTGGGCTGAGTTTCCTCTGTGTTTTGGCTGTGTTTTTGCTGAGTTTTGTCTGTGTTTCCTCTGTGTTTTGGCTGAGTTTCCTCTCTGTTTTGCTGAGTTTTGTTTGTGTTTCCTCTGTGTTTTGGCTGTGTTTTGTTTGTGTTTCCTCTGTGTTTTGGCTGAGTTTCCTCTGTGTTTTGGCTGAGTTTTGTTTGTGTTTCCTCTGTGTTTTGGCAGAGTTTTGGCTGAGTTTCCTCTGTGTTTTGGCTGTGTTTTGGCTGAGTTTTGTTTGTGTTTCTTCTGTGTTTGGGCTGAGTTTCCTCTGTGATTTGGCTGTGTTTTTGCTGAATTTTGGCTGAGTTTCCTCTGTGTTTTGGCTGTGTTTTGGCTGAGTTTTGTTTGTGTTTCCTCTGTGTTTTTGGCTGAGTTTCCTCTGTGTTTTGGTTGAGTTTTGTTTGTGTTTCCTCTGTGTTTTGGCTGAGTTTTGTTTGTGTTTCCTCTGTGTTTTCTCTGTGTTTTGGCTGAGTTTTGTTTGTGTTTCCTCTGTGTTTTGGCTGTGTTTTTGCTGAGTTTTGTTTGTGTTTCCTATGAGTTTTGTTTGTATATCCTCTGTGTTTTGGATGAGTCTCCTCTGTGTTTTGGCTGAGTTTTGGCTGAGTTTCCTCTGTGTTTTGGCTGTGTTTTGGCTGTGTTTTTGCTGAGTTTTGTTTGTGTTTCCTCTGAGTTTTGGCTGTGTTTTTGCTGAGTTTTGTTTGTTTTTCCTCTGTGTTTTGGCTGTGTTTTGGCTGTGTTTTGTTTGTGTTTCCTATGTGTTTTGGCTGAGTTTTGGCTGAGTTTCCTCTGTGTTTTGGCTGTGTTTTGGCTGAGTTTTGGCTGGGTTTTGGCTGAGTTTCCTCTGTGTTTTGGCTGAGTTTCCTCTGTGTTTTGGCTGTGTTTTGGCTGAGTTTTGTTTGTGTTACCTCTGTGTTTTGGCTGAGTTTTGTTTGTGTTTCCTCTGTGATTTGGCTGTGTTTTTGCTGAGTTTTGGCTGAGTTTCCTCTGTGTTTTGGCTGTGTTTTGGCTGAGATTTGTTTGTGATTCCTCTGTGTTTTGGCTGAGTTTCCTCTGTGTTTACTCTGTGTTTTGTTTGTGTTTCCTCTGTGTTTCCTCTGTGTTTTGGCTGAGTTTCCTTTGTGTTTTGGCTGAGTTTTGTTTGTGTTTCCTCTGTGTTTTGGATGAGTTTCCTCTGTGTTTTGGTTGAGTTTTGTTTGTGTGTCCTCTGTGTTTTGGCTGAGTTTTGTTTGTGTTTCCTCTGTGTTTTATCTGTGTTTTGGCTGAGTTTTGTTTGTCTTTCCTCTGTGTTTTGGCTGAGTTTTGTTTGTCTTTCCTCTGTGTTTTGGCTTTGTTTTGTTTGAGTTTCCTCTGTGTTTTGGCTGTGTTTTGGCTGAGTTTCCTCTGTGTTTTGGCTGAGTTTTGTTTGTCTTTCATCTGTGTTTTGGCTGTGTTTTGGCTGAGTTTCCTCTGTGTTTTGGCTGAGTTTTGTTTGTGTTTCCTCTGTGTTTGGGCTGAGTTTCGTTTGTGTTTCCTCTGTGTTTTGGCTGAGTTTTGGCTGAGTTTCCTCTGTGTTTTGGATGAGTTTCCTCTGTGTTTTGACTGAGTTTCCTCTGTGTTTTGGCTGAGTTTCCTCTGTGTTTTGGCTGTGTTTTGGCTGTGTTTTTGCTGAGTTTTGTTTGTGTTTCCTCTGTGTTTTGGCTGTCTTTTTGCTGAGTTTTGTTTGTCTTTCCTCTGTGTTTTGGCTGTGTTTTGGCTGTGTTTTTTTGTGTTTCCTATGTGTTTTGGCTGAGCATCCTCTGTGTTTCCTCTGTGTTTGGGCTGAGTTTCCTCTGTGTTTTGGCTGTGTTTTTGCTGAGTTTTGTCTGTGTTTCCTCTGTGTTTTGGCTGTGTTTTGTTTGTGTTTCCTCTGTGTTTTGGCTGAGTTTCCTCTGTGTTTCCTCTGTGTTTGGGCTGAGTTTCCTCTGTGTTTTGGCTGTGTTTTTGCTGAGTTTTGTCTGTGTTTCCTCTGTGTTTTGTCTGAGTTTCCTCTCTGTTTTGCTGAGTTTTGTTTGTGTTTCCTCTGTGTTTTGGCTGTGTTTTGTTTGTGTTTCCTCTGTGTTTTGACTGAGTTTCCTCTGTGTTTTGGCTGAGTTTTGTTTGTGTTTACTCTGTGTTTGGGCTGAGTTTTGGCTGAGTTTCCACTGAGTTTTGGCTGTGTTTTGGCAGAGTTTTGTTTGTGTTTCCTCTGTGTTTCCTCTGTGTTTTGACTGTGTTTTGGCTGAGTTTCCTCTGTGTTTGGGCTGAGTTTCGTTTGTGTTTTCTCTGTGTTTTGGCTGAATTTTGGCTGAGTTTCCTCTGTGTTTTGGCTGAGTATCCTCTGTGTTTCCTCTGTGTTTTGGCTGAGTTTTGTTTGTGTTTCCTCTGTGTTTGGGCTGAGTTTCCTCTGTGATTTGGCTGTGTTTTTGCTGAGTTTTGGCTGAGTTTCCTCTGTGTTTTGACTGAGTTTCCTCTGTGTTTACTCTGTGTTTCCTCTGTGTTTTGGCTGAGTTTCCTTTGTGTTTTGGCTGAGTTTTGTTTGTGTTTCCTCTGTGTTTTGGATGACTTTTGTTTGTGTTTCCTCTGTGTTTTATCTGTGTTTTGGCTGAGTTTTGTTTGTCTTTCCTCTGTGTTTTGGCTGAGTTTTGTTTGTCTTTCCTCTGTGTTTTGGCTTTGTTTTGTTTGAGTTTCCTCTGTGTTTTGGCTGTGTTTTGGCTGAGTTTCCTCTGTGTTTTGGCTGTGTTTTGGCTGAGTTTCCTCTGTGTTTTGGCTGTGTTTTGGCTGAGTTTTGTTTGTATTTCTTCTGTGTTTGGGCTGAGTTTCGTTTGTGTTTCCTCTGTGTTTTGGCTGAGTTTTGGCTGAGTTTCCTCTGTGTTTTGGCTGTGTTTTGGCTGAGTTTTGGCTGGGTTTTGGCTGAGTTTCCTCTGTGTTTTGGCTGAGTTTTGTTTGTGTTTCTTCTGTGTTTGGGCTGAGTTTCCTCTGTGATTTGGCTGTGTTTTTGCTGAATTTTGGCTGAGTTTCCTCTGTGTTTTGGCTGTGTTTTGGCTGAGTTTTGTTTGTGTTTCCTCTGTGTTTTTAGCTGAGTTTCCTCTGTGTTTTGGTTGAGTTTTGTTTGTGTTTCCTCTGTGTTTTGGCTGAGTTTTGTTTGTGTTTCCTCTGTGTTTTCTCTGTGTTTTGGCTGAGTTTTGTTTGTGTTTCCTCTGTGTTTTGGCTGTGTTTTTGCTGAGTTTTGTTTGTGTTTCCTATGAGTTTTGTTTGTATATCCTCTGTGTTTTGGATGAGTTTCCTCTGTGTTTTGGCTGAGTTTTGTTTGTGTTTCCTCTGTGTTTTGGCTGAGCAACCTCTGTGTTTCCTCTGTGTTTGGGCTGAGTTTCCTCTTAGTTTTGGCTGTGTTTTTGCTGAGTTTTGGCTGAGTTTCCTCTGTGTTTTGGCTGTGTTTTGACTGAGTTTTGTTTGGGTTTCCTCTGTGTTTTGGCTGAGTTTCCTCTGTGTTTTGACTGAGTTTTGTTTGTGTTTCCTCTGTGTTTTGGATGAGTTTCCTCTGTGTTTTGGCTGAGTTTTGTTTGTGTTTCCTCTGTGTTTTGGCTGAGCATCCTCTGTGTTTTCTCTGTGTTTTGGCTAAGTTTTGTTTGTGTTTCCTCTGTGTTTTGGCTGTGTTTTGTTTGTGTTTCTTCTGTGTTTTTGCTGAGTTTCCTCTGTGTTTTGGCTGAGTATCCTCTGTGTTTCCTCTGTGTTTTGGCTGAGTTTTGTTTGTGTTTCCTCTGTGTTTTCTCTGTGTTTTGGCTGAGTTTTGTTTGTCTTTCCTCTGTGTTTTGGCTTTGTTTTGTTTGTGTTTCCTATGTGTTTTGGCTGAGTTTCCTCTGTGTTTTGGCTGAGTTTCGTTTGTGTTTGCTCTGTGTTTTGGCTGAGTTTTGTTTGTCTTTCCTCTGTGTTTTGGCTGTGTTTTGGCTGTGTTTTGTTTGTGTTTCCTATGTGTTTTGGCTGAGTTTTGGCTGAGTTTCCTCTGTGTTTTGGCTGTGTTTTGGCTGTGTTTTTGCTGAGTTTTGTTTGTGTTTCCTCTGAGTTTTGGCTGTGTTTTTGCTGAGTTTTGTTTGTTTTTCCTCTGTGTTTTGGCTGTGTTTTGGCTGTGTTTTGTTTGTGTTTCCTATGTGTTTTGGCTGAGTTTTGGCTGAGTTTCCTCTGTGTTTTGGCTGTGTTTTGGCTGAGTTTTGGCTGGGTTTTGGCTGAGTTTCCTCTGTGTTTTGGCTGTGTTTTGGCTGAGTTTCCTCTGTGTTTTGGCTGTGTTTTGGCTGAGTATCCTCTGTGTTTTGGCTGAGTTTCCTCTGTGTTTTTGCTGAGTTTTGTTTGGCTTTCCTCTGTGTTTTGGCTGTGTTTTGGCTGTGTTTTGTTTGTGTTTCCTATGTGTTTTGGCTGAGTTTTGGCTGAGTTTCCTCTGTGTTTTGGCTGTGTTTTGGCTGAGTTTTGGCTGAGTTTTGTTTGTGTTTCCTCTGTGTTTTGGCTGTGTTTTTGCTGAGTTTTGTTTGTGTTTCCTCTGTGTTTTGGCTGTGTTTTTGCTGAGTTTTGTTTTTCTTTCCTCTGTGTTTTGGCTGTGTTTTTTTGTGTTTCCTATGTGTTTTGGCTGAGCATCCTCTGTGTTTCCTCTGTGTTTGGGCTGAGTTTCCTCTGTGTTTTGGCTGTGTTTTTGCTGAGTTTTGTCTGTGTTTCCTCTGTGTTTTGGCTGTGTTTTGTTTGTGTTTCTTCTGTGTTTTTGCTGAGTTTCCTCTGTGTTTTGGCTGAGTTTTGTTTGTGTTTCCTCTGTGTTTTGGATGAGTTTCCTCTGTGTTTTGGCTGAGTTTTGTTTGTGTTTCCTCTGTGTTTTGGCTGAGCATCCTCTGTGTTTTGGCTGAGTTTTGTTTGTGTTTCCTCTGTGTTTTGGCTGAGCATCCTCTGTGTTTTCTCTGTGTTTTGGCTAAGTTTTGTTTGTGTTTCCTCTGTGTTTTGGCTGTGTTTTGTTTGTGTTTCTTCTGTGTTTTTGCTGAGTTTCCTCTGTGTTTTGGCTGAGTATCCTCTGTGTTTCCTCTGTGTTTTGGCTGAGTTTTGTTTGTGTTTCCTCTGTGTTTTGGATGAGTTTCCTCTGTGTTTTGGCTGAGTTTTGTTTGTGTTTCCTCTGTGTTTTGGCTGAGCATCCTCTGTGTTTTCTCTGTGTTTTGGCTAAGTTTTGTTTGTGTTTCCTCTGTGTTTTGGCTGTGTTTTGTTTGTGTTTCTTCTGTGTTTTTGCTGAGTTTCCTCTGTGTTTTGGCTGAGTATCCTCTGTGTTTCCTCTGTGTTTTGGCTGAGTTTTGTTTGTGTTTCCTCTGTGTTTTCTCTGTGTTTTGGCTGAGTTTTGGCTGAGTTTTGGCTGGGCTTTGGCTGAGTTTCCTCTGTGTTTTGGCTGAGTTTTGTTTGTGTTTCTTCTGTGTTTGGGCTGAGTTTCCTCTGTGATTTGGCTGTGTTTTTGCTGAATTTTGGCTGAGTTTCCTCTGTGTTTTGGCTGAGTTTTGTTTGTGTTTCCTCTGTGTTTTTGGCTGAGTTTCCTCTGTGTTTTGGTTGAGTTTTCTTTGTGTTTCCTCTGTGTTTTGGCTGAGTTTTGTTTGTGTTTCCTCTGTGTTTTCTCTGTGTTTTGGCTGAGTTTTGTTTGTGTTTCCTCTGTGATTTGGCTGTGTTTTTGCTGAGTTTTGTTTGTGTTTCCTATGAGTTTTGTTTGTATATCCTCTGTGTTTTGGATGAGTCTCCTCTGTGTTTTGGCTGAGTTTTGTTTGTGTTTCCTCTGTGTTTTGGCTGAGCAACCTCTGTGTTTCCTCTGTGTTTGGGCTGAGTTTCCTCTTAGTTTTGGCTGTGTTTTTGCTGAGTTTTGGCTGAGTTTCCTCTGTGTTTTGGCTGTGTTTTGACTGAGTTTTGTTTGTGTTTCCTCTGTGTTTTGGCTGAGTTTCCTCTGTGTTTTGACTGAGTTTTGTTTGTGTTTCCTCTGTGTTTTGGATGAGTTTCCTCTGTGTTTTGGCTGAGTTTTGTTTGTGTTTCCTCTGTGTTTTGGCTGAGCATCCTCTGTGTTTTCTCTGTGTTTTGGCTAAGTTTTGTTTGTGTTTCCTCTGTGTTTTGGCTGTGTTTTGTTTGTGTTTCTTCTGTGTTTTTGCTGAGTTTCCTCTGTGTTTTGGCTGAGTATCCTCTGTGTTTCCTCTGTGTTTTGGCTGAGTTTTGTTTGTGTTTCCTCTGTGTTTTCTCTGTGTTTTGGCTGAGTTTTGTTTGTCTTTCCTCTGTGTTTTGGCTTTGATTTGTTTGTGTTTCCTATGTGTTTTGGCTGAGTTTCCTCTGTGTTTTGGCTGAGTTTCGTTTGTGTTTGCTCTGTGTTTTGGCTGAGTTTTGTTTGTCTTTCCTCTGTGTTTTGGCTGTGTTTTGGCTGTGTTTTGTTTGTGTTTCCTATGTGTTTTGGCTGAGTTTTGGCTGAGTTTCCTCTGTGTTTTGGCTGTGTTTTGGCTGTGTTTTTGCTGAGTTTTGTTTGTGTTTCCTCTGTGTTTTGGCTGTGTTTTTGCTGAGTTTTGTTTGTTTTTCCTCTGTGTTTTGGCTGTGTTTTGGCTGTGTTTTGTTTGTGTTTCCTATGTGTTTTGGCTGAGTTTTGGCTGAGTTTTGGCTGAGTTTCCTCTGTGTTTTGGCTGTGTTTTGGCTGAGTTTTGGCTGGGTTTTGGCTGAGTTTCCTCTGTGTTTTGGCTGAGTTTCCTCTGTGTTTTGGCTGAGTATCCTCTGTGTTTCCTCTGTGTTTTGGCTGAGTTTTGTTTGTGTTACCTCTGTGTTTTGGCTGAGTTTTGTTTGTGTTTCCTCTGTGTTTTGGCTGAGTTTCCTCTGTGATTTGGCTGTGTTTTTGCTGAGTTTTGGCTGAGTTTCCTCTGTGTTTTGGCTGTGTTTTGGCTGAGTTTTGTTTGTGTTTCCTCTGTGTTTTGGCTGAGCATCCTCTGTGTTTTCTCTGTGTTTTGGCTAAGTTTTGTTTGTGTTTCCTCTGTGTTTTGGCTGTGTTTTGTTTGTGTTTCTTCTGTGTTTTTGCTGAGTTTCCTCTGTGTTTTGGCTGAGTATCCTCTGTGTTTCCTCTGTGTTTTGGCTGAGTTTTGTTTGTGTTTCCTCTGTGTTTTCTCTGTGTTTTGGCTGAGTTTTGTTTGTCTTTCCTCTGTGTTTTGGCTTTGTTTTGTTTGTGTTTCCTATGTGTTTTGGCTGAGTTTCCTCTGTGTTTTGGCTGAGTTTCGTTTGTGTTTGCTCTGTGTTTTGGCTGAGTTTTGTTTGTCTTTCCTCTGTGTTTTGGCTGTGTTTTGGCTGTGTTTTGTTTGTGTTTCCTATGTGTTTTGGCTGAGTTTTGGCTGAGTTTCCTCTGTGTTTTGGCTGTGTTTTGGCTGTGTTTTGGCTGTGTTTTTGCTGAGTTTTGTTTGTCTTTCCTCTGTGTTTTGGCTGTGTTTTGGCTGTGTTTTTTTGTGTTTCCTATGTGTTTTGGCTGAGCATCCTCTGTGTTTCCTCTGTGTTTGGGCTGAGTTTCCTCTGTGTTTTGGCTGTGTTTTTGCTGAGTTTTGTCTGTGTTTCCTCTGTGTTTTGGCTGAGTTTCCTCTCTGTTTTGCTGAGTTTTGTTTGTGTTTCCTCTGTGTTTTGGCTGTGTTTTGTTTGTGTTTCCTCTGTGTTTTGGCTGAGTTTCCTCTGTGTTTTGGCTGAGTTTTGTTTGTGTTTCCTCTGTGTTTTGGCAGAGTTTTGGCTGAGTTTCCTCTGTGTTTTGGCTGTGTTTTGGCTGAGTTTTGTTTGTGTTTCTTCTGTGTTTGGGCTGAGTTTCCTCTGTGATTTGGCTGTGTTTTTGCTGAATTTTGGCTGAGTTTCCTCTGTGTTTTGGCTGTGTTTTGGCTGAGTTTTGTTTGTGTTTCCTCTGTGTTTTTGGCTGAGTTTCCTCTGTGTTTTGGTTGAGTTTTGTTTGTGTTTCCTCTGTGTTTTGGCTGAGTTTTGTTTGTGTTTCCTCTGTGTTTTCTCTGTGTTTTGGCTGAGTTTTGTTTGTGTTTCCTCTGTGTTTTGGCTGTGTTTTTGCTGAGTTTTGTTTGTGTTTCCTATGAGTTTTGTTTGTATATCCTCTGTGTTTTGGATGAGTCTCCTCTGTGTTTTGGCTGAGTTTTGGCTGAGTTTCCTCTGTGTTTTGGCTGTGTTTTGGCTGTGTTTTTGCTGAGTTTTGTTTGTGTTTCCTCTGAGTTTTGGCTGTGTTTTTGCTGAGTTTTGTTTGTTTTTCCTCTGTGTTTTGGCTGTGTTTTGGCTGTGTTTTGTTTGTGTTTCCTATGTGTTTTGGCTGAGTTTTGGCTGAGTTTCCTCTGTGTTTTGGCTGTGTTTTGGCTGAGTTTTGGCTGGGTTTTGGCTGAGTTTCCTCTGTGTTTTGGCTGAGTTTCCTCTGTGTTTTGGCTGTGTTTTGGCTGAGTTTTGTTTGTGTTACCTCTGTGTTTTGGCTGAGTTTTGTTTGTGTTTCCTCTGTGATTTGGCTGTGTTTTTGCTGAGTTTTGGCTGAGTTTCCTCTGTGTTTTGGCTGTGTTTTGGCTGAGATTTGTTTGTGATTCCTCTGTGTTTTGGCTGAGTTTCCTCTGTGTTTACTCTGTGTTTTGTTTGTGTTTCCTCTGTGTTTCCTCTGTGTTTTGGCTGAGTTTCCTTTGTGTTTTGGCTGAGTTTTGTTTGTGTTTCCTCTGTGTTTTGGATGAGTTTCCTCTGTGTTTTGGTTGAGTTTTGTTTGTGTGTCCTCTGTGTTTTGGCTGAGTTTTGTTTGTGTTTCCTCTGTGTTTTATCTGTGTTTTGGCTGAGTTTTGTTTGTCTTTCCTCTGTGTTTTGGCTGAGTTTTGTTTGTCTTTCCTCTGTGTTTTGGCTTTGTTTTGTTTGAGTTTCCTCTGTGTTTTGGCTGTGTTTTGGCTGAGTTTCCTCTGTGTTTTGGCTGAGTTTTGTTTGTCTTTCATCTGTGTTTTGGCTGTGTTTTGGCTGAGTTTCCTCTGTGTTTTGGCTGAGTTTTGTTTGTGTTTCCTCTGTGTTTGGGCTGAGTTTCGTTTGTGTTTCCTCTGTGTTTTGGCTGAGTTTTGGCTGAGTTTCCTCTGTGTTTTGGATGAGTTTCCTCTGTGTTTTGACTGAGTTTCCTCTGTGTTTTGGCTGAGTTTCCTCTGTGTTTTGGCTGTGTTTTGGCTGTGTTTTTGCTGAGTTTTGTTTGTGTTTCCTCTGTGTTTTGGCTGTCTTTTTGCTGAGTTTTGTTTGTCTTTCCTCTGTGTTTTGGCTGTGTTTTGGCTGTGTTTTTTTGTGTTTCCTATGTGTTTTGGCTGAGCATCCTCTGTGTTTCCTCTGTGTTTGGGCTGAGTTTCCTCTGTGTTTTGGTTGTGTTTTTGCTGAGTTTTGTCTGTGTTTCCTCTGTGTTTTGGCTGTGTTTTGTTTGTGTTTCCTCTGTGTTTTGGCTGAGTTTCCTCTGTGTTTCCTCTGTGTTTGGGCTGAGTTTCCTCTGTGTTTTGGCTGTGTTTTTGCTAAGTTTTGTCTGTGTTTCCTCTGTGTTTTGTCTGAGTTTCCTCTCTGTTTTGCTGAGTTTTGTTTGTGTTTCCTCTGTGTTTTGGCTGTGTTTTGTTTGTGTTTCCTCTGTGTTTTGACTGAGTTTCCTCTGTGTTTTGGCTGAGTTTTGTTTGTGTTTACTCTGTGTTTGGGCTGAGTTTTGGCTGAGTTTCCACTGAGTTTTGGCTGTGTTTTGGCAGAGTTTTGTTTGTGTTTCCTCTGTGTTTCCTCTGTGTTTTGACTGTGTTTTGGCTGAGTTTCCTCTGTGTTTGGGCTGAGTTTCGTTTGTGTTTTCTCTGTGTTTTGGCTGAATTTTGGCTGAGTTTCCTCTGTGTTTTGGCTGAGTATCCTCTGTGTTTCCTCTGTGTTTTGGCTGAGTTTTGTTTGTGTTTCCTCTGTGTTTGGGCTGAGTTTCCTCTGTGATTTGGCTGTGTTTTTGCTGAGTTTTGGCTGAGTTTCCTCTGTGTTTTGACTGAGTTTCCTCTGTGTTTACTCTGTGTTTCCTCTGTGTTTTGGCTGAGTTTCCTTTGTGTTTTGGCTGAGTTTTGTTTGTGTTTCCTCTGTGTTTTGGATGACTTTTGTTTGTGTTTCCTCTGTGTTTTATCTGTGTTTTGGCTGAGTTTTGTTTGTCTTTCCTCTGTGTTTTGGCTGAGTTTTGTTTGTCTTTCCTCTGTGTTTTGGCTTTGTTTTGTTTGAGTTTCCTCTGTGTTTTGGCTGTGTTTTGGCTGAGTTTCCTCTGTGTTTTGGCTGTGTTTTGGCTGAGTTTCCTCTGTGTTTTGGCTGTGTTTTGGCTGAGTTTTGTTTGTATTTCTTCTGTGTTTGGGCTGAGTTTCGTTTGTGTTTCCTCTGTGTTTTGGCTGAGTTTCCTCTGTGTTTTGGCTGTGTTTTGGCTGAGTTTTGGCTGGGTTTTGGCTGAGTTTCCTCTGTGTTTTGGCTGAGTTTTGTTTGTGTTTCTTCTGTGTTTGGGCTGAGTTTCCTCTGTGATTTGGCTGTGTTTTTGCTGAATTTTGGCTGAGTTTCCTCTGTGTTTTGGCTGTGTTTTGGCTGAGTTTTGTTTGTGTTTCCTCTGTGTTTTTAGCTGAGTTTCCTCTGTGTTTTGGTTGAGTTTTGTTTGTGTTTCCTCTGTGTTTTGGCTGAGTTTTGTTTGTGTTTCCTCTGTGTTTTCTCTGTGTTTTGGCTGAGTTTTGTTTGTGTTTCCTCTGTGTTTTGGCTGTGTTTTTGCTGAGTTTTGTTTGTGTTTCCTATGAGTTTTGTTTGTATATCCTCTGTGTTTTGGATGAGTTTCCTCTGTGTTTTGGCTGAGTTTTGTTTGTGTTTCCTCTGTGTTTTGGCTGAGCAACCTCTGTGTTTCCTCTGTGTTTGGGCTGAGTTTCCTCTTAGTTTTGGCTGTGTTTTTGCTGAGTTTTGGCTGAGTTTCCTCTGTGTTTTGGCTGTGTTTTGACTGAGTTTTGTTTGGGTTTCCTCTGTGTTTTGGCTGAGTTTCCTCTGTGTTTTGACTGAGTTTTGTTTGTGTTTCCTCTGTGTTTTGGATGAGTTTCCTCTGTGTTTTGGCTGAGTTTTGTTTGTGTTTCCTCTGTGTTTTGGCTGAGCATCCTCTGTGTTTTCTCTGTGTTTTGGCTAAGTTTTGTTTGTGTTTCCTCTGTGTTTTGGCTGTGTTTTGTTTGTGTTTCTTCTGTGTTTTTGCTGAGTTTCCTCTGTGTTTTGGCTGAGTATCCTCTGTGTTTCCTCTGTGTTTTGGCTGAGTTTTGTTTGTGTTTCCTCTGTGTTTTCTCTGTGTTTTGGCTGAGTTTTGTTTGTCTTTCCTCTGTGTTTTGGCTTTGTTTTGTTTGTGTTTCCTATGTGTTTTGGCTGAGTTTCCTCTGTGTTTTGGCTGAGTTTCGTTTGTGTTTGCTCTGTGTTTTGGCTGAGTTTTGTTTGTCTTTCCTCTGTGTTTTGGCTGTGTTTTGGCTGTGTTTTGTTTGTGTTTCCTATGTGTTTTGGCTGAGTTTTGGCTGAGTTTCCTCTGTGTTTTGGCTGTGTTTTGGCTGTGTTTTTGCTGAGTTTTGTTTGTGTTTCCTCTGAGTTTTGGCTGTGTTTTTGCTGAGTTTTGTTTGTTTTTCCTCTGTGTTTTGGCTGTGTTTTGGCTGTGTTTTGTTTGTGTTTCCTATGTGTTTTGGCTGAGTTTTGGCTGAGTTTCCTCTGTGTTTTGGCTGTGTTTTGGCTGAGTTTTGGCTGGGTTTTGGCTGAGTTTCCTCTGTGTTTTGGCTGTGTTTTGGCTGAGTTTCCTCTGTGTTTTGGCTGTGTTTTGGCTGAGTATCCTCTGTGTTTTGGCTGAGTTTCCTCTGTGTTTTTGCTGAGTTTTGTTTGGCTTTCCTCTGTGTTTTGGCTGTGTTTTGGCTGTGTTTTGTTTGTGTTTCCTATGTGTTTTGGCTGAGTTTTGGCTGAGTTTCCTCTGTGTTTTGGCTGTGTTTTGGCTGAGTTTTGGCTGAGTTTTGTTTGTGTTTCCTCTGTGTTTTGGCTGTGTTTTTGCTGAGTTTTGTTTGTGTTTCCTCTGTGTTTTGGCTGTGTTTTTGCTGAGTTTTGTTTTTCTTTCCTCTGTGTTTTGGCTGTGTTTTTTTGTGTTTCCTATGTGTTTTGGCTGAGCATCCTCTGTGTTTCCTCTGTGTTTGGGCTGAGTTTCCTCTGTGTTTTGGCTGTGTTTTTGCTGAGTTTTGTCTGTGTTTCCTCTGTGTTTTGGCTGAGTTTCCTCTGTGTTTTGCTGAGTTTTGTTTGTGTTTCCTCTGTGTTTTGGCTGAGTTTCCTCTGTGTTTTGGCTGAGTATCCTCTGTGTTTTGGCTGAGTTTCCTCTGTGTTTTGGCTGAGTTTTGTTTGTGTTTACTCTGTGTTTGGGCTGAGTTTCGTTTGTGGTTCCTCTGTGTTTTGGCTGAGTTTCCTCTGTGTTTTGGCTGTGTTTTGGATGAGTTTCCTCTGTGTTTTGGCTGTGTTTTGGCTGAGTTTTGTTTGTGTTTCCTCTGTGTTTTGGCTGTGTTTTTGCTGAGTTTTGTTTGTCTTTCCTCTGTGTTTTGGCTGTGTTTTGGCTGTGTTTTTTTGTGTTTCCTATGTGTTTTGGCTGAGCATCCTCTGTGTTTCCTCTGTGTTTGGGCTGAGTTTCCTCTGTGTTTTGGCTGTGTTTTTGCTGAGTTTTGTCTGTGTTTCCTCTGTGTTTTGGCTGAGTTTCCTCTCTGTTTTGCTGAGTTTTGTTTGTGTTTCCTCTGTGTTTTGGCTGTGTTTTGTTTGTGTTTCCTCTGTGTTTTGGCTGAGTTTCCTCTGTGTTTTGGCTGAGTTTTGTTTGTGTTTCCTCTGTGTTTTGGCAGAGATTTGGCTGAGTTTCCTCTGTGTTTTGGCTGTGTTTTGGCTGAGTTTTGGCTGGGTTTTGGCTGAGTTTCCTCTGTGTTTTGGCTGAGTTTTGTTTGTGTTTCTTCTGTGTTTGGGCTGAGTTTCCTCTGTGATTTGGCTGTGTTTTTGCTGAATTTTGGCTGAGTTTCCTCTGTGTTTTGGCTGTGTTTTGGCTGAGTTTTGTTTGTGTTTCCTCTGTGTTTTTGGCTGAGTTTCCTCTGTGTTTTGGTTGAGTTTTGTTTGTGTTTCCTCTGTGTTTTGGCTGAGTTTTGTTTGTGTTTCCTCTGTGTTTTCTCTGTGTTTTGGCTGAGTTTTGTTTGTGTTTCCTCTGTGTTTTGGCTGTGTTTTTGCTGAGTTTTGTTTGTGTTTCCTATGAGTTTTGTTTGTATATCCTCTGTGTTTTGGATGAGTTTCCTCTGTGTTTTGGCTGAGTTTTGTTTGTGTTTCCTCTGTGTTTTGGCTGAGCAACCTCTGTGTTTCCTCTGTGTTTTCTCTGTGTTTTGGCTAAGTTTTGTTTGTGTTTCCTCTGTGTTTTGGCTGTGTTTTGTTTGTCTTTCTTCTGTGTTTTTGCTGAGTTTCCTCTGTGTTTTGGCTGAGTATCCTCTGTGTTTCCTCTGGGTTTTGGCTGAGTTTTGTTTGTGTTTACTCTGTGTTTGGGCTGAGTTTCGTTTGTGTTTCCTCTGTGTTTTGGCTGAGTTTCCTCTGTGTTTTGGCTGTGTTTTGGCTGAGTTTCCTCTGTGTTTTGGCTGTGTTTTGGCTGAATTTTGTTTGTGTTTCCTCTGTGTTTTGGCTGTGTTTTGGCTGTGTTTTTTTGTGTTTCCTATGTGTTTTGGCTGAGCATCCTCTGTGTTTCCTCTGTGTTTGGGCTGAGTTTCCTAAGTGTTTTGGCTGTGTTTTTGCTGAGTTTTGTCTGTGTTTCCTCTGTGTTTTGGCTGAGTTTCCTCTCTGTTTTGCTGAGTTTTGTTTGTGTTTCCTCTGTGTTTTGGCTGTGTTTTGTTTGTGTTTCCTCTGTGTTTTGGCTGTGTTTTGTTTGTGTTTCCTCTGTGTTTTGGCTGAGTTTCCTCTGTGTTTTGGCTGAGTATCCTCTGTGTTTTGGCTGAGTTTCCTCTGTGTTTTTGCTGAGTTTTGTTTGGCTTTCCTCTGTGTTTTGGCTGTGTTTTGGCTGTGTTTTGTTTGTGTTTCCTATGTGTTTTGGCTGAGTTTTGGCTGAGTTTCCTCTGTGTTTTGGCTGTGTTTTGGCTGAGTTTTGGCTGAGTTTTGTTTGTGTTTCCTCTGTGTTTTGGCTGTGTTTTTGCTGAGTTTTGTTTGTGTTTCCTCTGTGTTTTGGCTGTGTTTTTGCTGAGTTTTGTTTTTCTTTCCTCTGTGTTTTGGCTGTGTTTTGGCTGTGTTTTTTTGTGTTTCCTATGTGTTTTGGCTGAGCATCCTCTGTGTTTCCTCTGTGTTTGGGCTGAGTTTCCTCTGTGTTTTGGCTGTGTTTTTGCTGAGTTTTGTCTGTGTTTCCTCTGTGTTTTGGCTGAGTTTCCTCTCTGTTTTGCTGAGTTTTGTTTGTGTTTCCTCTGTGTTTTGGCTGTGTTTTGTTTGTGTTTCCTCTGTGTTTTGGCTGAGTTTCCTCTGTGTTTTGGCTGAGTTTCCTCTGTGTTTTGGCTGAGTTTTGTTTGTGTTTCCTCTGTGTTTTGGCAGAGTTTTGGCTGAGTTTCCTCTGTGTTTTGGCTGTGTTTTGGCTGAGTTTTGTTTGTGTTTCTTCTGTGTTTGGGCTGAGTTTCCTCTGTGATTTGGCTGTGTTTTTGCTGAATTTTGGCTGAGTTTCCTCTGTGTTTTGGCTGTGTTTTGGCTGAGTTTTGTTTGTGTTTCCTCTGTGTTTTTGGCTGAGTTTCCTCTGTGTTTTGGTTGAGTTTTGTTTGAGTTTCCTCTGTGTTTTGGCTGAGTTTTGTTTGTGTTTCCTCTGTGTTTTCTCTGTGTTTTGGCTGAGTTTTGTTTGTGTTTCCTCTGTGTTTTGGCTCTGTTTTTGCCTAGTTTTGTTTGTGTTTCCTATGAGTTTTGTTTGTATATCCTCTGTGTTTTGGATGAGTTTCCTCTGTGTTTTGGCTGAGTTTTGTTTGTGTTTCCTCTGTGTTTTGGCTGAGCAACCTCTGTGTTTCCTCTGTGTTTGGGCTGTGTTTTGACTGAGTTTTGTTTGTGTTTCCTCTGTGTTTTGGCTGAGTTTCCTCTGTGTTTTGACTGAGTTTTGTTTGTGTTTCCTCTGTGTTTTGGATGAGTTTCCTCTGTGTTTTGGCTGAGTTTTGTTTGTGTTTCCTCTGTGTTTTGGCTGAGCATCCTCTGTGTTTTCTCTGTGTTTTGGCTAAGTTTTGTTTGTGTTTCCTCTGTGTTTTGGCTGTGTTTTGTTTGTGTTTCTTCTGTGTTTTTGCTGAGTTTCCTCTGTGTTTTGGCTGAGTATCCTCTGTGTTTCCTCTGTGTTTTGGCTGAGTTTTGTTTGTGTTTCCTCTGTGTTTTCTCTGTGTTTTGGCTGAGTTTTGGCTGAGTTTTGGCTGGGCTTTGGCTGAGTTTCCTCTGTGTTTTGGCTGAGTTTTGTTTGTGTTTCTTCTGTGTTTGGGCTGAGTTTCCTCTGTGATTTGGCTGTGTTTTTGCTGAATTTTGGCTGAGTTTCCTCTGTGTTTTGGCTGTGTTTTGGCTGAGTTTTGTTTGTGTTTCCTCTGTGTTTTTGGCTGAGTTTCCTCTGTGTTTTGGTTGAGTTTTGTTTGTGTTTCCTCTGTGTTTTGGCTGAGTTTTGTTTGTGTTTCCTCTGTGTTTTCTCTGTGTTTTGGCTGAGTTTTGTTTGTGTTTCCTCTGTGTTTTGGCTGTGTTTTTGCTGAGTTTTGTTTGTGTTTCCTATGAGTTTTGTTTGTATATCCTCTGTGTTTTGGATGAGTCTCCTCTGTGTTTTGGCTGAGTTTTGTTTGTGTTTCCTCTGTGTTTTGGCTGAGCAACCTCTGTGTTTCCTCTGTGTTTGGGCTGAGTTTCCTCTTAGTTTTGGCTGTGTTTTTGCTGAGTTTTGGCTGAGTTTCCTCTGTGTTTTGGCTGTGTTTTGACTGAGTTTTGTTTGTGTTTCCTCTGTGTTTTGGCTGAGTTTCCTCTGTGTTTTGACTGAGTTTTGTTTGTGTTTCCTCTGTGTTTTGGATGAGTTTCCTCTGTGTTTTGGCTGAGTTTTGTTTGTGTTTCCTCTGTGTTTTGGCTGAGCATCCTCTGTGTTTTCTCTGTGTTTTGGCTAAGTTTTGTTTGTGTTTCCTCTGTGTTTTGGCTGTGTTTTGTTTGTGTTTCTTCTGTGTTTTTGCTGAGTTTCCTCTGTGTTTTGGCTGAGTATCCTCTGTGTTTCCTCTGTGTTTTGGCTGAGTTTTGTTTGTGTTTCCTCTGTGTTTTCTCTGTGTTTTGGCTGAGTTTTGTTTGTCTTTCCTCTGTGTTTTGGCTTTGATTTGTTTGTGTTTCCTATGTGTTTTGGCTGAGTTTCCTCTGTGTTTTGGCTGAGTTTCGTTTGTGTTTGCTCTGTGTTTTGGCTGAGTTTTGTTTGTCTTTCCTCTGTGTTTTGGCTGTGTTTTGGCTGTGTTTTGTTTGTGTTTCCTATGTGTTTTGGCTGAGTTTTGGCTGAGTTTCCTCTGTGTTTTGGCTGTGTTTTGGCTGTGTTTTTGCTGAGTTTTGTTTGTGTTTCCTCTGTGTTTTGGCTGTGTTTTTGCTGAGTTTTGTTTGTTTTTCCTCTGTGTTTTGGCTGTGTTTTGGCTGTGTTTTGTTTGTGTTTCCTATGTGTTTTGGCTGAGTTTTGGCTGAGTTTTGGCTGAGTTTCCTCTGTGTTTTGGCTGTGTTTTGGCTGAGTTTTGGCTGGGTTTTGGCTGAGTTTCCTCTGTGTTTTGGCTGAGTTTCCTCTGTGTTTTGGCTGTGTTTTGGCTGAGTTTTGTTTGTGTTACCTCTGTGTTTTGGCTGAGTTTTGTTTGTGTTTCCTCTGTGTTTTGGCTGAGTTTCCTCTGTGATTTGGCTGTGTTTTTGCTGAGTTTTGGCTGAGTTTCCTCTGTGTTTTGGCTGTGTTTTGGCTGAGTTTTGTTTGTGTTTCCTCTGTGTTTTGGCTGAGCATCCTCTGTGTTTTGGCTGAGTTTCGTTTGTGTTTGCTCTGTGTTTTGGCTGAGTTTTGTTTGTCTTTCCTCTGTGTTTTGGCTGTGTTTTGGCTGTGTTTTGTTTGTGTTTCCTATGTGTTTTGGCTGAGTTTTGGCTGAGTTTCCTCTGTGTTTTGGCTGTGTTTTGGCTGTGTTTTTGCTGAGTTTTGTTTGTGTTTCCTCTGTGTTTTGGCTGTGTTTTTGCTGAGTTTTGTTTGTTTTTCCTCTGTGTTTTGGCTGTGTTTTGGCTGTGTTTTGTTTGTGTTTCCTATGTGTTTTGGCTGAGTTTTGGCTGAGTTTTGGCTGAGTTTCCTCTGTGTTTTGGCTGTGTTTTGGCTGAGTTTTGGCTGAGTTTCCTCTGTGTTTTGGCTGAGTTTCCTCTGTGTTTTGGCTGTGTTTTGGCTGAGTTTTGTTTGTGTTACCTCTGTGTTTTGGCTGAGTTTTGTTTGTGTTTCCTCTGTGTTTTGGCTGAGTTTCCTCTGTGATTTGGCTGTGTTTTTGCTGAGTTTTGGCTGAGTTTCCTCTGTGTTTTGGCTGTGTTTTGGCTGAGTTTTGTTTGTGTTTCCTCTGTGTTTTGGCTGAGCATCCTCTGTGTTTTCTCTGTGTTTTGGCTAAGTTTTGTTTGTGTTTCCTCTGTGTTTTGGCTGTGTTTTGTTTGTGTTTCTTCTGTGTTTTTGCTGAGTTTCCTCTGTGTTTTGGCTGAGTATCCTCTGTGTTTCCTCTGTGTTTTGGCTGAGTTTTGTTTGTGTTTCCTCTGTGTTTTCTCTGTGTTTTGGCTGAGTTTTGTTTGTCTTTCCTCTGTGTTTTGGCTTTGTTTTGTTTGTGTTTCCTATGTGTTTTGGCTGAGTTTCCTCTGTGTTTTGGCTGAGTTTCGTTTGTGTTTGCTCTGTGTTTTGGCTGAGTTTTGTTTGTCTTTCCTCTGTGTTTTGGCTGTGTTTTGGCTGTGTTTTGTTTGTGTTTCCTATGTGTTTTGGCTGAGTTTTGGCTGAGTTTCCTCTGTGTTTTGGCTGTGTTTTGGCTGTGTTTTGGCTGTGTTTTTGCTGAGTTTTGTTTGTCTTTCCTCTGTGTTTTGGCTGTGTTTTGGCTGTGTTTTTTTGTGTTTCCTCTGTGTTTACTCTGTGTTTTGTTTGTGTTTCCTCTGTGTTTCCTCTGTGTTTTGGCTGAGTTTCCTTTGTGTTTTGGCTGAGTTTTGTTTGTGTTTCCTGTGTGTTTTGGATGAGTTTCCTCTGTGTTTTGGTTGAGTTTTGTTTGTGTGTCCTCTGTGTTTTGGCTGAGTTTTGTTTGTGTTTCCTCTGTGTTTTATCTGTGTTTTGGCTGAGTTTTGTTTGTCTTTCCTCTGTGTTTTGGCTGAGTTTTGTTTGTCTTTCCTCTGTGTTTTGGCTTTGTTTTGTTTGAGTTTCCTCTGTGTTTTGGCTGTGTTTTGGCTGAGTTTCCTCTGTGTTTTGGCTGTGTTTTGGCTGAGTTTTGTTTGTATTTCTTCTGTGTTTGGGCTGAGTTTCGTTTGTGTTTCCTCTGTGTTTTGGCTGAGTTTTGGCTGAGTTTCCTCTGAGTTTCGTTTGTGTTTCCTCTGTGTTTTGGCTGAGTTTTGGCTGAGTTTCCTCTGTGTTTTGGCTGTGTTTTGGCTGTGTTTTGGCTGTGTTTTGGCTGAGTTTTGTTTGTGTTTCCTCTGTGTTTTGGCTGAGCAACCTCTGTGTTTCCTCTGTGTTTGGGCTGAGTTTCCTCTTAGTTTTGGCTGTGTTTTTGCTGAGTTTTGGCTGAGTTTCCTCTGTGTTTTGGCTGTGTTTTGACTGAGTTTTGTTTGTGTTTCCTCTGTGTTTTGGCTGAGTTTCCTCTGTGTTTTGACTGAGTTTTGTTTGTGTTTCCTCTGTGTTTTGGATGAGTTTCCTCTGTGTTTTGGCTGAGTTTTGTTTGTGTTTCCTCTGTGTTTTGGCTGAGCATCCTCTGTGTTTTCTCTGTGTTTTGGCTAAGTTTTGTTTGTGTTTCCTCTGTGTTTTGGCTGTGTTTTGTTTGTGTTTCTTCTGTGTTTTTGCTGAGTTTCCTCTGTGTTTTGGCTGAGTATCCTCTGTGTTTCCTCTGTGTTTTGGCTGAGTTTTGTTTGTGTTTCCTCTGTGTTTTCTCTGTGTTTTGGCTGAGTTTTGTTTGTCTTTCCTCTGTGTTTTGGCTTTGATTTGTTTGTGTTTCCTATGTGTTTTGGCTGAGTTTCCTCTGTGTTTTGGCTGAGTTTCGTTTGTGTTTGCTCTGTGTTTTGGCTGAGTTTTGTTTGTCTTTCCTCTGTGTTTTGGCTGTGTTTTGGCTGTGTTTTGTTTGTGTTTCCTATGTGTTTTGGCTGAGTTTTGGCTGAGTTTCCTCTGTGTTTTGGCTGTGTTTTGGCTGTGTTTTTGCTGAGTTTTGTTTGTGTTTCCTCTGTGTTTTGGCTGTGTTTTTGCTGAGTTTTGTTTGTTTTTCCTCTGTGTTTTGGCTGTGTTTTGGCTGTGTTTTGTTTGTGTTTCCTATGTGTTTTGGCTGAGTTTTGGCTGAGTTTTGGCTGAGTTTCCTCTGTGTTTTGGCTGTGTTTTGGCTGAGTTTTGGCTGGGTTTTGGCTGAGTTTCCTCTGTGTTTTGGCTGAGTTTCCTCTGTGTTTTGGCTGTGTTTTGGCTGAGTTTTGTTTGTGTTACCTCTGTGTTTTGGCTGAGTTTTGTTTGTGTTTCCTCTGTGTTTTGGCTGAGTTTCCTCTGTGATTTGGCTGTGTTTTTGCTGAGTTTTGGCTGAGTTTCCTCTGTGTTTTGGCTGTGTTTTGGCTGAGTTTTGTTTGTCTTTCCTCTGTGTTTTGGCTGTGTTTTGGCTGTGTTTTGTTTGTGTTTCCTATGTGTTTTGGCTGAGTTTTGGCTGAGTTTCCTCTGTGTTTTGGCTGTGTTTTGGCTGTGTTTTTGCTGAGTTTTGTTTGTGTTTCCTCTGTGTTTTGGCTGTGTTTTTGCTGAGTTTTGTTTGTTTTTCCTCTGTGTTTTGGCTGTGTTTTGGCTGTGTTTTGTTTGTGTTTCCTATGTGTTTTGGCTGAGTTTTGGCTGAGTTTCCTCTGTGTTTTGGCTGTGTTTTGGCTGAGTTTTGGCTGGGTTTTGGCTGAGTTTCCTCTGTGTTTTGGCTGAGTTTCCTCTGTGTTTTGGCTGTGTTTTGGCTGAGTTTTGTTTGTGTTACCTCTGTGTTTTGGCTGAGTTTTGTTTGTGTTTCCTCTGTGTTTTGTTTGTGTTTCCTCTGTGTTTCCTCTGTGTTTTGGCTGAGTTTCCTTTGTGTTTTGGCTGAGTTTTGTTTGTGTTTCCTCTGTGTTTTGGATGAGTTTCCTCTGTGTTTTGGTTGAGTTTTGTTTGTGTGTCCTCTGTGTTTTGGCTGAGTTTTGTTTGTGTTTCCTCTGTGTTTTATCTGTGTTTTGGCTGAGTTTTGTTTGTCTTTCCTCTGTGTTTTGGCTGAGTTTTGTTTGTCTTTCCTCTGTGTTTTGGCTTTGTTTTGTTTGAGTTTCCTCTGTGTTTTGGCTGTGTTTTGGCTGAGTTTCCTCTGTGTTTTGGCTGTGTTTTGGCTGAGTTTTGTTTGTATTTCTTCTGTGTTTGGGCTGAGTTTCGTTTGTGTTTCCTCTGTGTTTTGGCTGAGTTTTGGCTGAGTTTCCTCTGAGTTTCGTTTGTGTTTCCTCTGTGTTTTGGCTGAGTTTCCTCTGTGTTTTGGCTGTGTTTTGGCTGTGTTTTGGCTGTGTTTTGGCTGAGTTTTGTTTGTGTTTCCTCTGTGTTTTGGCTGAGCAACCTCTGTGTTTCCTCTGTGTTTGGGCTGAGTTTCCTCTTAGTTTTGGCTGTGTTTTTGCTGAGTTTTGGCTGAGTTTCCTCTGTGTTTTGGCTGTGTTTTGACTGAGTTTTGTTTGTGTTTCCTCTGTGTTTTGGCTGAGTTTCCTCTGTGTTTTGACTGAGTTTTGTTTGTGTTTCCTCTGTGTTTTGGATGAGTTTCCTCTGTGTTTTGGCTGAGTTTTGTTTGTGTTTCCTCTGTGTTTTGGCTGAGCATCCTCTGTGTTTTCTCTGTGTTTTGGCTAAGTTTTGTTTGTGTTTCCTCTGTGTTTTGGCTGTGTTTTGTTTGTGTTTCTTCTGTGTTTTTGCTGAGTTTCCTCTGTGTTTTGGCTGAGTATCCTCTGTGTTTCCTCTGTGTTTTGGCTGAGTTTTGTTTGTGTTTCCTCTGTGTTTTCTCTGTGGTTTGGCTGAGTTTTGTTTGTCTTTCCTCTGTGTTTTGGCTTTGTTTTGTTTGTGTTTCCTATGTGTTTTGGCTGAGTTTCCTCTGTGTTTTGGCTGAGTTTCGTTTGTGTTTGCTCTGTGTTTTGGCTGAGTTTTGTTTGTCTTTCCTCTGTGTTTTGGCTGTGTTTTGGCTGTGTTTTGTTTGTGTTTCCTATGAGTTTTGGCTGAGTTTCCTCTGTGTTTTGGCTGTGTTTTGGCTGTGTTTTGGCTGTGTTTTGGCTGAGTTTCCTCTGTGTTTTGGTTGAGTTTTGTTTGTGTTTCCTCTGTGTTTTGGCTGAGTTTTGTTTGTGTTTCCTCTGTGTTTTCTCTGTGTTTTGGCTGAGTTTTGTTTGTGTTTCCTCTGTGTTTTGGCTGTGTTTTGGCTTTGTTTTGTTTGTGTTTCCTCTGTGTTTTGGCTGTGTTTTGGCTGAGTTTCCTCTGTGTTTTGGCTGAGTTTTGTTTGTCTTTCATCTGTGTTTTGGCTGTGTTTTGGCTGAGTTTCCTCTGTGTTTTGGCTGAGTTTTGTTTGTGTTTCCTCTGTGTTTGGGCTGAGTTTCGTTTGTGTTTCCTCTGTGTTTTGGCTGAGTTTTGGCTGAGTTTCCTCTGTGTTTTGGATGAGTTTCCTCTGTGTTTTGACTGAGTTTCCTCTGTGTTTTGGCTGAGTTTCCTCTGTGTTTTGGCTGTGTTTTGGCTGTGTTTTTGCTGAGTTTTGTTTGTGTTTCCTCTGTGTTTTGGCTGTGTTTTTGCTGAGTTTTGTTTGTCTTTCCTCTGTGTTTTGGCTGTGTTTTGGCTGTGTTTTTTTGTGTTTCCTATGTGTTTTGGCTGAGCATCCTCTGTGTTTCCTCTGTGTTTGGGCTGAGTTTCCTCTGTGTTTTGGCTGTGTTTTTGCTGAGTTTTGTCTGTGTTTCCTCTGTGTTTTGGCTGTGTTTTGTTTGTGTTTCCTCTGTGTTTTGTTTGTGTTTCCTCTGTGTTTTGGCTGAGTTTCCTCTGTGTTTCCTCTGTGTTTGGGCTGAGTTTCCTCTGTGTTTTGGCTGTGTTTTTGCTGAGTTTTGTCTGTGTTTCCTCTGTGTTTTGTCTGAGTTTCCTCTCTGTTTTGCTGAGTTTTGTTTGTGTTTCCTCTGTGTTTTGGCTGTGTTTTGTTTGTGTTTCCTCTGTGTTTTGACTGAGTTTCCTCTGTGTTTTGGCTGAGTTTTGTTTGTGTTTACTCTGTGTTTGGGCTGAGTTTTGGCTGAGTTTCCACTGAGTTTTGGCTGTGTTTTGGCAGAGTTTTGTTTGTGTTTCCTCTGTGTTTTGACTGTGTTTTGGCTGAGTTTCCTCTGTGTTTGGGCTGAGTTTCGTTTGTGTTTTCTCTGTGTTTTGGCTGAATTTTGGCTGAGTTTCCTCTGTGTTTTGGCTGAGTATCCTCTGTGTTTCCTCTGTGTTTTGGCTGAGTTTTGTTTGTGTTTCCTCTGTGTTTGGGCTGAGTTTCCTCTGTGATTTGGCTGTGTTTTTGCTGAGTTTTGGCTGAGTTTCCTCTGTGTTTTGACTGAGTTTCCTCTGTGTTTACTCTGTGTTTCCTCTGTGTTTTGGCTGAGTTTCCTTTGTGTTTTGGCTGAGTTTTGTTTGTGTTTCCTCTGTGTTTTGGATGACTTTTGTTTGTGTTTCCTCTGTGTTTTATCTGTGTTTTGGCTGAGTTTTGTTTGTCTTTCCTCTGTGTTTTGGCTGAGTTTTGTTTGTCTTTCCTCTGTGTTTTGGCTTTGTTTTGTTTGAGTTTCCTCTGTGTTTTGGCTGTGTTTTGGCTGAGTTTCCTCTGTGTTTTGGCTGAGTTTTGGCTGAGTTTTGTTTGTATTTCTTCTGTGTTTGGGCTGAGTTTCGTTTGTGTTTCCTCTGTGTTTTGGCTGAGTTTTGGCTGAGTTTCCTCTGTGTTTTGGCTGTGTTTTGGCTGAGTTTTGGCTGGGTTTTGGCTGAGTTTCCTCTGTGTTTTGGCTGAGTTTTGTTTGTGTTTCTTCTGTGTTTGGGCTGAGTTTCCTCTGTGATTTGGCTGTGTTTTTGCTGAATTTTGGCTGAGTTTCCTCTGTGTTTTGGCTGTGTTTTGGCTGAGTTTTGTTTGTGTTTCCTCTGTGTTTTTAGCTGAGTTTCCTCTGTGTTTTGGTTGAGTTTTGTTTGTGTTTCCTCTGTGTTTTGGCTGAGTTTTGTTTGTGTTTCCTCTGTGTTTTCTCTGTGTTTTGGCTGAGTTTTGTTTGTGTTTCCTCTGTGTTTTGGCTGTGTTTTTGCTGAGTTTTGTTTGTGTTTCCTATGAGTTTTGTTTGTATATCCTCTGTGTTTTGGATGAGTTTCCTCTGTGTTTTGGCTGAGTTTTGTTTGTGTTTCCTCTGTGTTTTGGCTGAGCAACCTCTGTGTTTCCTCTGTGTTTGGGCTGAGTTTCCTCTTAGTTTTGGCTGTGTTTTTGCTGAGTTTTGTCTGAGTTTCCTCTGTGTTTTGGCTGTGTTTTGACTGAGTTTTGTTTGTGTTTCCTCTGTGTTTTGGCTGAGTTTCCTCTGTGTTTTGACTGAGTTTTGTTTGTGTTTCCTCTGTGTTTTGGATGAGTTTCCTCTGTGTTTTGGCTGAGTTTTGTTTGTGTTTCCTCTGTGTTTTGGCTGAGCATCCTCTGTGTTTTCTCTGTGTTTTGGCTAAGTTTTGTTTGTGTTTCCTCTGTGTTTTGGCTGTGTTTTGTTTGTGTTTCTTCTGTGTTTTTGCTGAGTTTCCTCTGTGTTTTGGCTGAGTATCCTCTGTGTTTCCTCTGTGTTTTGGCTGAGTTTTGTTTGTGTTTCCTCTGTGTTTTCTCTGTGTTTTGGCTGAGTTTTGTTTGTCTTTCCTCTGTGTTTTGGCTTTGTTTTGTTTGTGTTTCCTATGTGTTTTGGCTGAGTTTCCTCTGTGTTTTGGCTGAGTTTCGTTTGTGTTTGCTCTGTGTTTTGGCTGAGTTTTGTTTGTCTTTCCTCTGTGTTTTGGCTGTGTTTTGGCTGTGTTTTGTTTGTGTTTCCTATGTGTTTTGGCTGAGTTTTGGCTGAGTTTCCTCTGTGTTTTGGCTGTGTTTTGGCTGTGTTTTTGCTGAGTTTTGTTTGTGTTTCCTCTGAGTTTTGGCTGTGTTTTTGCTGAGTTTTGTTTGTTTTTCCTCTGTGTTTTGGCTGTGTTTTGGCTGTGTTTTGTTTGTGTTTCCTATGTGTTTTGGCTGAGTTTTGGCTGAGTTTCCTCTGTGTTTTGGCTGTGTTTTGGCTGAGTTTTGGCTGGGTTTTGGCTGAGTTTCCTCTGTGTTTTGGCTGAGTTTCCTCTGTGTTTTGGCTGTGTTTTGGCTGAGTTTTGTTTGTGTTACCTCTGTGTTTTGGCTGAGTTTTGTTTGTGTTTCCTCTGTGATTTGGCTGTGTTTTTGCTGAGTTTTGGCTGAGTTTCCTTTGTGTTTTGGCTGTGTTTTGGCTGAGATTTGTTTGTGTTTCCTCTGTGTTTTGGCTGAGTTTCCTCTGTGTTTACTCTGTGTTTTGTTTGTGTTTCCTCTGTGTTTCCTCTGTGTTTTGGCTGAGTTTCCTTTGTGTTTTGGCTGAGTTTTGTTTGTGTGTCCTCTGTGTTTTGGCTGAGTTTTGTTTGTGTTTCCTCTGTGTTTTATCTGTGTTTTGGCTGAGTTTTGTTTGTCTTTCCTCTGTGTTTTGGCTGAGTTTTGTTTGTCTTTCCTCTGTGTTTTGGCTTTGTTTTGTTTGAGTTTCCTCTGTGTTTTGGCTGTGTTTTGGCTGAGTTTCCTCTGTGTTTTGGCTGAGTTTTGTTTGTCTTTCATCTGTGTTTTGGCTGTGTTTTGGCTGAGTTTCCTCTGTGTTTTGGCTGAGTTTCCTCTGTGTTTTGGCTGAGTTTTGTTTGTGTTTCCTCTGTGTTTGGGCTGAGTTTCGTTTGTGTTTCCTCTGTGTTTTGGCTGAGTTTTGGCTGAGTTTCCTCTGTGTTTTGGATGAGTTTCCTCTGTGTTTTGACTGAGTTTCCTCTGTGTTTTGGCTGAGTTTCCTCTGTGTTTTGGCTGTGTTTTGGCTGTGTTTTTGCTGAGTTTTGTTTGTGTTTCCTCTGTGTTTTGGCTGTGTTTTTGCTGAGTTTTGTTTGTCTTTCCTCTGTGTTTTGGCTGTGTTTTGGCTGTGTTTTTTTGTGTTTCCTATGTGTTTTGGCTGAGCATCCTCTGTGTTTCCTCTGTGTTTGGGCTGAGTTTCCTCTGTGTTTTGGCTGTGTTTTTGCTGAGTTTTGTCTGTGTTTCCTCTGTGTTTTGGCTGTGTTTTGTTTGTGTTTCCTCTGTGTTTTGGCTGAGTTTCCTCTGTGTTTCCTCTGTGTTTGGGCTGAGTTTCCTCTGTGTTTTGGCTGTGTTTTTGCTGAGTTTTGTCTGTGTTTCCTCTGTGTTTTGTCTGAGTTTCCTCTCTGTTTTGCTGAGTTTTGTTTGTGTTTCCTCTGTGTTTTGGCTGTGTTTTGTTTGTGTTTCCTCTGTGTTTTGACTGAGTTTCCTCTGTGTTTTGGCTGAGTTTTGTTTGTGTTTACTCTGTGTTTGGGCTGAGTTTTGGCTGAGTTTCCACTGAGTTTTGGCTGTGTTTTGGCAGAGTTTTGTTTGTGTTTCCTCTGTGTTTCCTCTGTGTTTTGACTGTGTTTTGGCTGAGTTTCCTCTGTGTTTGGGCTGAGTTTCGTTTGTGTTTTCTCTGTGTTTTGGCTGAATTTTGGCTGAGTTTCCTCTGTGTTTTGGCTGAGTATCCTCTGTGTTTCCTCTGTGTTTTGGCTGAGTTTTGTTTGTGTTTCCTCTGTGTTTGGGCTGAGTTTCCTCTGTGATTTGGCTGTGTTTTTGCTGAGTTTTGGCTGAGTTTCCTCTGTGTTTTGACTGAGTTTCCTCTGTGTTTACTCTGTGTTTCCTCTGTGTTTTGGCTGAGTTTCCTTTGTGTTTTGGCTGAGTTTTGTTTGTGTTTCCTCTGTGTTTTGGATGACTTTTGTTTGTGTTTCCTCTGTGTTTTATCTGTGTTTTGGCTGAGTTTTGTTTGTCTTTCCTCTGTGTTTTGGCTGAGTTTTGTTTGTCTTTCCTCTGTGTTTTGGCTTTGTTTTGTTTGCGTTTCCTCTGTGTTTTGGCTGTGTTTTGGCTGAGTTTCCTCTGTGTTTTGGCTGTGTTTTGGCTGAGTTTTGTTTGTATTTCTTCTGTGTTTGGGCTGAGTTTCGTTTGTGTTTCCTCTGTGTTTTGGCTGAGTTTTGGCTGAGTTTCCTCTGTGTTTTGGCTGTGTTTTGGCTGAGTTTTGGCTGGGTTTTGGCTGAGTTTCCTCTGTGTTTTGGCTGAGTTTTGTTTGTGTTTCTTCTGTGTTTGGGCTGAGTTTCCTCTGTGATTTGGCTGTGTTTTTGCTGAATTTTGGCTGAGTTTCCTCTGTGTTTTGGCTGTGTTTTGGCTGAGTTTTGTTTGTGTTTCCTCTATGTTTTTAGCTGAGTTTCCTCTGTGTTTTGGTTGAGTTTTGTTTGTGTTTCCTCTGTGTTTTGGCTGAGTTTTGTTTGTGTTTCCTCTGTGTTTTCTCTGTGTTTTGGCTGAGTTTTGTTTGTGTTTCCTCTGTGTTTTGGCTGTGTTTTTGCTGAGTTTTGTTTGTGTTTCCTATGAGTTTTGTTTGTATATCCTCTGTGTTTTGGATGAGTTTCCTCTGTGTTTTGGCTGAGTTTTGTTTGTGTTTCCTCTGTGTTTTGGCTGAGCAACCTCTGTGTTTCCTCTGTGTTTGGGCTGAGTTTCCTCTTAGTTTTGGCTGTGTTTTTGCTGAGTTTTGGCTGAGTTTCCTCTGTGTTTTGGCTGTGTTTTGACTGAGTTTTGTTTGTGTTTCCTCTGTGTTTTGGCTGAGTTTCCTCTGTGTTTTGACTGAGTTTTGTTTGTGTTTCCTCTGTGTTTTGGATGAGTTTCCTCTGTGTTTTGGCTGAGTTTTGTTTGTGTTTCCTCTGTGTTTTGGCTGAGCATCCTCTGTGTTTTCTCTGTGTTTTGGCTAAGTTTTGTTTGTGTTTCCTCTGTGTTTTGGCTGTGTTTTGTTTGTGTTTCTTCTGTGTTTTTGCTGAGTTTCCTCTGTGTTTTGGCTGAGTATCCTCTGTGTTTCCTCTGTGTTTTGGCTGAGTTTTGTTTGTGTTTCCTCTGTGTTTTCTCTGTGTTTTGGCTGAGTTTTGTTTGTCTTTCCTCTGTGTTTTGGCTTTGTTTTGTTTGTGTTTCCTATGTGTTTTGGCTGAGTTTCCTCTGTGTTTTGGCTGAGTTTCGTTTGTGTTTGCTCTGTGTTTTGGCTGAGTTTTGTTTGTCTTTCCTCTGTGTTTTGGCTGTGTTTTGGCTGTGTTTTGTTTGTGTTTCCTATGTGTTTTGGCTGAGTTTTGGCTGAGTTTCCTCTGTGTTTTGGCTGTGTTTTGGCTGTGTTTTTGCTGAGTTTTGTTTGTGTTTCCTCTGAGTTTTGGCTGTGTTTTTGCTGAGTTTTGTTTGTTTTTCCTCTGTGTTTTGGCTGTGTTTTGGCTGTGTTTTGTTTGTGTTTCCTATGTGTTTTGGCTGAGTTTTGGCTGAGTTTCCTCTGTGTTTTGGCTGTGTTTTGGCTGAGTTTTGGCTGGGTTTTGGCTGAGTTTCCTCTGTGTTTTGGCTGAGTTTCCTCTGTGTTTTGGCTGTGTTTTGGCTGAGTTTCCTCTGTGTTTTGGCTGTGTTTTGGCTGAGTATCCTCTGTGTTTTGGCTGAGTTTCCTCTGTGTTTTTGCTGAGTTTTGTTTGGCTTTCCTCTGTGTTTTGGCTGTGTTTTGGCTGTGTTTTGTTTGTGTTTCCTATGTGTTTTGGCTGAGTTTTGGCTGAGTTTCCTCTGTGTTTTGGCTGTGTTTTGGCTGAGTTTTGGCTGAGTTTTGTTTGTGTTTCCTCTGTGTTTTGGCTGTGTTTTTGCTGAGTTTTGTTTGTGTTTCCTCTGTGTTTTGGCTGTGTTTTTGCTGAGTTTTGTTTTTCTTTCCTCTGTGTTTTGGCTGTGTTTTTTTGTGTTTCCTATGTGTTTTGGCTGAGCATCCTCTGTGTTTCCTCTGTGTTTGGGCTGAGTTTCCTCTGTGTTTTGGCTGTGTTTTTGCTGAGTTTTGTCTGTGTTTCCTCTGTGTTTTGGCTGAGTTTCCTCTGTGTTTTGCTGAGTTTTGTTTGTGTTTCCTCTGTGTTTTGGCTGAGTTTCCTCTGTGTTTTGGCTGAGTATCCTCTGTGTTTTGGCTGAGTTTCCTCTGTGTTTTGGCTGAGTTTTGTTTGTGTTTACTCTGTGTTTGGGCTGAGTTTCGTTTGTGTTTCCTCTGTGTTTTGGCTGAGTTTCCTCTGTGTTTTGGCTGTGTTTTGGATGAGTTTCCTCTGTGTTTTGGCTGTGTTTTGGCTGAGTTTTGTTTGTGTTTCCTCTGTGTTTTGGCTGTGTTTTTGCTGAGTTTTGTTTGTCTTTCCTCTGTGTTTTGGCTGTGTTTTGGCTGTGTTTTTTTGTGTTTCCTATGTGTTTTGGCTGAGCATCCTCTGTGTTTCCTCTGTGTTTGGGCTGAGTTTCCTCTGTGTTTTGGCTGTGTTTTTGCTGAGTTTTGTCTGTGTTTCCTCTGTGTTTTGGCTGAGTTTCCTCTCTGTTTTGCTGAGTTTTGTTTGTGTTTCCTCTGTGTTTTGGCTGTGTTTTGTTTGTGTTTCCTCTGTGTTTTGGCTGAGTTTCCTCTGTGTTTTGGCTGAGTTTTGTTTGTGTTTCCTCTGTGTTTTGGCAGAGATTTGGCTGAGTTTCCTCTGTGTTTTGGCTGTGTTTTGGCTGAGTTTTGGCTGGGTTTTGGCTGAGTTTCCTCTGTGTTTTGGCTGAGTTTTGTTTGTGTTTCTTCTGTGTTTGGGCTGAGTTTCCTCTGTGATTTGGCTGTGTTTTTGCTGAATTTTGGCTGAGTTTCCTCTGTGTTTTGGCTGTGTTTTGGCTGAGTTTTGTTTGTGTTTCCTCTGTGTTTTTGGCTGAGTTTCCTCTGTGTTTTGGTTGAGTTTTGTTTGTGTTTCCTCTGTGTTTTGGCTGAGTTTTGTTTGTGTTTCCT
Source organism: Labia minor (assembly GCA_963082975.1). Classification (NCBI taxonomy): domain Eukaryota; kingdom Metazoa; phylum Arthropoda; class Insecta; order Dermaptera; family Spongiphoridae; genus Labia; species Labia minor. The sequence goes on along the minus strand of OY720350.1, from coordinate 34,397,710 downwards.
CTGTGTTTTCTCTGTGTTTTGGCTGAGTTTTGTTTGTGTTTCCTCTGTGTTTTGGCTGTGTTTTTGCTGAGTTTTGTTTGTGTTTCCTATGAGTTTTGTTTGTATATCCTCTGTGTTTTGGATGAGTTTCCTCTGTGTTTTGGCTGAGTTTTGTTTGTGTTTCCTCTGTGTTTTGGCTGAGCAACCTCTGTGTTTCCTCTGTGTTTTCTCTGTGTTTTGGCTAAGTTTTGTTTGTGTTTCCTCTGTGTTTTGGCTGTGTTTTGTTTGTCTTTCTTCTGTGTTTTTGCTGAGTTTCCTCTGTGTTTTGGCTGAGTATCCTCTGTGTTTCCTCTGGGTTTTGGCTGAGTTTTGTTTGTGTTTACTCTGTGTTTGGGCTGAGTTTCGTTTGTGTTTCCTCTGTGTTTTGGCTGAGTTTCCTCTGTGTTTTGGCTGTGTTTTGGCTGAGTTTCCTCTGTGTTTTGGCTGTGTTTTGGCTGAATTTTGTTTGTGTTTCCTCTGTGTTTTGGCTGTGTTTTGGCTGTGTTTTTTTGTGTTTCCTATGTGATTTGGCTGAGCATCCTCTGTGTTTCCTCTGTGTTTGGGCTGAGTTTCCTAAGTGTTTTGGCTGTGTTTTTGCTGAGTTTTGTCTGTGTTTCCTCTGTGTTTTGGCTGAGTTTCCTCTCTGTTTTGCTGAGTTTTGTTTGTGTTTCCTCTGTGTTTTGGCTGTGTTTTGTTTGTGTTTCCTCTGTGTTTTGGCTGAGTTTCCTCTGTGTTTTGGCTGAGTATCCTCTGTGTTTTGGCTGAGTTTCCTCTGTGTTTTTGCTGAGTTTTGTTTGGCTTTCCTCTGTGTTTTGGCTGTGTTTTGGCTGTGTTTTGTTTGTGTTTCCTATGTGTTTTGGCTGAGTTTTGGCTGAGTTTCCTCTGTGTTTTGGCTGTGTTTTGGCTGAGTTTTGGCTGAGTTTTGTTTGTGTTTCCTCTGTGTTTTGGCTGTGTTTTTGCTGAGTTTTGTTTGTGTTTCCTCTGTGTTTTGGCTGTGTTTTTGCTGAGTTTTGTTTTTCTTTCCTCTGTGTTTTGGCTGTGTTTTGGCTGTGTTTTTTTGTGTTTCCTATGTGTTTTGGCTGAGCATCCTCTGTGTTTCCTCTGTGTTTGGGCTGAGTTTCCTCTGTGTTTTGGCTGAGTTTCCTCTGTGTTTTGGCTGTGTTTTTGCTGAGTTTTGTCTGTGTTTCCTCTGTGTTTTGGCTGAGTTTCCTCTCTGTTTTGCTGAGTTTTGTTTGTGTTTCCTCTGTGTTTTGGCTGTGTTTTGTTTGTGTTTCCTCTGTGTTTTGGCTGAGTTTCCTCTGTGTTTTGGCTGAGTTTTGTTTGTGTTTCCTCTGTGTTTTGGCAGAGTTTTGGCTGAGTTTCCTCTGTGTTTTGGCTGTGTTTTGGCTGAGTTTTGTTTGTGTTTCTTCTGTGTTTGGGCTGAGTTTCCTCTGTGATTTGGCTGTGTTTTTGCTGAATTTTGGCTGAGTTTCCTCTGTGTTTTGGCTGTGTTTTGGCTGAGTTTTGTTTGTGTTTCCTCTGTGTTTTTGGCTGAGTTTCCTCTGTGTTTTGGTTGAGTTTTGTTTGTGTTTCCTCTGTGTTTTGGCTGAGTTTTGTTTGTGTTTCCTCTGTGTTTTCTCTGTGTTTTGGCTGAGTTTTGTTTGTGTTTCCTCTGTGTTTTGGCTCTGTTTTTGCTGAGTTTTGTTTGTGTTTCCTATGAGTTTTGTTTGTATATCCTCTGTGTTTTGGATGAGTTTCCTCTGTGTTTTGGCTGAGTTTTGTTTGTGTTTCCTCTGTGTTTTGGCTGAGCAACCTCTGTGTTTCCTCTGTGTTTGGGCTGTGTTTTGACTGAGTTTTGTTTGTGTTTCCTCTGTGTTTTGGCTGAGTTTCCTCTGTGTTTTGGCTGAGTTTTGTTTGTGTTTCCTCTGTGTTTTCTCTGTGTTTTGGCTGAGTTTTGGCTGAGTTTTGGCTGGGCTTTGGCTGAGTTTCCTCTGTGTTTTGGCTGAGTTTTGTTTGTGTTTCTTCTGTGTTTGGGCTGAGTTTCCTCTGTGATTTGGCTGTGTTTTTGCTGAATTTTGGCTGAGTTTCCTCTGTGTTTTGGCTGAGTTTTGTTTGTGTTTCCTCTGTGTTTTTGGCTGAGTTTCCTCTGTGTTTTGGTTGAGTTTTGTTTGTGTTTCCTCTGTGTTTTGGCTGAGTTTTGTTTGTGTTTCCTCTGTGTTTTCTCTGTGTTTTGGCTGAGTTTTGTTTGTGTTTCCTCTGTGATTTGGCTGTGTTTTTGCTGAGTTTTGTTTGTGTTTCCTATGAGTTTTGTTTGTATATCCTCTGTGTTTTGGATGAGTCTCCTCTGTGTTTTGGCTGAGTTTTGTTTGTGTTTCCTCTGTGTTTTGGCTGAGCAACCTCTGTGTTTCCTCTGTGTTTGGGCTGAGTTTCCTCTTAGTTTTGGCTGTGTTTTTGCTGAGTTTTGGCTGAGTTTCCTCTGTGTTTTGGCTGTGTTTTGACTGAGTTTTGTTTGTGTTTCCTCTGTGTTTTGGCTGAGTTTCCTCTGTGTTTTGACTGAGTTTTGTTTGTGTTTCCTCTGTGTTTTGGATGAGTTTCCTCTGTGTTTTGGCTGAGTTTTGTTTGTGTTTCCTCTGTGTTTTGGCTGAGCATCCTCTGTGTTTTCTCTGTGTTTTGGCTAAGTTTTGTTTGTGTTTCCTCTGTGTTTTGGCTGTGTTTTGTTTGTGTTTCTTCTGTGTTTTTGCTGAGTTTCCTCTGTGTTTTGGCTGAGTATCCTCTGTGTTTCCTCTGTGTTTTGGCTGAGTTTTGTTTGTGTTTCCTCTGTGTTTTCTCTGTGTTTTGGCTGAGTTTTGTTTGTCTTTCCTCTGTGTTTTGGCTTTGATTTGTTTGTGTTTCCTATGTGTTTTGGCTGAGTTTCCTCTGTGTTTTGGCTGAGTTTCGTTTGTGTTTGCTCTGTGTTTTGGCTGAGTTTTGTTTGTCTTTCCTCTGTGTTTTGGCTGTGTTTTGGCTGTGTTTTGTTTGTGTTTCCTATGTGTTTTGGCTGAGTTTTGGCTGAGTTTCCTCTGTGTTTTGGCTGTGTTTTGGCTGTGTTTTTGCTGAGTTTTGTTTGTGTTTCCTCTGTGTTTTGGCTGTGTTTTTGCTGAGTTTTGTTTGTTTTTCCTCTGTGTTTTGGCTGTGTTTTGGCTGTGTTTTGTTTGTGTTTCCTATGTGTTTTGGCTGAGTTTTGGCTGAGTTTTGGCTGAGTTTCCTCTGTGTTTTGGCTGTGTTTTGGCTGAGTTTTGGCTGGGTTTTGGCTGAGTTTCCTCTGTGTTTTGGCTGAGTTTCCTCTGTGTTTTGGCTGAGTATCCTCTGTGTTTCCTCTGTGTTTTGGCTGAGTTTTGTTTGTGTTACCTCTGTGTTTTGGCTGAGTTTTGTTTGTGTTTCCTCTGTGTTTTGGCTGAGTTTCCTCTGTGATTTGGCTGTGTTTTTGCTGAGTTTTGGCTGAGTTTCCTCTGTGTTTTGGCTGTGTTTTGGCTGAGTTTTGTTTGTGTTTCCTCTGTGTTTTGGCTGAGCATCCTCTGTGTTTTCTCTGTGTTTTGGCTAAGTTTTGTTTGTGTTTCCTCTGTGTTTTGGCTGTGTTTTGTTTGTGTTTCTTCTGTGTTTTTGCTGAGTTTCCTCTGTGTTTTGGCTGAGTATCCTCTGTGTTTCCTCTGTGTTTTGGCTGAGTTTTGTTTGTGTTTCCTCTGTGTTTTCTCTGTGTTTTGGCTGAGTTTTGTTTGTCTTTCCTCTGTGTTTTGGCTTTGTTTTGTTTGTGTTTCCTATGTGTTTTGGCTGAGTTTCCTCTGTGTTTTGGCTGAGTTTCGTTTGTGTTTGCTCTGTGTTTTGGCTGAGTTTTGTTTGTCTTTCCTCTGTGTTTTGGCTGTGTTTTGGCTGTGTTTTGTTTGTGTTTCCTATGTGTTTTGGCTGAGTTTTGGCTGAGTTTCCTCTGTGTTTTGGCTGTGTTTTGGCTGTGTTTTGGCTGTGTTTTTGCTGAGTTTTGTTTGTCTTTCCTCTGTGTTTTGGCTGTGTTTTGGCTGTGTTTTTTTGTGTTTCCTATGTGTTTTGGCTGAGCATCCTCTGTGTTTCCTCTGTGTTTGGGCTGAGTTTCCTCTGTGTTTTGGCTGTGTTTTTGCTGAGTTTTGTCTGTGTTTCCTCTGTGTTTTGGCTGAGTTTCCTCTCTGTTTTGCTGAGTTTTGTTTGTGTTTCCTCTGTGTTTTGGCTGTGTTTTGTTTGTGTTTCCTCTGTGTTTTGGCTGAGTTTCCTCTGTGTTTTGGCTGAGTTTTGTTTGTGTTTCCTCTGTGTTTTGGCAGAGTTTTGGCTGAGTTTCCTCTGTGTTTTGGCTGTGTTTTGGCTGAGTTTTGTTTGTGTTTCTTCTGTGTTTGGGCTGAGTTTCCTCTGTGATTTGGCTGTGTTTTTGCTGAATTTTGGCTGAGTTTCCTCTGTGTTTTGGCTGTGTTTTGGCTGAGTTTTGTTTGTGTTTCCTCTGTGTTTTTGGCTGAGTTTCCTCTGTGTTTTGGTTGAGTTTTGTTTGTGTTTCCTCTGTGTTTTGGCTGAGTTTTGTTTGTGTTTCCTCTGTGTTTTCTCTGTGTTTTGGCTGAGTTTTGTTTGTGTTTCCTCTGTGTTTTGGCTGTGTTTTTGCTGAGTTTTGTTTGTGTTTCCTATGAGTTTTGTTTGTATATCCTCTGTGTTTTGGATGAGTCTCCTCTGTGTTTTGGCTGAGTTTTGGCTGAGTTTCCTCTGTGTTTTGGCTGTGTTTTGGCTGTGTTTTTGCTGAGTTTTGTTTGTGTTTCCTCTGAGTTTTGGCTGTGTTTTTGCTGAGTTTTGTTTGTTTTTCCTCTGTGTTTTGGCTGTGTTTTGGCTGTGTTTTGTTTGTGTTTCCTATGTGTTTTGGCTGAGTTTTGGCTGAGTTTCCTCTGTGTTTTGGCTGTGTTTTGGCTGAGTTTTGGCTGGGTTTTGGCTGAGTTTCCTCTGTGTTTTGGCTGAGTTTCCTCTGTGTTTTGGCTGTGTTTTGGCTGAGTTTTGTTTGTGTTACCTCTGTGTTTTGGCTGAGTTTTGTTTGTGTTTCCTCTGTGATTTGGCTGTGTTTTTGCTGAGTTTTGGCTGAGTTTCCTCTGTGTTTTGGCTGTGTTTTGGCTGAGATTTGTTTGTGATTCCTCTGTGTTTTGGCTGAGTTTCCTCTGTGTTTACTCTGTGTTTTGTTTGTGTTTCCTCTGTGTTTCCTCTGTGTTTTGGCTGAGTTTCCTTTGTGTTTTGGCTGAGTTTTGTTTGTGTTTCCTCTGTGTTTTGGATGAGTTTCCTCTGTGTTTTGGTTGAGTTTTGTTTGTGTGTCCTCTGTGTTTTGGCTGAGTTTTGTTTGTGTTTCCTCTGTGTTTTATCTGTGTTTTGGCTGAGTTTTGTTTGTCTTTCCTCTGTGTTTTGGCTGAGTTTTGTTTGTCTTTCCTCTGTGTTTTGGCTTTGTTTTGTTTGAGTTTCCTCTGTGTTTTGGCTGTGTTTTGGCTGAGTTTCCTCTGTGTTTTGGCTGAGTTTTGTTTGTCTTTCATCTGTGTTTTGGCTGTGTTTTGGCTGAGTTTCCTCTGTGTTTTGGCTGAGTTTTGTTTGTGTTTCCTCTGTGTTTGGGCTGAGTTTCGTTTGTGTTTCCTCTGTGTTTTGGCTGAGTTTTGGCTGAGTTTCCTCTGTGTTTTGGATGAGTTTCCTCTGTGTTTTGACTGAGTTTCCTCTGTGTTTTGGCTGAGTTTCCTCTGTGTTTTGGCTGTGTTTTGGCTGTGTTTTTGCTGAGTTTTGTTTGTGTTTCCTCTGTGTTTTGGCTGTCTTTTTGCTGAGTTTTGTTTGTCTTTCCTCTGTGTTTTGGCTGTGTTTTGGCTGTGTTTTTTTGTGTTTCCTATGTGTTTTGGCTGAGCATCCTCTGTGTTTCCTCTGTGTTTGGGCTGAGTTTCCTCTGTGTTTTGGCTGTGTTTTTGCTGAGTTTTGTCTGTGTTTCCTCTGTGTTTTGGCTGTGTTTTGTTTGTGTTTCCTCTGTGTTTTGGCTGAGTTTCCTCTGTGTTTCCTCTGTGTTTGGGCTGAGTTTCCTCTGTGTTTTGGCTGTGTTTTTGCTGAGTTTTGTCTGTGTTTCCTCTGTGTTTTGTCTGAGTTTCCTCTCTGTTTTGCTGAGTTTTGTTTGTGTTTCCTCTGTGTTTTGGCTGTGTTTTGTTTGTGTTTCCTCTGTGTTTTGACTGAGTTTCCTCTGTGTTTTGGCTGAGTTTTGTTTGTGTTTACTCTGTGTTTGGGCTGAGTTTTGGCTGAGTTTCCACTGAGTTTTGGCTGTGTTTTGGCAGAGTTTTGTTTGTGTTTCCTCTGTGTTTCCTCTGTGTTTTGACTGTGTTTTGGCTGAGTTTCCTCTGTGTTTGGGCTGAGTTTCGTTTGTGTTTTCTCTGTGTTTTGGCTGAATTTTGGCTGAGTTTCCTCTGTGTTTTGGCTGAGTATCCTCTGTGTTTCCTCTGTGTTTTGGCTGAGTTTTGTTTGTGTTTCCTCTGTGTTTGGGCTGAGTTTCCTCTGTGATTTGGCTGTGTTTTTGCTGAGTTTTGGCTGAGTTTCCTCTGTGTTTTGACTGAGTTTCCTCTGTGTTTACTCTGTGTTTCCTCTGTGTTTTGGCTGAGTTTCCTTTGTGTTTTGGCTGAGTTTTGTTTGTGTTTCCTCTGTGTTTTGGATGACTTTTGTTTGTGTTTCCTCTGTGTTTTATCTGTGTTTTGGCTGAGTTTTGTTTGTCTTTCCTCTGTGTTTTGGCTGAGTTTTGTTTGTCTTTCCTCTGTGTTTTGGCTTTGTTTTGTTTGAGTTTCCTCTGTGTTTTGGCTGTGTTTTGGCTGAGTTTCCTCTGTGTTTTGGCTGTGTTTTGGCTGAGTTTCCTCTGTGTTTTGGCTGTGTTTTGGCTGAGTTTTGTTTGTATTTCTTCTGTGTTTGGGCTGAGTTTCGTTTGTGTTTCCTCTGTGTTTTGGCTGAGTTTCCTCTGTGTTTTGGCTGTGTTTTGGCTGAGTTTTGGCTGGGTTTTGGCTGAGTTTCCTCTGTGTTTTGGCTGAGTTTTGTTTGTGTTTCTTCTGTGTTTGGGCTGAGTTTCCTCTGTGATTTGGCTGTGTTTTTGCTGAATTTTGGCTGAGTTTCCTCTGTGTTTTGGCTGTGTTTTGGCTGAGTTTTGTTTGTGTTTCCTCTGTGTTTTTAGCTGAGTTTCCTCTGTGTTTTGGTTGAGTTTTGTTTGTGTTTCCTCTGTGTTTTGGCTGAGTTTTGTTTGTGTTTCCTCTGTGTTTTCTCTGTGTTTTGGCTGAGTTTTGTTTGTGTTTCCTCTGTGTTTTGGCTGTGTTTTTGCTGAGTTTTGTTTGTGTTTCCTATGAGTTTTGTTTGTATATCCTCTGTGTTTTGGATGAGTTTCCTCTGTGTTTTGGCTGAGTTTTGTTTGTGTTTCCTCTGTGTTTTGGCTGAGCAACCTCTGTGTTTCCTCTGTGTTTGGGCTGAGTTTCCTCTTAGTTTTGGCTGTGTTTTTGCTGAGTTTTGGCTGAGTTTCCTCTGTGTTTTGGCTGTGTTTTGACTGAGTTTTGTTTGGGTTTCCTCTGTGTTTTGGCTGAGTTTCCTCTGTGTTTTGACTGAGTTTTGTTTGTGTTTCCTCTGTGTTTTGGATGAGTTTCCTCTGTGTTTTGGCTGAGTTTTGTTTGTGTTTCCTCTGTGTTTTGGCTGAGCATCCTCTGTGTTTTCTCTGTGTTTTGGCTAAGTTTTGTTTGTGTTTCCTCTGTGTTTTGGCTGTGTTTTGTTTGTGTTTCTTCTGTGTTTTTGCTGAGTTTCCTCTGTGTTTTGGCTGAGTATCCTCTGTGTTTCCTCTGTGTTTTGGCTGAGTTTTGTTTGTGTTTCCTCTGTGTTTTCTCTGTGTTTTGGCTGAGTTTTGTTTGTCTTTCCTCTGTGTTTTGGCTTTGTTTTGTTTGTGTTTCCTATGTGTTTTGGCTGAGTTTCCTCTGTGTTTTGGCTGAGTTTCGTTTGTGTTTGCTCTGTGTTTTGGCTGAGTTTTGTTTGTCTTTCCTCTGTGTTTTGGCTGTGTTTTGGCTGTGTTTTGTTTGTGTTTCCTATGTGTTTTGGCTGAGTTTTGGCTGAGTTTCCTCTGTGTTTTGGCTGTGTTTTGGCTGTGTTTTTGCTGAGTTTTGTTTGTGTTTCCTCTGAGTTTTGGCTGTGTTTTTGCTGAGTTTTGTTTGTTTTTCCTCTGTGTTTTGGCTGTGTTTTGGCTGTGTTTTGTTTGTGTTTCCTATGTGTTTTGGCTGAGTTTTGGCTGAGTTTCCTCTGTGTTTTGGCTGTGTTTTGGCTGAGTTTTGGCTGGGTTTTGGCTGAGTTTCCTCTGTGTTTTGGCTGTGTTTTGGCTGAGTTTCCTCTGTGTTTTGGCTGTGTTTTGGCTGAGTATCCTCTGTGTTTTGGCTGAGTTTCCTCTGTGTTTTTGCTGAGTTTTGTTTGGCTTTCCTCTGTGTTTTGGCTGTGTTTTGGCTGTGTTTTGTTTGTGTTTCCTATGTGTTTTGGCTGAGTTTTGGCTGAGTTTCCTCTGTGTTTTGGCTGTGTTTTGGCTGAGTTTTGGCTGAGTTTTGTTTGTGTTTCCTCTGTGTTTTGGCTGTGTTTTTGCTGAGTTTTGTTTGTGTTTCCTCTGTGTTTTGGCTGTGTTTTTGCTGAGTTTTGTTTTTCTTTCCTCTGTGTTTTGGCTGTGTTTTTTTGTGTTTCCTATGTGTTTTGGCTGAGCATCCTCTGTGTTTCCTCTGTGTTTGGGCTGAGTTTCCTCTGTGTTTTGGCTGTGTTTTTGCTGAGTTTTGTCTGTGTTTCCTCTGTGTTTTGGCTGAGTTTCCTCTGTGTTTTGCTGAGTTTTGTTTGTGTTTCCTCTGTGTTTTGGCTGAGTTTCCTCTGTGTTTTGGCTGAGTATCCTCTGTGTTTTGGCTGAGTTTCCTCTGTGTTTTGGCTGAGTTTTGTTTGTGTTTACTCTGTGTTTGGGCTGAGTTTCGTTTGTGGTTCCTCTGTGTTTTGGCTGAGTTTCCTCTGTGTTTTGGCTGTGTTTTGGATGAGTTTCCTCTGTGTTTTGGCTGTGTTTTGGCTGAGTTTTGTTTGTGTTTCCTCTGTGTTTTGGCTGTGTTTTTGCTGAGTTTTGTTTGTCTTTCCTCTGTGTTTTGGCTGTGTTTTGGCTGTGTTTTTTTGTGTTTCCTATGTGTTTTGGCTGAGCATCCTCTGTGTTTCCTCTGTGTTTGGGCTGAGTTTCCTCTGTGTTTTGGCTGTGTTTTTGCTGAGTTTTGTCTGTGTTTCCTCTGTGTTTTGGCTGAGTTTCCTCTCTGTTTTGCTGAGTTTTGTTTGTGTTTCCTCTGTGTTTTGGCTGTGTTTTGTTTGTGTTTCCTCTGTGTTTTGGCTGAGTTTCCTCTGTGTTTTGGCTGAGTTTTGTTTGTGTTTCCTCTGTGTTTTGGCAGAGATTTGGCTGAGTTTCCTCTGTGTTTTGGCTGTGTTTTGGCTGAGTTTTGGCAGAGATTTGGCTGAGTTTCCTCTGTGTTTTGGCTGTGTTTTGGCTGAGTTTTGGCTGGGTTTTGGCTGAGTTTCCTCTGTGTTTTGGCTGAGTTTTGTTTGTGTTTCTTCTGTGTTTGGGCTGAGTTTCCTCTGTGATTTGGCTGTGTTTTTGCTGAATTTTGGCTGAGTTTCCTCTGTGTTTTGGCTGTGTTTTGGCTGAGTTTTGTTTGTGTTTCCTCTGTGTTTTTGGCTGAGTTTCCTCTGTGTTTTGGTTGAGTTTTGTTTGTGTTTCCTCTGTGTTTTGGCTGAGTTTTGTTTGTGTTTCCTCTGTGTTTTCTCTGTGTTTTGGCTGAGTTTTGTTTGTGTTTCCTCTGTGTTTTGGCTGTGTTTTTGCTGAGTTTTGTTTGTGTTTCCTATGAGTTTTGTTTGTATATCCTCTGTGTTTTGGATGAGTTTCCTCTGTGTTTTGGCTGAGTTTTGTTTGTGTTTCCTCTGTGTTTTGGCTGAGCAACCTCTGTGTTTCCTCTGTGTTTTCTCTGTGTTTTGGCTAAGTTTTGTTTGTGTTTCCTCTGTGTTTTGGCTGTGTTTTGTTTGTCTTTCTTCTGTGTTTTTGCTGAGTTTCCTCTGTGTTTTGGCTGAGTATCCTCTGTGTTTCCTCTGGGTTTTGGCTGAGTTTTGTTTGTGTTTACTCTGTGTTTGGGCTGAGTTTCGTTTGTGTTTCCTCTGTGTTTTGGCTGAGTTTCCTCTCTGTTTTGCTGAGTTTTGTTTGTGTTTCCTCTGTGTTTTGGCTGTGTTTTGTTTGTGTTTCCTCTGTGTTTTGGCTGTGTTTTGTTTGTGTTTCCTCTGTGTTTTGGCTGAGTTTCCTCTGTGTTTTGGCTGAGTATCCTCTGTGTTTTGGCTGAGTTTCCTCTGTGTTTTTGCTGAGTTTTGTTTGGCTTTCCTCTGTGTTTTGGCTGTGTTTTGGCTGTGTTTTGTTTGTGTTTCCTATGTGTTTTGGCTGAGTTTTGGCTGAGTTTCCTCTGTGTTTTGGCTGTGTTTTGGCTGAGTTTTGGCTGAGTTTTGTTTGTGTTTCCTCTGTGTTTTGGCTGTGTTTTTGCTGAGTTTTGTTTGTGTTTCCTCTGTGTTTTGGCTGTGTTTTTGCTGAGTTTTGTTTTTCTTTCCTCTGTGTTTTGGCTGTGTTTTGGCTGTGTTTTTTTGTGTTTCCTATGTGTTTTGGCTGAGCATCCTCTGTGTTTCCTCTGTGTTTGGGCTGAGTTTCCTCTGTGTTTTGGCTGTGTTTTTGCTGAGTTTTGTCTGTGTTTCCTCTGTGTTTTGGCTGAGTTTCCTCTCTGTTTTGCTGAGTTTTGTTTGTGTTTCCTCTGTGTTTTGGCTGTGTTTTGTTTGTGTTTCCTCTGTGTTTTGGCTGAGTTTCCTCTGTGTTTTGGCTGAGTTTCCTCTGTGTTTTGGCTGAGTTTTGTTTGTGTTTCCTCTGTGTTTTGGCAGAGTTTTGGCTGAGTTTCCTCTGTGTTTTGGCTGTGTTTTGGCTGAGTTTTGTTTGTGTTTCTTCTGTGTTTGGGCTGAGTTTCCTCTGTGATTTGGCTGTGTTTTTGCTGAATTTTGGCTGAGTTTCCTCTGTGTTTTGGCTGTGTTTTGGCTGAGTTTTGTTTGTGTTTCCTCTGTGTTTTTGGCTGAGTTTCCTCTGTGTTTTGGTTGAGTTTTGTTTGAGTTTCCTCTGTGTTTTGGCTGAGTTTTGTTTGTGTTTCCTCTGTGTTTTCTCTGTGTTTTGGCTGAGTTTTGTTTGTGTTTCCTCTGTGTTTTGGCTCTGTTTTTGCTGAGTTTTGTTTGTGTTTCCTATGAGTTTTGTTTGTATATCCTCTGTGTTTTGGATGAGTTTCCTCTGTGTTTTGGCTGAGTTTTGTTTGTGTTTCCTCTGTGTTTTGGCTGAGCAACCTCTGTGTTTCCTCTGTGTTTGGGCTGTGTTTTGACTGAGTTTTGTTTGTGTTTCCTCTGTGTTTTGGCTGAGTTTCCTCTGTGTTTTGACTGAGTTTTGTTTGTGTTTCCTCTGTGTTTTGGATGAGTTTCCTCTGTGTTTTGGCTGAGTTTTGTTTGTGTTTCCTCTGTGTTTTGGCTGAGCATCCTCTGTGTTTTCTCTGTGTTTTGGCTAAGTTTTGTTTGTGTTTCCTCTGTGTTTTGGCTGTGTTTTGTTTGTGTTTCTTCTGTGTTTTTGCTGAGTTTCCTCTGTGTTTTGGCTGAGTATCCTCTGTGTTTCCTCTGTGTTTTGGCTGAGTTTTGTTTGTGTTTCCTCTGTGTTTTCTCTGTGTTTTGGCTGAGTTTTGGCTGAGTTTTGGCTGGGCTTTGGCTGAGTTTCCTCTGTGTTTTGGCTGAGTTTTGTTTGTGTTTCTTCTGTGTTTGGGCTGAGTTTCCTCTGTGATTTGGCTGTGTTTTTGCTGAATTTTGGCTGAGTTTCCTCTGTGTTTTGGCTGTGTTTTGGCTGAGTTTTGTTTGTGTTTCCTCTGTGTTTTTGGCTGAGTTTCCTCTGTGTTTTGGTTGAGTTTTGTTTGTGTTTCCTCTGTGTTTTGGCTGAGTTTTGTTTGTGTTTCCTCTGTGTTTTCTCTGTGTTTTGGCTGAGTTTTGTTTGTGTTTCCTCTGTGTTTTGGCTGTGTTTTTGCTGAGTTTTGTTTGTGTTTCCTATGAGTTTTGTTTGTATATCCTCTGTGTTTTGGATGAGTCTCCTCTGTGTTTTGGCTGAGTTTTGTTTGTGTTTCCTCTGTGTTTTGGCTGAGCAACCTCTGTGTTTCCTCTGTGTTTGGGCTGAGTTTCCTCTTAGTTTTGGCTGTGTTTTTGCTGAGTTTTGGCTGAGTTTCCTCTGTGTTTTGGCTGTGTTTTGACTGAGTTTTGTTTGTGTTTCCTCTGTGTTTTGGCTGAGTTTCCTCTGTGTTTTGACTGAGTTTTGTTTGTGTTTCCTCTGTGTTTTGGATGAGTTTCCTCTGTGTTTTGGCTGAGTTTTGTTTGTGTTTCCTCTGTGTTTTGGCTGAGCATCCTCTGTGTTTTCTCTGTGTTTTGGCTAAGTTTTGTTTGTGTTTCCTCTGTGTTTTGGCTGTGTTTTGTTTGTGTTTCTTCTGTGTTTTTGCTGAGTTTCCTCTGTGTTTTGGCTGAGTATCCTCTGTGTTTCCTCTGTGTTTTGGCTGAGTTTTGTTTGTGTTTCCTCTGTGTTTTCTCTGTGTTTTGGCTGAGTTTTGTTTGTCTTTCCTCTGTGTTTTGGCTTTGATTTGTTTGTGTTTCCTATGTGTTTTGGCTGAGTTTCCTCTGTGTTTTGGCTGAGTTTCGTTTGTGTTTGCTCTGTGTTTTGGCTGAGTTTTGTTTGTCTTTCCTCTGTGTTTTGGCTGTGTTTTGGCTGTGTTTTGTTTGTGTTTCCTATGTGTTTTGGCTGAGTTTTGGCTGAGTTTCCTCTGTGTTTTGGCTGTGTTTTGGCTGTGTTTTTGCTGAGTTTTGTTTGTGTTTCCTCTGTGTTTTGGCTGTGTTTTTGCTGAGTTTTGTTTGTTTTTCCTCTGTGTTTTGGCTGTGTTTTGGCTGTGTTTTGTTTGTGTTTCCTATGTGTTTTGGCTGAGTTTTGGCTGAGTTTTGGCTGAGTTTCCTCTGTGTTTTGGCTGTGTTTTGGCTGAGTTTTGGCTGAGTTTCCTCTGTGTTTTGGCTGAGTTTCCTCTGTGTTTTGGCTGTGTTTTGGCTGAGTTTTGTTTGTGTTACCTCTGTGTTTTGGCTGAGTTTTGTTTGTGTTTCCTCTGTGTTTTGGCTGAGTTTCCTCTGTGATTTGGCTGTGTTTTTGCTGAGTTTTGGCTGAGTTTCCTCTGTGTTTTGGCTGTGTTTTGGCTGAGTTTTGTTTGTGTTTCCTCTGTGTTTTGGCTGAGCATCCTCTGTGTTTTCTCTGTGTTTTGGCTAAGTTTTGTTTGTGTTTCCTCTGTGTTTTGGCTGTGTTTTGTTTGTGTTTCTTCTGTGTTTTTGCTGAGTTTCCTCTGTGTTTTGGCTGAGTATCCTCTGTGTTTCCTCTGTGTTTTGGCTGAGTTTTGTTTGTGTTTCCTCTGTGTTTTCTCTGTGTTTTGGCTGAGTTTTGTTTGTCTTTCCTCTGTGTTTTGGCTTTGTTTTGTTTGTGTTTCCTATGTGTTTTGGCTGAGTTTCCTCTGTGTTTTGGCTGAGTTTCGTTTGTGTTTGCTCTGTGTTTTGGCTGAGTTTTGTTTGTCTTTCCTCTGTGTTTTGGCTGTGTTTTGGCTGTGTTTTGTTTGTGTTTCCTATGTGTTTTGGCTGAGTTTTGGCTGAGTTTCCTCTGTGTTTTGGCTGTGTTTTGGCTGTGTTTTGGCTGTGTTTTTGCTGAGTTTTGTTTGTCTTTCCTCTGTGTTTTGGCTGTGTTTTGGCTGTGTTTTTTTGTGTTTCCTCTGTGTTTACTCTGTGTTTTGTTTGTGTTTCCTCTGTGTTTCCTCTGTGTTTTGGCTGAGTTTCCTTTGTGTTTTGGCTGAGTTTTGTTTGTGTTTCCTCTGTGTTTTGGATGAGTTTCCTCTGTGTTTTGGTTGAGTTTTGTTTGTGTGTCCTCTGTGTTTTGGCTGAGTTTTGTTTGTGTTTCCTCTGTGTTTTATCTGTGTTTTGGCTGAGTTTTGTTTGTCTTTCCTCTGTGTTTTGGCTGAGTTTTGTTTGTCTTTCCTCTGTGTTTTGGCTTTGTTTTGTTTGAGTTTCCTCTGTGTTTTGGCTGTGTTTTGGCTGAGTTTCCTCTGTGTTTTGGCTGTGTTTTGGCTGAGTTTTGTTTGTATTTCTTCTGTGTTTGGGCTGAGTTTCGTTTGTGTTTCCTCTGTGTTTTGGCTGAGTTTTGGCTGAGTTTCCTCTGAGTTTCGTTTGTGTTTCCTCTGTGTTTTGGCTGAGTTTTGGCTGAGTTTCCTCTGTGTTTTGGCTGTGTTTTGGCTGTGTTTTGGCTGTGTTTTGGCTGAGTTTTGTTTGTGTTTCCTCTGTGTTTTGGCTGAGCAACCTCTGTGTTTCCTCTGTGTTTGGGCTGAGTTTCCTCTTAGTTTTGGCTGTGTTTTTGCTGAGTTTTGGCTGAGTTTCCTCTGTGTTTTGGCTGTGTTTTGACTGAGTTTTGTTTGTGTTTCCTCTGTGTTTTGGCTGAGTTTCCTCTGTGTTTTGACTGAGTTTTGTTTGTGTTTCCTCTGTGTTTTGGATGAGTTTCCTCTGTGTTTTGGCTGAGTTTTGTTTGTGTTTCCTCTGTGTTTTGGCTGAGCATCCTCTGTGTTTTCTCTGTGTTTTGGCTAAGTTTTGTTTGTGTTTCCTCTGTGTTTTGGCTGTGTTTTGTTTGTGTTTCTTCTGTGTTTTTGCTGAGTTTCCTCTGTGTTTTGGCTGAGTATCCTCTGTGTTTCCTCTGTGTTTTGGCTGAGTTTTGTTTGTGTTTCCTCTGTGTTTTCTCTGTGTTTTGGCTGAGTTTTGTTTGTCTTTCCTCTGTGTTTTGGCTTTGATTTGTTTGTGTTTCCTATGTGTTTTGGCTGAGTTTCCTCTGTGTTTTGGCTGAGTTTCGTTTGTGTTTGCTCTGTGTTTTGGCTGAGTTTTGTTTGTCTTTCCTCTGTGTTTTGGCTGTGTTTTGGCTGTGTTTTGTTTGTGTTTCCTATGTGTTTTGGCTGAGTTTTGGCTGAGTTTCCTCTGTGTTTTGGCTGTGTTTTGGCTGTGTTTTTGCTGAGTTTTGTTTGTGTTTCCTCTGTGTTTTGGCTGTGTTTTTGCTGAGTTTTGTTTGTTTTTCCTCTGTGTTTTGGCTGTGTTTTGGCTGTGTTTTGTTTGTGTTTCCTATGTGTTTTGGCTGAGTTTTGGCTGAGTTTTGGCTGAGTTTCCTCTGTGTTTTGGCTGTGTTTTGGCTGAGTTTTGGCTGGGTTTTGGCTGAGTTTCCTCTGTGTTTTGGCTGAGTTTCCTCTGTGTTTTGGCTGTGTTTTGGCTGAGTTTTGTTTGTGTTACCTCTGTGTTTTGGCTGAGTTTTGTTTGTGTTTCCTCTGTGTTTTGGCTGAGTTTCCTCTGTGATTTGGCTGTGTTTTTGCTGAGTTTTGGCTGAGTTTCCTCTGTGTTTTGGCTGTGTTTTGGCTGAGTTTTGTTTGTCTTTCCTCTGTGTTTTGGCTGTGTTTTGGCTGTGTTTTGTTTGTGTTTCCTATGTGTTTTGGCTGAGTTTTGGCTGAGTTTCCTCTGTGTTTTGGCTGTGTTTTGGCTGTGTTTTTGCTGAGTTTTGTTTGTGTTTCCTCTGTGTTTTGGCTGTGTTTTTGCTGAGTTTTGTTTGTTTTTCCTCTGTGTTTTGGCTGTGTTTTGGCTGTGTTTTGTTTGTGTTTCCTATGTGTTTTGGCTGAGTTTTGGCTGAGTTTCCTCTGTGTTTTGGCTGTGTTTTGGCTGAGTTTTGGCTGGGTTTTGGCTGAGTTTCCTCTGTGTTTTGGCTGAGTTTCCTCTGTGTTTTGGCTGTGTTTTGGCTGAGTTTTGGCTGAGTTTCCTCTGTGTTTTGGCTGTGTTTTGACTGAGTTTTGTTTGTGTTTCCTCTGTGTTTTGGATGAGTTTCCTCTGTGTTTTGGCTGAGTTTTGTTTGTGTTTCCTCTGTGTTTTGGCTGAGCATCCTCTGTGTTTTCTCTGTGTTTTGGCTAAGTTTTGTTTGTGTTTCCTCTGTGTTTTGGCTGTGTTTTGTTTGTGTTTCTTCTGTGTTTTTGCTGAGTTTCCTCTGTGTTTTGGCTGAGTATCCTCTGTGTTTCCTCTGTGTTTGGGCTGAGTTTCCTCTGTGTTTTGGCTGTGTTTTTGCTGAGTTTTGTCTGTGTTTCCTCTGTGTTTTGGCTTAGTTTCCTCTGTGTTTTGCTGAGTTTTGTTTGTGTTTCCTCTGTGTTTTGGCTGAGTTTCCTCTGTGTTTTGGCTGAGTATCCTCTGTGTTTTGGCTGAGTTTCCTCTGTGTTTTGGCTGAGTTTTGTTTGTGTTTACTCTGTGTTTGGGCTGAGTTTCGTTTGTGTTTCCTCTGTGTTTTGGCTGAGTTTCCTCTGTGTTTTGGCTGTGTTTTGGATGAGTTTGCTCTGTGTTTTGGCTGTGTTTTGGCTGAGTTTTGTTTGTGTTTCCTCTGTGTTTTGGCTGTGTTTTTGCTGAGTTTTGTTTGTCTTTCCTCTGTGTTTTGGCTGTGTTTTGGCTGTGTTTTTTTGTGTTTCCTATGTGTTTTGGCTGAGCATCCTCTGTGTTTCCTCTGTGTTTGGGCTGAGTTTCCTCTGTGTTTTGGCTGTGTTTTTGCTGAGTTTTGTCTGTGTTTCCTCTGTGTTTTGGCTGAGTTTTGTTTGTGTTTCCTCTGTGTTTTGGCTGAGCAACCTCTGTGTTTCCTCTGTGTTTGGGCTGTGTTTTGACTGAGTTTTGTTTGTGTTTCCTCTGTGTTTTGGCTGAGTTTCCTCTGTGTTTTGACTGAGTTTTGTTTGTGTTTCCTCTGTGTTTTGGATGAGTTTCCTCTGTGTTTTGGCTGAGTTTTGTTTGTGTTTCCTCTGTGTTTTGGCTGAGCATCCTCTGTGTTTTCTCTGTGTTTTGGCTAAGTTTTGTTTGTGTTTCCTCTGTGTTTTGGCTGTGTTTTGTTTGTGTTTCTTCTGTGTTTTTGCTGAGTTTCCTCTGTGTTTTGGCTGAGTATCCTCTGTGTTTCCTCTGTGTTTTGGCTGAGTTTTGTTTGTGTTTCCTCTGTGTTTTCTCTGTGTTTTGGCTGAGTTTTGGCTGAGTTTTGGCTGGGCTTTGGCTGAGTTTCCTCTGTGTTTTGGCTGAGTTTTGTTTGTGTTTCTTCTGTGTTTGGGCTGAGTTTCCTCTGTGATTTGGCTGTGTTTTTGCTGAATTTTGGCTGAGTTTCCTCTGTGTTTTGGCTGTGTTTTTGCTGAGTTTTGTTTGTTTTTCCTCTGTGTTTTGGCTGTGTTTTGGCTGTGTTTTGGTTGTGTTTCCTATGTGTTTTGGCTGAGTTTTGGCTGAGTTTTGGCTGAGTTTCCTCTGTGTTTTGGCTGTGTTTTGGCTGAGTTTTGGCTGAGTTTCCTCTGTGTTTTGGCTGAGTTTCCTCTGTGTTTTGGCTGTGTTTTGGCTGAGTTTTGTTTGTGTTACCTCTGTGTTTTGGCTGAGTTTTGTTTGTGTTTCCTCTGTGTTTTGGCTGAGTTTCCTCTGTGATTTGGCTGTGTTTTTGCTGAGTTTTGGCTGAGTTTCCTCTGTGTTTTGGCTGTGTTTTGGCTGAGTTTTGTTTGTGTTTCCTCTGTGTTTTGGCTGAGCATCCTCTGTGTTTTCTCTGTGTTTTGGCTAAGTTTTGTTTGTGTTTCCTCTGTGTTTTGGCTGTGTTTTGTTTGTGTTTCTTCTGTGTTTTTGCTGAGTTTCCTCTGTGTTTTGGCTGAGTATCCTCTGTGTTTCCTCTGTGTTTTGGCTGAGTTTTGTTTGTGTTTCCTCTGTGTTTTCTCTGTGTTTTGGCTGAGTTTTGTTTGTCTTTCCTCTGTGTTTTGGCTTTGTTTTGTTTGTGTTTCCTATGTGTTTTGGCTGAGTTTCCTCTGTGTTTTGGCTGAGTTTCGTTTGTGTTTGCTCTGTGTTTTGGCTGAGTTTTGTTTGTCTTTCCTCTGTGTTTTGGCTGTGTTTTGGCTGTGTTTTGTTTGTGTTTCCTATGTGTTTTGGCTGAGTTTTGGCTGAGTTTCCTCTGTGTTTTGGCTGTGTTTTGGCTGTGTTTTGGCTGTGTTTTTGCTGAGTTTTGTTTGTCTTTCCTCTGTGTTTTGGCTGTGTTTTGGCTGTGTTTTTTTGTGTTTCCTCTGTGTTTACTCTGTGTTTTGTTTGTGTTTCCTCTGTGTTTCCTCTGTGTTTTGGCTGAGTTTCCTTTGTGTTTTGGCTGAGTTTTGTTTGTGTTTCCTCTGTGTTTTGGATGAGTTTCCTCTGTGTTTTGGTTGAGTTTTGTTTGTGTGTCCTCTGTGTTTTGGCTGAGTTTTGTTTGTGTTTCCTCTGTGTTTTATCTGTGTTTTGGCTGAGTTTTGTTTGTCTTTCCTCTGTGTTTTGGCTGAGTTTTGTTTGTCTTTCCTCTGTGTTTTGGCTTTGTTTTGTTTGAGTTTCCTCTGTGTTTTGGCTGTGTTTTGTTTGTGTTTCTTCTGTGTTTTTGCTGAGTTTCCTCTGTGTTTTGGCTGAGTATCCTCTGTGTTTCCTCTGTGTTTTGGCTGAGTTTTGTTTGTGTTTCCTCTGTGTTTTCTCTGTGTTTTGGCTGAGTTTTGGCTGAGTTTTGGCTGGGCTTTGGCTGAGTTTCCTCTGTGTTTTGGCTGAGTTTTGTTTGTGTTTCTTCTGTGTTTGGGCTGAGTTTCCTCTGTGATTTGGCTGTGTTTTTGCTGAATTTTGGCTGAGTTTCCTCTGTGTTTTGGCTGTGTTTTGGCTGTGTTTTGTTTGTGTTTCTTCTGTGTTTTTGCTGAGTTTCCTCTGTGTTTTGGCTGAGTATCCTCTGTGTTTCCTCTGTGTTTTGGCTGAGTTTTGTTTGTGTTTCCTCTGTGTTTTCTCTGTGTTTTGGCTGAGTTTTGGCTGAGTTTTGGCTGGGCTTTGGCTGAGTTTCCTCTGTGTTTTGGCTGAGTTTTGTTTGTGTTTCTTCTGTGTTTGGGCTGAGTTTCCTCTGTGATTTGGCTGTGTTTTTGCTGAATTTTGGCTGAGTTTCCTCTGTGTTTTGGCTGTGTTTTTGCTGAGTTTTGTTTGTTTTTCCTCTGTGTTTTGGCTGTGTTTTGGCTGTGTTTTGGTTGTGTTTCCTATGTGTTTTGGCTGAGTTTTGGCTGAGTTTTGGCTGAGTTTCCTCTGTGTTTTGGCTGTGTTTTGGCTGAGTTTTGGCTGAGTTTCCTCTGTGTTTTGGCTGAGTTTCCTCTGTGTTTTGGCTGTGTTTTGGCTGAGTTTTGTTTGTGTTACCTCTGTGTTTTGGCTGAGTTTTGTTTGTGTTTCCTCTGTGTTTTGGCTGAGTTTCCTCTGTGATTTGGCTGTGTTTTGGCTGTGTTTTGGCTGAGTTTTGTTTGTGTTTCCTCTGTGTTTTTGGCTGAGTTTCCTCTGTGTTTTGGTTGAGTTTTGTTTGTGTTTCCTCTGTATTTTGGCTGAGTTTTGTTTGTGTTTCCTCTGTGTTTTCTCTGTGTTTTGGCTGAGTTTTGTTTGTGTTTCCTCTGTGTTTTGGCTGTGTTTTTGCTGAGTTTTGTTTGTGTTTCCTATGAGTTTTGTTTGTATATCCTCTGTGTTTTGGATGAGTCTCCTCTGTGTTTTGGCTGAGTTTTGTTTGTGTTTCCTCTGTGTTTTGGCTGAGCAACCTCTGTGTTTCCTCTGTGTTTGGGCTGAGTTTCCTCTTAGTTTTGGCTGTGTTTTTGCTGAGTTTTGGCTGAGTTTCCTCTGTGTTTTGGCTGTGTTTTGACTGAGTTTTGTTTGTGTTTCCTCTGTGTTTTGGCTGAGTTTCCTCTGTGTTTTGACTGAGTTTTGTTTGTGTTTCCTCTGTGTTTTGGATGAGTTTCCTCTGTGTTTTGGCTGAGTTTTGTTTGTGTTTCCTCTGTGTTTTGGCTGAGCATCCTCTGTGTTTTCTCTGTGTTTTGGCTAAGTTTTGTTTGTGTTTCCTCTGTGTTTTGGCTGTGTTTTGTTTGTGTTTCTTCTGTGTTTTTGCTGAGTTTCCTCTGTGTTTTGGCTGAGTATCCTCTGTGTTTCCTCTGTGTTTTGGCTGAGTTTTGTTTGTGTTTCCTCTGTGTTTTCTCTGTGTTTTGGCTGAGTTTTGTTTGTCTTTCCTCTGTGTTTTGGCTTTGTTTTGTTTGTGTTTCCTATGTGTTTTGGCTGAGTTTCCTCTGTGTTTTGGCTGAGTTTCGTTTGTGTTTGCTCTGTGTTTTGGCTGAGTTTTGTTTGTCTTTCCTCTGTGTTTTGGCTGTGTTTTGGCTGTGTTTTGTTTGTGTTTCCTATGTGTTTTGGCTGAGTTTTGGCTGAGTTTCCTCTGTGTTTTGGCTGTGTTTTGGCTGTGTTTTTGCTGAGTTTTGTTTGTGTTTCCTCTGTGTTTTGGCTGTGTTTTTGCTGAGTTTTGTTTGTTTTTCCTCTGTGTTTTGGCTGTGTTTTGGCTGTGTTTTGTTTGTGTTTCCTATGTGTTTTGGCTTTGTTTTGTTTGTGTTTCCTATGTGTTTTGGCTGAGTTTCCTCTGTGTTTTGGCTGAGTTTCGTTTGTGTTTGCTCTGTGTTTTGGCTGAGTTTTGTTTGTCTTTCCTCTGTGTTTTGGCTGTGTTTTGGCTGTGTTTTGTTTGTGTTTCCTATGTGTTTTGGCTGAGTTTTGGCTGAGTTTCCTCTGTGTTTTGGCTGTGTTTTGGCTGTGTTTTTGCTGAGTTTTGTTTGTGTTTCCTCTGTGTTTTGGCTGTGTTTTTGCTGAGTTTTGTTTGTTTTTCCTCTGTGTTTTGGCTGTGTTTTGGCTGTGTTTTGTTTGTGTTTCCTATGTGTTTTGGCTGAGTTTTGGCTGAGTTTCCTCTGTGTTTTGGCTGTGTTTTGGCTGAGTTTTGGCTGGGTTTTGGCTGAGTTTCCTCTGTGTTTTGGCTGAGTTTCCTCTGTGTTTTGGCTGTGTTTTGGCTGAGTTTTGTTTGTGTTACCTCTGTGTTTTGGCTGAGTTTTGTTTGTGTTTCCTCTGTGTTTGGGCTGAGTTTCCTCTGTGATTTGGCTGTGTTTTTGCTGAGTTTTTGCTGAGTTTCCTCTGTGTTTTGGCTGTGTTTTGGCTGAGTTTTGTTTGTGTTTCCTCTGTGTTTTGGCTGAGTTTCCTCTGTGTTTACTCTGTGTTTTGTTTGTGTTTCCTCTGTGTTTCCTCTGTGTTTTGGCTGAGTTTCCTTTGTGTTTTGGCTGAGTTTTGTTTGTGTTTCCTCTGTGTTTTGGATGAGTTTCCTCTGTGTTTTGGTTGAGTTTTGTTTGTGTGTCCTCTGTGTTTTGGCTGAGTTTTGTTTGTGTTTCCTCTGTGTTTTATCTGTGTTTTGGCTGAGTTTTGTTTGTCTTTCCTCTGTGTTTTGGCTGAGTTTTGTTTGTCTTTCCTCTGTGTTTTGGCTTTGTTTTGTTTGAGTTTCCTCTGTGTTTTGGCTGTGTTTTGGCTGAGTTTCCTCTGTGTTTTGGCTGTGTTTTGGCTGAGTTTTGTTTGTATTTCTTCTGTGTTTGGGCTGAGTTTCGTTTGTGTTTCCTCTGTGTTTTGGCTGAGTTTTGGCTGAGTTTCCTCTGTGTTTTGGCTGTGTTTTGGCTGTGTTTTGGCTGTGTTTTGGCTGAGTTTTGTTTGTGTTTCCTCTGTGTTTTGGCTGTACAACCTCTGTGTTTCCTCTGTGTTTGGGCTGAGTTTCCTCTTAGTTTTGGCTGTGTTTTTGCTGAGTTTTGGCTGAGTTTCCTCTGTGTTTTGGCTGTGTTTTGACTGAGTTTTGTTTGTGTTTCCTCTGTGTTTTGGCTGAGTTTCCTCTGTGTTTTGACTGAGTTTTGTTTGTGTTTCCTCTGTGTTTTGGATGAGTTTCCTCTGTGTTTTGGCTGAGTTTTGTTTGTGTTTCCTCTGTGTTTTGGCTGAGCATCCTCTGTGTTTTCTCTGTGTTTTGGCTAAGTTTTGTTTGTGTTTCCTCTGTGTTTTGGCTGTGTTTTGTTTGTGTTTCTTCTGTGTTTTTGCTGAGTTTCCTCTGTGTTTTGGCTGAGTATCCTCTGTGTTTCCTCTGTGTTTTGGCTGAGTTTTGTTTGTGTTTCCTCTGTGTTTTCTCTGTGTTTTGGCTGAGTTTTGTTTGTCTTTCCTCTGTGTTTTGGCTTTGTTTTGTTTGTGTTTCCTATGTGTTTTGGCTGAGTTTCCTCTGTGTT
This sequence comes from Labia minor, assembly GCA_963082975.1. Taxonomy (NCBI): domain Eukaryota; kingdom Metazoa; phylum Arthropoda; class Insecta; order Dermaptera; family Spongiphoridae; genus Labia; species Labia minor. The sequence goes on along the minus strand of OY720350.1, from coordinate 34,375,439 downwards.
TTGGCTGAGTTTCGTTTGTGTTTGCTCTGTGTTTTGGCTGAGTTTTGTTTGTCTTTCCTCTGTGTTTTGGCTGTGTTTTGGCTGTGTTTTGTTTGTGTTTCCTATGAGTTTTGGCTGAGTTTTGGCTGAGTTTCCTCTGTGTTTTGGCTGTGTTTTGGCTGTGTTTTGGCTGTGTTTTGGCTGAGTTTCCTCTGTGTTTTGGTTGAGTTTTGTTTGTGTTTCCTCTGTGTTTTGGCTGAGTTTTGTTTGTGTTTCCTCTGTGTTTTCTCTGTGTTTTGGCTGAGTTTTGTTTGTGTTTCCTCTGTGTTTTGGCTGTGTTTTGGCTTTGTTTTGTTTGTGTTTCCTCTGTGTTTTGGCTGTGTTTTGGCTGAGTTTCCTCTGTGTTTTGGCTGAGTTTTGTTTGTCTTTCATCTGTGTTTTGGCTGTGTTTTGGCTGAGTTTCCTCTGTGTTTTGGCTGAGTTTTGTTTGTGTTTCCTCTGTGTTTGGGCTGAGTTTCGTTTGTGTTTCCTCTGTGTTTTGGCTGAGTTTTGGCTGAGTTTCCTCTGTGTTTTGGATGAGTTTCCTCTGTGTTTTGGCTGAGTTTCCTCTGTGTTTTGGCTGTGTTTTTGCTGAGTTTTGTTTGTGTTTCCTCTGTGTTTTGGCTGTGTTTTTGCTGAGTTTTGTTTGTCTTTCCTCTGTGTTTTGGCTGTGTTTTGGCTGTGTTTTTTTGTGTTTCCTATGTGTTTTGGCTGAGCATCCTCTGTGTTTCCTCTGTGTTTGGGCTGAGTTTCCTCTGTGTTTTGGCTGTGTTTTTGCTGAGTTTTGTCTGTGTTTCCTCTGTGTTTTGGCTGTGTTTTGTTTGTGTTTCCTCTGTGTTTTGTTTGTGTTTCCTCTGTGTTTTGGCTGAGTTTCCTCTGTGTTTCCTCTGTGTTTGGGCTGAGTTTCCTCTGTGTTTTGGCTGTGTTTTTGCTGAGTTTTGTCTGTGTTTCCTCTGTGTTTTGGCTGAGTTTCCTCTCTGTTTTGCTGAGTTTTGTTTGTGTTTCCTGTGTTTTGGCTGTGTTTTGTTTGTGTTTCCTCTGTGTTTTGACTGAGTTTCCTCTGTGTTTTGGCTGAGTTTTGTTTGTGTTTACTCTGTGTTTGGGCTGAGTTTTGGCTGAGTTTCCACTGAGTTTTGGCTGTGTTTTGGCAGAGTTTTGTTTGTGTTTCCTCTGTGTTTCCTCTGTGTTTTGACTGTGTTTTGGCTGAGTTTCCTCTGTGTTTGGGCTGAGTTTCGTTTGTGTTTTCTCTGTGTTTTGGCTGAATTTTGGCTGAGTTTCCTCTGTGTTTTGGCTGAGTATCCTCTGTGTTTCCTCTGTGTTTTGGCTGAGTTTTGTTTGTGTTTCCTCTGTGTTTGGGCTGAGTTTCCTCTGTGATTTGGCTGTGTTTTTGCTGAGTTTTGGCTGAGTTTCCTCTGTGTTTTGACTGAGTTTCCTCTGTGTTTACTCTGTGTTTCCTCTGTGTTTTGGCTGAGTTTCCTTTGTGTTTTGGCTGAGTTTTGTTTGTGTTTCCTCTGTGTTTTGGATGAGTTTTGTTTGTGTTTCCTCTGTGTTTTATCTGTGTTTTGGCTGAGTTTTGTTTGTCTTTCCTCTGTGTTTTGGCTGAGTTTTGTTTGTCTTTCCTCTGTGTTTTGGCTTTGTTTTGTTTGAGTTTCCTCTGTGTTTTGGCTGTGTTTTGGCTGAGTTTCCTCTGTGTTTTGGCTGTGTTTTGGCTGAGTTTTGTTTGTATTTCTTCTGTGTTTGGGCTGAGTTTCGTTTGTGTTTCCTCTGTGTTTTGGCTGAGTTTTGGCTGAGTTTCCTCTGTGTTTTGGCTGTGTTTTGGCTGAGTTTTGGCTGGGTTTTGGCTGAGTTTCCTCTGTGTTTTGGCTGAGTTTTGTTTGTGTTTCTTCTGTGTTTGGGCTGAGTTTCCTCTGTGATTTGGCTGTGTTTTTGCTGAATTTTGGCTGAGTTTCCTCTGTGTTTTGGCTGTGTTTTGGCTGAGTTTTGTTTGTGTTTCCTCTGTGTTTTTAGCTGAGTTTCCTCTGTGTTTTGGTTGAGTTTTGTTTGTGTTTCCTCTGTGTTTTGGCTGAGTTTTGTTTGTGTTTCCTCTGTGTTTTCTCTGTGTTTTGGCTGAGTTTTGTTTGTGTTTCCTCTGTGTTTTGGCTGTGTTTTTGCTGAGTTTTGTTTGTGTTTCCTATGAGTTTTGTTTGTATATCCTCTGTGTTTTGGATGAGTTTCCTCTGTGTTTTGGCTGAGTTTTGTTTGTGTTTCCTCTGTGTTTTGGCTGAGCAACCTCTGTGTTTCCTCTGTGTTTGGGCTGAGTTTCCTCTTAGTTTTGGCTGTGTTTTTGCTGAGTTTTGGCTGAGTTTCCTCTGTGTTTTGGCTGTGTTTTGACTGAGTTTTGTTTGTGTTTCCTCTGTGTTTTGGATGAGTTTCCTCTGTGTTTTGACTGAGTTTCCTCTGTGTTTTGGCTGAGTTTCCTCTGTGTTTTGGCTGTGTTTTGGCTGTGTTTTTGCTGAGTTTTGTTTGTGTTTCCTCTGTGTTTTGGCTGTGTTTTTGCTGAGTTTTGTTTGTCTTTCCTCTGTGTTTTGGCTGTGTTTTGGCTGTGTTTTTTTGTGTTTCCTATGTGTTTTGGCTGAGCATCCTCTGTGTTTCCTCTGTGTTTGGGCTGAGTTTCCTCTGTGTTTTGGCTGTGTTTTTGCTGAGTTTTGTCTGTGTTTCCTCTGTGTTTTGGCTGTGTTTTGTTTGTGTTTCCTCTGTGTTTTGGCTGAGTTTCCTCTGTGTTTCCTCTGTGTTTGGGCTGAGTTTCCTCTGTGTTTTGGCTGTGTTTTTGCTGAGTTTTGTCTGTGTTTCCTCTGTGTTTTGTCTGAGTTTCCTCTCTGTTTTGCTGAGTTTTGTTTGTGTTTCCTCTGTGTTTTGGCTGTGTTTTGTTTGTGTTTCCTCTGTGTTTTGACTGAGTTTCCTCTGTGTTTTGGCTGAGTTTTGTTTGTGTTTACTCTGTGTTTGGGCTGAGTTTTGGCTGAGTTTCCACTGAGTTTTGGCTGTGTTTTGGCAGAGTTTTGTTTGTGTTTCCTCTGTGTTTCCTCTGTGTTTTGACTGTGTTTTGGCTGAGTTTCCTCTGTGTTTGGGCTGAGTTTCGTTTGTGTTTTCTCTGTGTTTTGGCTGAATTTTGGCTGAGTTTCCTCTGTGTTTTGGCTGAGTATCCTCTGTGTTTCCTCTGTGTTTTGGCTGAGTTTTGTTTGTGTTTCCTCTGTGTTTGGGCTGAGTTTCCTCTGTGATTTGGCTGAGTTTCCTTTGTGTTTTGGCTGAGTTTTGTTTGTGTTTCCTCTGTGTTTTGGATGAGTTTCCTCTGTGTTTTGGTTGAGTTTTGTTTGTGTGTCCTCTGTGTTTTGGCTGAGTTTTGTTTGTGTTTCCTCTGTGTTTTATCTGTGTTTTGGCTGAGTTTCCTCTGTGTTTGGGCTGAGTTTCGTTTGTGTTTTCTCTGTGTTTTGGCTGAATTTTGGCTGAGTTTCCTCTGTGTTTTGGCTGAGTATCCTCTGTGTTTCCTCTGTGTTTTGGCTGAGTTTTGTTTGTGTTTCCTCTGTGTTTGGGCTGAGTTTCCTCTGTGATTTGGCTGAGTTTCCTTTGTGTTTTGGCTGAGTTTTGTTTGTGTTTCCTCTGTGTTTTGGATGAGTTTCCTCTGTGTTTTGGTTGAGTTTTGTTTGTGTGTCCTCTGTGTTTTGGCTGAGTTTTGTTTGTGTTTCCTCTGTGTTTTATCTGTGTTTTGGCTGAGTTTTGTTTGTCTTTCCTCTGTGTTTTGGCTGAGTTTTGTTTGTCTTTCCTCTGTGTTTTGGCTTTGTTTTGTTTGAGTTTCCTCTGTGTTTTGGCTGTGTTTTGGCTGAGTTTCCTCTGTGTTTTGGCTGAGTTTTGTTTGTCTTTCATCTGTGTTTTGGCTGTGTTTTGGCTGAGTTTCCTCTGTGTTTTGGCTGAGTTTTGTTTGTGTTTCCTCTGTGTTTGGGCTGAGTTTCGTTTGTGTTTCCTCTGTGTTTTGGCTGAGTTTTGGCTGAGTTTCCTCTGTGTTTTGGATGAGTTTCCTCTGTGTTTTGACTGAGTTTCCTCTGTGTTTTGGCTGAGTTTCCTCTGTGTTTTGGCTGTGTTTTGGCTGTGTTTTTGCTGAGTTTTGTTTGTGTTTCCTCTGTGTTTTGGCTGTGTTTTTGCTGAGTTTTGTTTGTCTTTCCTCTGTGTTTTGGCTGTGTTTTGGCTGTGTTTTTTTGTGTTTCCTATGTGTTTTGGCTGAGCATCCTCTGTGTTTCCTCTGTGTTTGGGCTGAGTTTCCTCTGTGTTTTGGCTGTGTTTTTGCTGAGTTTTGTCTGTGTTTCCTCTGTGTTTTGGCTGTGTTTTGTTTGTGTTTCCTCTGTGTTTTGGCTGAGTTTCCTCTGTGTTTCCTCTGTGTTTGGGCTGAGTTTCCTCTGTGTTTTGGCTGTGTTTTTGCTGAGTTTTGTCTGTGTTTCCTCTGTGTTTTGTCTGAGTTTCCTCTCTGTTTTGCTGAGTTTTGTTTGTGTTTCCTCTGTGTTTTGGCTGTGTTTTGTTTGTGTTTCCTCTGTGTTTTGACTGAGTTTCCTCTGTGTTTTGGCTGAGTTTTGTTTGTGTTTACTCTGTGTTTGGGCTGAGTTTTGGCTGAGTTTCCACTGAGTTTTGGCTGTGTTTTGGCAGAGTTTTGTTTGTGTTTCCTCTGTGTTTCCTCTGTGTTTTGACTGTGTTTTGGCTGAGTTTCCTCTGTGTTTGGGCTGAGTTTCGTTTGTGTTTTCTCTGTGTTTTGGCTGAATTTTGGCTGAGTTTCCTCTGTGTTTTGGCTGAGTATCCTCTGTGTTTCCTCTGTGTTTTGGCTGAGTTTTGTTTGTGTTTCCTCTGTGTTTGGGCTGAGTTTCCTCTGTGATTTGGCTGTGTTTTTGCTGAGTTTTGGCTGAGTTTCCTCTGTGTTTTGACTGAGTTTCCTCTGTGTTTACTCTGTGTTTCCTCTGTGTTTTGGCTGAGTTTCCTTTGTGTTTTGGCTGAGTTTTGTTTGTGTTTCCTCTGTGTTTTGGATGACTTTTGTTTGTGTTTCCTCTGTGTTTTATCTGTGTTTTGGCTGAGTTTTGTTTGTCTTTCCTCTGTGTTTTGGCTGAGTTTTGTTTGTCTTTCCTCTGTGTTTTGGCTTTGTTTTGTTTGAGTTTCCTCTGTGTTTTGGCTGTGTTTTGGCTGAGTTTCCTCTGTGTTTTGGCTGTGTTTTGGCTGAGTTTTGTTTGTATTTCTTCTGTGTTTGGGCTGAGTTTCGTTTGTGTTTCCTCTGTGTTTTGGCTGAGTTTTGGCTGAGTTTCCTCTGTGTTTTGGCTGTGTTTTGGCTGAGTTTTGGCTGGGTTTTGGCTGAGTTTCCTCTGTGTTTTGGCTGAGTTTTGTTTGTGTTTCTTCTGTGTTTGGGCTGAGTTTCCTCTGTGATTTGGCTGTGTTTTTGCTGAATTTTGGCTGAGTTTCCTCTGTGTTTTGGCTGTGTTTTGGCTGAGTTTTGTTTGTGTTTCCTCTGTGTTTTTAGCTGAGTTTCCTCTGTGTTTTGGTTGAGTTTTGTTTGTGTTTCCTCTGTGTTTTGGCTGAGTTTTGTTTGTGTTTCCTCTGTGTTTTCTCTGTGTTTTGGCTGAGTTTTGTTTGTGTTTCCTCTGTGTTTTGGCTGTGTTTTTGCTGAGTTTTGTTTGTGTTTCCTATGAGTTTTGTTTGTATATCCTCTGTGTTTTGGATGAGTTTCCTCTGTGTTTTGGCTGAGTTTTGTTTGTGTTTCCTCTGTGTTTTGGCTGAGCAACCTCTGTGTTTCCTCTGTGTTTGGGCTGAGTTTCCTCTTAGTTTTGGCTGTGTTTTTGCTGAGTTTTGGCTGAGTTTCCTCTGTGTTTTGGCTGTGTTTTGACTGAGTTTTGTTTGTGTTTCCTCTGTGTTTTGGCTGAGTTTCCTCTGTGTTTTGACTGAGTTTTGTTTGTGTTTCCTCTGTGTTTTGGATGAGTTTCCTCTGTGTTTTGGCTGAGTTTTGTTTGTGTTTCCTCTGTGTTTTGGCTGAGCATCCTCTGTGTTTTCTCTGTGTTTTGGCTAAGTTTTGTTTGTGTTTCCTCTGTGTTTTGGCTGTGTTTTGTTTGTGTTTCTTCTGTGTTTTTGCTGAGTTTCCTCTGTGTTTTGGCTGAGTATCCTCTGTGTTTCCTCTGTGTTTTGGCTGAGTTTTGTTTGTGTTTCCTCTGTGTTTTCTCTGTGTTTTGGCTGAGTTTTGTTTGTCTTTCCTCTGTGTTTTGGCTTTGTTTTGTTTGTGTTTCCTATGTGTTTTGGCTGAGTTTCCTCTGTGTTTTGGCTGAGTTTCGTTTGTGTTTGCTCTGTGTTTTGGCTGAGTTTTGTTTGTCTTTCCTCTGTGTTTTGGCTGTGTTTTGGCTGTGTTTTGTTTGTGTTTCCTATGTGTTTTGGCTGAGTTTTGGCTGAGTTTCCTCTGTGTTTTGGCTGTGTTTTGGCTGTGTTTTTGCTGAGTTTTGTTTGTGTTTCCTCTGAGTTTTGGCTGTGTTTTTGCTGAGTTTTGTTTGTTTTTCCTCTGTGTTTTGGCTGTGTTTTGGCTGTGTTTTGTTTGTGTTTCCTATGTGTTTTGGCTGAGTTTTGGCTGAGTTTCCTCTGTGTTTTGGCTGTGTTTTGGCTGAGTTTTGGCTGGGTTTTGGCTGAGTTTCCTCTGTGTTTTGGCTGAGTTTCCTCTGTGTTTTGGCTGTGTTTTGGCTGAGTTTTGTTTGTGTTACCTCTGTGTTTTGGCTGAGTTTTGTTTGTGTTTCCTCTGTGATTTGGCTGTGTTTTTGCTGAGTTTTGGCTGAGTTTCCTCTGTGTTTTGGCTGTGTTTTGGCTGAGATTTGTTTGTGTTTCCTCTGTGTTTTGGCTGAGTTTCCTCTGTGTTTACTCTGTGTTTTGTTTGTGTTTCCTCTGTGTTTCCTCTGTGTTTTGGCTGAGTTTCCTTTGTGTTTTGGCTGAGTTTTGTTTGTGTTTCCTCTGTGTTTTGGATGAGTTTCCTCTGTGTTTTGGTTGAGTTTTGTTTGTGTGTCCTCTGTGTTTTTGGCTGAGTTTCCTCTGTGTTTTGGTTGAGTTTTGTTTGTGTTTCCTCTGTGTTTTGGATGAGTTTCCTCTGTGTTTTGGCTGAGTTTTGTTTGTGTTTCCTCTGTGTTTTTGGCTGAGTTTCCTCTGTGTTTTGGTTGAGTTTTGTTTGTGTTTCCTCTGTGTTTTGGCTGAGTTTTGTTTGTGTTTCCTCTGTGTTTTCTCTGTGTTTTGGCTGAGTTTTGTTTGTGTTTCCTCTGTGTTTTGGCTGTGTTTTTGCTGAGTTTTGTTTGTGTTTCCTATGAGTTTTGTTTGTATATCCTCTGTGTTTTGGATGAGTTTCCTCTGTGTTTTGGCTGAGTTTTGTTTGTGTTTCCTCTGTGTTTTGGCTGAGCAACCTCTGTGTTTCCTCTGTGTTTGGGCTGTGTTTTGACTGAGTTTTGTTTGTGTTTCCTCTGTGTTTTGGCTGAGTTTCCTCTGTGTTTTGACTGAGTTTTGTTTGTGTTTCCTCTGTGTTTTGGATGAGTTTCCTCTGTGTTTTGGCTGAGTTTTGTTTGTGTTTCCTCTGTGTTTTGGCTGAGCATCCTCTGTGTTTTCTCTGTGTTTTGGCTAAGTTTTGTTTGTGTTTCCTCTGTGTTTTGGCTGTGTTTTGTTTGTGTTTCTTCTGTGTTTTTGCTGAGTTTCCTCTGTGTTTTGGCTGAGTATCCTCTGTGTTTCCTCTGTGTTTTGGCTGAGTTTTGTTTGTGTTTCCTCTGTGTTTTCTCTGTGTTTTGGCTGAGTTTTGGCTGAGTTTTGGCTGGGCTTTGGCTGAGTTTCCTCTGTGTTTTGGCTGAGTTTTGTTTGTGTTTCTTCTGTGTTTGGGCTGAGTTTCCTCAGTGATTTGGCTGTGTTTTTGCTGAATTTTGGCTGAGTTTCCTCTGTGTTTTGGCTGTGTTTTGGCTGAGTTTTGTTTGTGTTTCCTCTGTGTTTTGGCTGTGTTTTGTTTGTGTTTCCTCTGTGTTTTGGCTGAGTTTCCTCTGTGTTTTGGCTGAGTATCCTCTGTGTTTTGGCTGAGTTTCCTCTGTGTTTTTGCTGAGTTTTGTTTGGCTTTCCTCTGTGTTTTGGCTGTGTTTTGGCTGTGTTTTGTTTGTGTTTCCTATGTGTTTTGGCTGAGTTTTGGCTGAGTTTCCTCTGTGTTTTGGCTGTGTTTTGGCTGAGTTTTGGCTGAGTTTTGTTTGTGTTTCCTCTGTGTTTTGGCTGTGTTTTTGCTGAGTTTTGTTTGTGTTTCCTCTGTGTTTTGGCTGTGTTTTTGCTGAGTTTTGTTTTTCTTTCCTCTGTGTTTTGGCTGTGTTTTGGCTGTGTTTTTTTGTGTTTCCTATGTGTTTTGGCTGAGCATCCTCTGTGTTTCCTCTGTGTTTGGGCTGAGTTTCCTCTGTGTTTTGGCTGTGTTTTTGCTGAGTTTTGTCTGTGTTTCCTCTGTGTTTTGGCTGAGTTTCCTCTCTGTTTTGCTGAGTTTTGTTTGTGTTTCCTCTGTGTTTTGGCTGTGTTTTGTTTGTGTTTCCTCTGTGTTTTGGCTGAGTTTCCTCTGTGTTTTGGCTGAGTTTCCTCTGTGTTTTGGCTGAGTTTTGTTTGTGTTTCCTCTGTGTTTTGGCAGAGTTTTGGCTGAGTTTCCTCTGTGTTTTGGCTGTGTTTTGGCTGAGTTTTGTTTGTGTTTCTTCTGTGTTTGGGCTGAGTTTCCTCTGTGATTTGGCTGTGTTTTTGCTGAATTTTGGCTGAGTTTCCTCTGTGTTTTGGCTGTGTTTTGGCTGAGTTTTGTTTGTGTTTCCTCTGTGTTTTTGGCTGAGTTTCCTCTGTGTTTTGGTTGAGTTTTGTTTGAGTTTCCTCTGTGTTTTGGCTGAGTTTTGTTTGTGTTTCCTCTGTGTTTTCTCTGTGTTTTGGCTGAGTTTTGTTTGTGTTTCCTCTGTGTTTTGGCTCTGTTTTTGCTGAGTTTTGTTTGTGTTTCCTATGAGTTTTGTTTGTATATCCTCTGTGTTTTGGATGAGTTTCCTCTGTGTTTTGGCTGAGTTTTGTTTGTGTTTCCTCTGTGTTTTGGCTGAGCAACCTCTGTGTTTCCTCTGTGTTTGGGCTGTGTTTTGACTGAGTTTTGTTTGTGTTTCCTCTGTGTTTTGGCTGAGTTTCCTCTGTGTTTTGACTGAGTTTTGTTTGTGTTTCCTCTGTGTTTTGGATGAGTTTCCTCTGTGTTTTGGCTGAGTTTTGTTTGTGTTTCCTCTGTGTTTTGGCTGAGCATCCTCTGTGTTTTCTCTGTGTTTTGGCTAAGTTTTGTTTGTGTTTCCTCTGTGTTTTGGCTGTGTTTTGTTTGTGTTTCTTCTGTGTTTTTGCTGAGTTTCCTCTGTGTTTTGGCTGAGTATCCTCTGTGTTTCCTCTGTGTTTTGGCTGAGTTTTGTTTGTGTTTCCTCTGTGTTTTCTCTGTGTTTTGGCTGAGTTTTGGCTGAGTTTTGGCTGGGCTTTGGCTGAGTTTCCTCTGTGTTTTGGCTGAGTTTTGTTTGTGTTTCTTCTGTGTTTGGGCTGAGTTTCCTCTGTGATTTGGCTGTGTTTTTGCTGAATTTTGGCTGAGTTTCCTCTGTGTTTTGGCTGTGTTTTGGCTGAGTTTTGTTTGTGTTTCCTCTGTGTTTTTGGCTGAGTTTCCTCTGTGTTTTGGTTGAGTTTTGTTTGTGTTTCCTCTGTGTTTTGGCTGAGTTTTGTTTGTGTTTCCTCTGTGTTTTCTCTGTGTTTTGGCTGAGTTTTGTTTGTGTTTCCTCTGTGTTTTGGCTGTGTTTTTGCTGAGTTTTGTTTGTGTTTCCTATGAGTTTTGTTTGTATATCCTCTGTGTTTTGGATGAGTCTCCTCTGTGTTTTGGCTGAGTTTTGTTTGTGTTTCCTCTGTGTTTTGGCTGAGCAACCTCTGTGTTTCCTCTGTGTTTGGGCTGAGTTTCCTCTTAGTTTTGGCTGTGTTTTTGCTGAGTTTTGGCTGAGTTTCCTCTGTGTTTTGGCTGTGTTTTGACTGAGTTTTGTTTGTGTTTCCTCTGTGTTTTGGCTGAGTTTCCTCTGTGATTTGGCTGTGTTTTTGCTGAGTTTTGGCTGAGTTTCCTCTGTGTTTTGGCTGTGTTTTGGCTGAGTTTTGTTTGTGTTTCCTCTGTGTTTTGGCTGAGCATCCTCTGTGTTTTCTCTGTGTTTTGGCTAAGTTTTGTTTGTGTTTCCTCTGTGTTTTGGCTGTGTTTTGTTTGTGTTTCTTCTGTGTTTTTGCTGAGTTTCCTCTGTGTTTTGGCTGAGTATCCTCTGTGTTTCCTCTGTGTTTTGGCTGAGTTTTGTTTGTGTTTCCTCTGTGTTTTCTCTGTGTTTTGGCTGAGTTTTGTTTGTCTTTCCTCTGTGTTTTGGCTTTGTTTTGTTTGTGTTTCCTATGTGTTTTGGCTGAGTTTCCTCTGTGTTTTGGCTGAGTTTCGTTTGTGTTTGCTCTGTGTTTTGGCTGAGTTTTGTTTGTCTTTCCTCTGTGTTTTGGCTGTGTTTTGGCTGTGTTTTGTTTGTGTTTCCTATGTGTTTTGGCTGAGTTTTGGCTGAGTTTCCTCTGTGTTTTGGCTGTGTTTTGGCTGTGTTTTGGCTGTGTTTTTGCTGAGTTTTGTTTGTCTTTCCTCTGTGTTTTGGCTGTGTTTTGGCTGTGTTTTTTTGTGTTTCCTCTGTGTTTACTCTGTGTTTTGTTTGTGTTTCCTCTGTGTTTCCTCTGTGTTTTGGCTGAGTTTCCTTTGTGTTTTGGCTGAGTTTTGTTTGTGTTTCCTCTGTGTTTTGGATGAGTTTCCTCTGTGTTTTGGTTGAGTTTTGTTTGTGTGTCCTCTGTGTTTTGGCTGAGTTTTGTTTGTGTTTCCTCTGTGTTTTATCTGTGTTTTGGCTGAGTTTTGTTTGTCTTTCCTCTGTGTTTTGGCTGAGTTTTGTTTGTCTTTCCTCTGTGTTTTGGCTTTGTTTTGTTTGAGTTTCCTCTGTGTTTTGGCTGTGTTTTGGCTGAGTTTCCTCTGTGTTTTGGCTGTGTTTTGGCTGAGTTTTGTTTGTATTTCTTCTGTGTTTGGGCTGAGTTTCGTTTGTGTTTCCTCTGTGTTTTGGCTGAGTTTTGGCTGAGTTTCCTCTGAGTTTCGTTTGTGTTTCCTCTGTGTTTTGGCTGAGTTTTGGCTGAGTTTCCTCTGTGTTTTGGCTGTGTTTTGGCTGTGTTTTGGCTGTGTTTTGGCTGAGTTTTGTTTGTGTTTCCTCTGTGTTTTGGCTGAGCAACCTCTGTGTTTCCTCTGTGTTTGGGCTGAGTTTCCTCTTAGTTTTGGCTGTGTTTTTGCTGAGTTTTGGCTGAGTTTCCTCTGTGTTTTGGCTGTGTTTTGACTGAGTTTTGTTTGTGTTTCCTCTGTGTTTTGGCTGAGTTTCCTCTGTGTTTTGACTGAGTTTTGTTTGTGTTTCCTCTGTGTTTTGGATGAGTTTCCTCTGTGTTTTGGCTGAGTTTTGTTTGTGTTTCCTCTGTGTTTTGGCTGAGCATCCTCTGTGTTTTCTCTGTGTTTTGGCTAAGTTTTGTTTGTGTTTCCTCTGTGTTTTGGCTGTGTTTTGTTTGTGTTTCTTCTGTGTTTTTGCTGAGTTTCCTCTGTGTTTTGGCTGAGTATCCTCTGTGTTTCCTCTGTGTTTTGGCTGAGTTTTGTTTGTGTTTCCTCTGTGTTTTCTCTGTGTTTTGGCTGAGTTTTGTTTGTCTTTCCTCTGTGTTTTGGCTTTGATTTGTTTGTGTTTCCTATGTGTTTTGGCTGAGTTTCCTCTGTGTTTTGGCTGAGTTTCGTTTGTGTTTGCTCTGTGTTTTGGCTGAGTTTTGTTTGTCTTTCCTCTGTGTTTTGGCTGTGTTTTGGCTGTGTTTTGTTTGTGTTTCCTATGTGTTTTGGCTGAGTTTTGGCTGAGTTTCCTCTGTGTTTTGGCTGTGTTTTGGCTGTGTTTTTGCTGAGTTTTGTTTGTGTTTCCTCTGTGTTTTGGCTGTGTTTTTGCTGAGTTTTGTTTGTTTTTCCTCTGTGTTTTGGCTGTGTTTTGGCTGTGTTTTGTTTGTGTTTCCTATGTGTTTTGGCTGAGTTTTGGCTGAGTTTTGGCTGAGTTTCCTCTGTGTTTTGGCTGTGTTTTGGCTGAGTTTTGGCTGGGTTTTGGCTGAGTTTCCTCTGTGTTTTGGCTGAGTTTCCTCTGTGTTTTGGCTGTGTTTTGGCTGAGTTTTGTTTGTGTTACCTCTGTGTTTTGGCTGAGTTTTGTTTGTGTTTCCTCTGTGTTTTGGCTGAGTTTCCTCTGTGATTTGGCTGTGTTTTTGCTGAGTTTTGGCTGAGTTTCCTCTGTGTTTTGGCTGTGTTTTGGCTGAGTTTTGTTTGTCTTTCCTCTGTGTTTTGGCTGTGTTTTGGCTGTGTTTTGTTTGTGTTTCCTATGTGTTTTGGCTGAGTTTTGGCTGAGTTTCCTCTGTGTTTTGGCTGTGTTTTGGCTGTGTTTTTGCTGAGTTTTGTTTGTGTTTCCTCTGTGTTTTGGCTGTGTTTTTGCTGAGTTTTGTTTGTTTTTCCTCTGTGTTTTGGCTGTGTTTTGGCTGTGTTTTGTTTGTGTTTCCTATGTGTTTTGGCTGAGTTTTGGCTGAGTTTCCTCTGTGTTTTGGCTGTGTTTTGGCTGAGTTTTGGCTGGGTTTTGGCTGAGTTTCCTCTGTGTTTTGGCTGAGTTTCCTCTGTGTTTTGGCTGTGTTTTGGCTGAGTTTTGGCTGAGTTTCCTCTGTGTTTTGGCTGTGTTTTGACTGAGTTTTGTTTGTGTTTCCTCTGTGTTTTGGATGAGTTTCCTCTGTGTTTTGGCTGAGTTTTGTTTGTGTTTCCTCTGTGTTTTGGCTGAGCATCCTCTGTGTTTTCTCTGTGTTTTGGCTAAGTTTTGTTTGTGTTTCCTCTGTGTTTTGGCTGTGTTTTGTTTGTGTTTCTTCTGTGTTTTTGCTGAGTTTCCTCTGTGTTTTGGCTGAGTATCCTCTGTGTTTCCTCTGTGTTTGGGCTGAGTTTCCTCTGTGTTTTGGCTGTGTTTTTGCTGAGTTTTGTCTGTGTTTCCTCTGTGTTTTGGCTTAGTTTCCTCTGTGTTTTGCTGAGTTTTGTTTGTGTTTCCTCTGTGTTTTGGCTGAGTTTCCTCTGTGTTTTGGCTGAGTATCCTCTGTGTTTTGGCTGAGTTTCCTCTGTGTTTTGGCTGAGTTTTGTTTGTGTTTACTCTGTGTTTGGGCTGAGTTTCGTTTGTGTTTCCTCTGTGTTTTGGCTGAGTTTCCTCTGTGTTTTGGCTGTGTTTTGGATGAGTTTGCTCTGTGTTTTGGCTGTGTTTTGGCTGAGTTTTGTTTGTGTTTCCTCTGTGTTTTGGCTGTGTTTTTGCTGAGTTTTGTTTGTCTTTCCTCTGTGTTTTGGCTGTGTTTTGGCTGTGTTTTTTTGTGTTTCCTATGTGTTTTGGCTGAGCATCCTCTGTGTTTCCTCTGTGTTTGGGCTGAGTTTCCTCTGTGTTTTGGCTGTGTTTTTGCTGAGTTTTGTCTGTGTTTCCTCTGTGTTTTGGCTGAGTTTTGTTTGTGTTTCCTCTGTGTTTTGGCTGAGCAACCTCTGTGTTTCATCTGTGTTTGGGCTGTGTTTTGACTGAGTTTTGTTTGTGTTTCCTCTGTGTTTTGGCTGAGTTTCCTCTGTGTTTTGACTGAGTTTTGTTTGTGTTTCCTCTGTGTTTTGGATGAGTTTCCTCTGTGTTTTGGCTGAGTTTTGTTTGTGTTTCCTCTGTGTTTTGGCTGAGCATCCTCTGTGTTTTCTCTGTGTTTTGGCTAAGTTTTGTTTGTGTTTCCTCTGTGTTTTGGCTGTGTTTTGTTTGTGTTTCTTCTGTGTTTTTGCTGAGTTTCCTCTGTGTTTTGGCTGAGTATCCTCTGTGTTTCCTCTGTGTTTTGGCTGAGTTTTGTTTGTGTTTCCTCTGTGTTTTCTCTGTGTTTTGGCTGAGTTTTGGCTGAGTTTTGGCTGGGCTTTGGCTGAGTTTCCTCTGTGTTTTGGCTGAGTTTTGTTTGTGTTTCTTCTGTGTTTGGGCTGAGTTTCCTCTGTGATTTGGCTGTGTTTTTGCTGAATTTTGGCTGAGTTTCCTCTGTGTTTTGGCTGTGTTTTGGCTGAGTTTTGTTTGTGTTTCCTCTGTGTTTTTGGCTGAGTTTCCTCTGTGTTTTGGTTGAGTTTTGTTTGTGTTTCCTCTGTATTTTGGCTGAGTTTTGTTTGTGTTTCCTCTGTGTTTTCTCTGTGTTTTGGCTGAGTTTTGTTTGTGTTTCCTCTGTGTTTTGGCTGTGTTTTTGCTGAGTTTTGTTTGTGTTTCCTATGAGTTTTGTTTGTATATCCTCTGTGTTTTGGATGAGTCTCCTCTGTGTTTTGGCTGAGTTTTGTTTGTGTTTCCTCTGTGTTTTGGCTGAGCAACCTCTGTGTTTCCTCTGTGTTTGGGCTGAGTTTCCTCTTAGTTTTGGCTGTGTTTTTGCTGAGTTTTGGCTGAGTTTCCTCTGTGTTTTGGCTGTGTTTTGACTGAGTTTTGTTTGTGTTTCCTCTGTGTTTTGGCTGAGTTTCCTCTGTGTTTTGACTGAGTTTTGTTTGTGTTTCCTCTGTGTTTTGGATGAGTTTCCTCTGTGTTTTGGCTGAGTTTTGTTTGTGTTTCCTCTGTGTTTTGGCTGAGCATCCTCTGTGTTTTCTCTGTGTTTTGGCTAAGTTTTGTTTGTGTTTCCTCTGTGTTTTGGCTGTGTTTTGTTTGTGTTTCTTCTGTGTTTTTGCTGAGTTTCCTCTGTGTTTTGGCTGAGTATCCTCTGTGTTTCCTCTGTGTTTTGGCTGAGTTTTGTTTGTGTTTCCTCTGTGTTTTCTCTGTGTTTTGGCTGAGTTTTGTTTGTCTTTCCTCTGTGTTTTGGCTTTGTTTTGTTTGTGTTTCCTATGTGTTTTGGCTGAGTTTCCTCTGTGTTTTGGCTGAGTTTCGTTTGTGTTTGCTCTGTGTTTTGGCTGAGTTTTGTTTGTCTTTCCTCTGTGTTTTGGCTGTGTTTTGGCTGTGTTTTGTTTGTGTTTCCTATGTGTTTTGGCTGAGTTTTGGCTGAGTTTCCTCTGTGTTTTGGCTGTGTTTTGGCTGTGTTTTTGCTGAGTTTTGTTTGTGTTTCCTCTGTGTTTTGGCTGTGTTTTTGCTGAGTTTTGTTTGTTTTTCCTCTGTGTTTTGGCTGTGTTTTGGCTGTGTTTTGTTTGTGTTTCCTATGTGTTTTGGCTTTGTTTTGTTTGTGTTTCCTATGTGTTTTGGCTGAGTTTCCTCTGTGTTTTGGCTGAGTTTCGTTTGTGTTTGCTCTGTGTTTTGGCTGAGTTTTGTTTGTCTTTCCTCTGTGTTTTGGCTGTGTTTTGGCTGTGTTTTGTTTGTGTTTCCTATGTGTTTTGGCTGAGTTTTGGCTGAGTTTCCTCTGTGTTTTGGCTGTGTTTTGGCTGTGTTTTTGCTGAGTTTTGTTTGTGTTTCCTCTGTGTTTTGGCTGTGTTTTTGCTGAGTTTTGTTTGTTTTTCCTCTGTGTTTTGGCTGTGTTTTGGCTGTGTTTTGTTTGTGTTTCCTATGTGTTTTGGCTGAGTTTTGGCTGAGTTTCCTCTGTGTTTTGGCTGTGTTTTGGCTGAGTTTTGGCTGGGTTTTGGCTGAGTTTCCTCTGTGTTTTGGCTGAGTTTCCTCTGTGTTTTGGCTGTGTTTTGGCTGAGTTTTGTTTGTGTTACCTCTGTGTTTTGGCTGAGTTTTGTTTGTGTTTCCTCTGTGTTTGGGCTGAGTTTCCTCTGTGATTTGGCTGTGTTTTTGCTGAGTTTTTGCTGAGTTTCCTCTGTGTTTTGGCTGTGTTTTGGCTGAGTTTTGTTTGTGTTTCCTCTGTGTTTTGGCTGAGTTTCCTCTGTGTTTACTCTGTGTTTTGTTTGTGTTTCCTCTGTGTTTCCTCTGTGTTTTGGCTGAGTTTCCTTTGTGTTTTGGCTGAGTTTTGTTTGTGTTTCCTCTGTGTTTTGGATGAGTTTCCTCTGTGTTTTGGTTGAGTTTTGTTTGTGTGTCCTCTGTGTTTTGGCTGAGTTTTGTTTGTGTTTCCTCTGTGTTTTATCTGTGTTTTGGCTGAGTTTTGTTTGTCTTTCCTCTGTGTTTTGGCTGAGTTTTGTTTGTCTTTCCTCTGTGTTTTGGCTTTGTTTTGTTTGAGTTTCCTCTGTGTTTTGGCTGTGTTTTGGCTGAGTTTCCTCTGTGTTTTGGCTGTGTTTTGGCTGAGTTTTGTTTGTATTTCTTCTGTGTTTGGGCTGAGTTTCGTTTGTGTTTCCTCTGTGTTTTGGCTGAGTTTTGGCTGAGTTTCCTCTGAGTTTCGTTTGTGTTTCCTCTGTGTTTTGGCTGAGTTTTGGCTGAGTTTCCTCTGTGTTTTGGCTGTGTTTTGGCTGTGTTTTGGCTGTGTTTTGGCTGAGTTTTGTTTGTGTTTCCTCTGTGTTTTGGCTGTACAACCTCTGTGTTTCCTCTGTGTTTGGGCTGAGTTTCCTCTTAGTTTTGGCTGTGTTTTTGCTGAGTTTTGGCTGAGTTTCCTCTGTGTTTTGGCTGTGTTTTGACTGAGTTTTGTTTGTGTTTCCTCTGTGTTTTGGCTGAGTTTCCTCTGTGTTTTGACTGAGTTTTGTTTGTGTTTCCTCTGTGTTTTGGATGAGTTTCCTCTGTGTTTTGGCTGAGTTTTGTTTGTGTTTCCTCTGTGTTTTGGCTGAGCATCCTCTGTGTTTTCTCTGTGTTTTGGCTAAGTTTTGTTTGTGTTTCCTCTGTGTTTTGGCTGTGTTTTGTTTGTGTTTCTTCTGTGTTTTTGCTGAGTTTCCTCTGTGTTTTGGCTGAGTATCCTCTGTGTTTCCTCTGTGTTTTGGCTGAGTTTTGTTTGTGTTTCCTCTGTGTTTTCTCTGTGTTTTGGCTGAGTTTTGTTTGTCTTTCCTCTGTGTTTTGGCTTTGTTTTGTTTGTGTTTCCTATGTGTTTTGGCTGAGTTTCCTCTGTGTTTTGGCTGAGTTTCGTTTGTGTTTGCTCTGTGTTTTGGCTGAGTTTTGTTTGTCTTTCCTCTGTGTTTTGGCTGTGTTTTGGCTGTGTTTTGTTTGTGTTTCCTATGAGTTTTGGCTGAGTTTTGGCTGAGTTTCCTCTGTGTTTTGGCTGTGTTTTGGCTGTGTTTTGGCTGTGTTTTGGCTGAGTTTCCTCTGTGTTTTGGTTGAGTTTTGTTTGTGTTTCCTCTGTGTTTTGGCTGAGTTTTGTTTGTGTTTCCTCTGTGTTTTCTCTGTGTTTTGGCTGAGTTTTGTTTGTGTTTCCTCTGTGTTTTGGCTGTGTTTTGGCTTTGTTTTGTTTGTGTTTCCTCTGTGTTTTGGCTGTGTTTTGGCTGAGTTTCCTCTGTGTTTTGGCTGAGTTTTGTTTGTCTTTCATCTGTGTTTTGGCTGTGTTTTGGCTGAGTTTCCTCTGTGTTTTGGCTGAGTTTTGTTTGTGTTTCCTCTGTGTTTGGGCTGAGTTTCGTTTGTGTTTCCTCTGTGTTTTGGCTGAGTTTTGGCTGAGTTTCCTCTGTGTTTTGGATGAGTTTCCTCTGTGTTTTGGCTGAGTTTCCTCTGTGTTTTGGCTGTGTTTTTGCTGAGTTTTGTTTGTGTTTCCTCTGTGTTTTGGCTGTGTTTTTGCTGAGTTTTGTTTGTCTTTCCTCTGTGTTTTGGCTGTGTTTTGGCTGTGTTTTTTTGTGTTTCCTATGTGTTTTGGCTGAGCATCCTCTGTGTTTCCTCTGTGTTTGGGCTGAGTTTCCTCTGTGTTTTGGCTGTGTTTTTGCTGAGTTTTGTCTGTGTTTCCTCTGTGTTTTGGCTGTGTTTTGTTTGTGTTTCCTCTGTGTTTTGTTTGTGTTTCCTCTGTGTTTTGGCTGAGTTTTGTTTGTGTTTCCTCTGTGTTTGGGCTGAGTTTCCTCTGTGTTTTGGCTGTGTTTTTGCTGAGTTTTGTCTGTGTTTCCTCTGTGTTTTGGCTGAGTTTCCTCTCTGTTTTGCTGAGTTTTGTTTGTGTTTCCTGTGTTTTGGCTGTGTTTTGTTTGTGTTTCCTCTGTGTTTTGACTGAGTTTCCTCTGTGTTTTGGCTGAGTTTTGTTTGTGTTTACTCTGTGTTTGGGCTGAGTTTTGGCTGAGTTTCCACTGAGTTTTGGCTGTGTTTTGGCAGAGTTTTGTTTGTGTTTCCTCTGTGTTTCCTCTGTGTTTTGACTGTGTTTTGGCTGAGTTTCCTCTGTGTTTGGGCTGAGTTTCGTTTGTGTTTTCTCTGTGTTTTGGCTGAATTTTGGCTGAGTTTCCTCTGTGTTTTGGCTGAGTATCCTCTGTGTTTCCTCTGTGTTTTGGCTGAGTTTTGTTTGTGTTTCCTCTGTGTTTGGGCTGAGTTTCCTCTGTGATTTGGCTGTGTTTTTGCTGAGTTTTGGCTGAGTTTCCTCTGTGTTTTGACTGAGTTTCCTCTGTGTTTACTCTGTGTTTCCTCTGTGTTTTGGCTGAGTTTCCTTTGTGTTTTGGCTGAGTTTTGTTTGTGTTTCCTCTGTGTTTTGGATGAGTTTTGTTTGTGTTTCCTCTGTGTTTTATCTGTGTTTTGGCTGAGTTTTGTTTGTCTTTCCTCTGTGTTTTGGCTGAGTTTTGTTTGTCTTTCCTCTGTGTTTTGGCTTTGTTTTGTTTGAGTTTCCTCTGTGTTTTGGCTGTGTTTTGGCTGAGTTTCCTCTGTGTTTTGGCTGTGTTTTGGCTGAGTTTTGTTTGTATTTCTTCTGTGTTTGGGCTGAGTTTCGTTTGTGTTTCCTCTGTGTTTTGGCTGAGTTTTGGCTGAGTTTCCTCTGTGTTTTGGCTGTGTTTTGGCTGAGTTTTGGCTGGGTTTTGGCTGAGTTTCCTCTGTGTTTTGGCTGAGTTTTGTTTGTGTTTCTTCTGTGTTTGGGCTGAGTTTCCTCTGTGATTTGGCTGTGTTTTTGCTGAATTTTGGCTGAGTTTCCTCTGTGTTTTGGCTGTGTTTTGGCTGAGTTTTGTTTGTGTTTCCTCTGTGTTTTTAGCTGAGTTTCCTCTGTGTTTTGGTTGAGTTTTGTTTGTGTTTCCTCTGTGTTTTGGCTGAGTTTTGTTTGTGTTTCCTCTGTGTTTTCTCTGTGTTTTGGCTGAGTTTTGTTTGTGTTTCCTCTGTGTTTTGGCTGTGTTTTTGCTGAGTTTTGTTTGTGTTTCCTATGAGTTTTGTTTGTATATCCTCTGTGTTTTGGATGAGTTTCCTCTGTGTTTTGGCTGAGTTTTGCTTGTGTTTCCTCTGTGTTTTGGCTGAGCAACCTCTGTGTTTCCTCTGTGTTTGGGCTGAGTTTCCTCTTAGTTTTGGCTGTGTTTTTGCTGAGTTTTGGCTGAGTTTCCTCTGTGTTTTGGCTGTGTTTTGACTGAGTTTTGTTTGTGTTTCCTCTGTGTTTTGGATGAGTTTCCTCTGTGTTTTGACTGAGTTTCCTCTGTGTTTTGGCTGAGTTTCCTCTGTGTTTTGGCTGTGTTTTGGCTGTGTTTTTGCTGAGTTTTGTTTGTGTTTCCTCTGTGTTTTGGCTGTGTTTTTGCTGAGTTTTGTTTGTCTTTCCTCTGTGTTTTGGCTGTGTTTTGGCTGTGTTTTTTTGTGTTTCCTATGTGTTTTGGCTGAGCATCCTCTGTGTTTCCTCTGTGTTTGGGCTGAGTTTCCTCTGTGTTTTGGCTGTGTTTTTGCTGAGTTTTGTCTGTGTTTCCTCTGTGTTTTGGCTGTGTTTTGTTTGTGTTTCCTCTGTGTTTTGGCTGAGTTTCCTCTGTGTTTCCTCTGTGTTTGGGCTGAGTTTCCTCTGTGTTTTGGCTGTGTTTTTGCTGAGTTTTGTCTGTGTTTCCTCTGTGTTTTGTCTGAGTTTCCTCTCTGTTTTGCTGAGTTTTGTTTGTGTTTCCTCTGTGTTTTGGCTGTGTTTTGTTTGTGTTTCCTCTGTGTTTTGACTGAGTTTCCTCTGTGTTTTGGCTGAGTTTTGTTTGTGTTTACTCTGTGTTTGGGCTGAGTTTTGGCTGAGTTTCCACTGAGTTTTGGCTGTGTTTTGGCAGAGTTTTGTTTGTGTTTCCTCTGTGTTTCCTCTGTGTTTTGACTGTGTTTTGGCTGAGTTTCCTCTGTGTTTGGGCTGAGTTTCGTTTGTGTTTTCTCTGTGTTTTGGCTGAATTTTGGCTGAGTTTCCTCTGTGTTTTGGCTGAGTATCCTCTGTGTTTCCTCTGTGTTTTGGCTGAGTTTTGTTTGTGTTTCCTCTGTGTTTGGGCTGAGTTTCCTCTGTGATTTGGCTGAGTTTCCTTTGTGTTTTGGCTGAGTTTTGTTTGTGTTTCCTCTGTGTTTTGGATGAGTTTCCTCTGTGTTTTGGTTGAGTTTTGTTTGTGTGTCCTCTGTGTTTTGGCTGAGTTTTGTTTGTGTTTCCTCTGTGTTTTATCTGTGTTTTGGCTGAGTTTCCTCTGTGTTTGGGCTGAGTTTCGTTTGTGTTTTCTCTGTGTTTTGGCTGAATTTTGGCTGAGTTTCCTCTGTGTTTTGGCTGAGTATCCTCTGTGTTTCCTCTGTGTTTTGGCTGAGTTTTGTTTGTGTTTCCTCTGTGTTTGGGCTGAGTTTCCTCTGTGATTTGGCTGAGTTTCCTTTGTGTTTTGGCTGAGTTTTGTTTGTGTTTCCTCTGTGTTTTGGATGAGTTTCCTCTGTGTTTTGGTTGAGTTTTGTTTGTGTGTCCTCTGTGTTTTGGCTGAGTTTTGTTTGTGTTTCCTCTGTGTTTTATCTGTGTTTTGGCTGAGTTTTGTTTGTCTTTCCTCTGTGTTTTGGCTGAGTTTTGTTTGTCTTTCCTCTGTGTTTTGGCTTTGTTTTGTTTGAGTTTCCTCTGTGTTTTGGCTGTGTTTTGGCTGAGTTTCCTCTGTGTTTTGGCTGAGTTTTGTTTGTCTTTCATCTGTGTTTTGGCTGTGTTTTGGCTGAGTTTCCTCTGTGTTTTGGCTGAGTTTTGTTTGTGTTTCCTCTGTGTTTGGGCTGAGTTTCGTTTGTGTTTCCTCTGTGTTTTGGCTGAGTTTTGGCTGAGTTTCCTCTGTGTTTTGGATGAGTTTCCTCTGTGTTTTGACTGAGTTTCCTCTGTGTTTTGGCTGAGTTTCCTCTGTGTTTTGGCTGTGTTTTGGCTGTGTTTTTGCTGAGTTTTGTTTGTGTTTCCTCTGTGTTTTGGCTGTGTTTTTGCTGAGTTTTGTTTGTCTTTCCTCTGTGTTTTGGCTGTGTTTTGGCTGTGTTTTTTTGTGTTTCCTATGTGTTTTGGCTGAGCATCCTCTGTGTTTCCTCTGTGTTTGGGCTGAGTTTCCTCTGTGTTTTGGCTGTGTTTTTGCTGAGTTTTGTCTGTGTTTCCTCTGTGTTTTGGCTGTGTTTTGTTTGTGTTTCCTCTGTGTTTTGGCTGAGTTTCCTCTGTGTTTCCTCTGTGTTTGGGCTGAGTTTCCTCTGTGTTTTGGCTGTGTTTTTGCTGAGTTTTGTCTGTGTTTCCTCTGTGTTTTGTCTGAGTTTCCTCTCTGTTTTGCTGAGTTTTGTTTGTGTTTCCTCTGTGTTTTGGCTGTGTTTTGTTTGTGTTTCCTCTGTGTTTTGACTGAGTTTCCTCTGTGTTTTGGCTGAGTTTTGTTTGTGTTTACTCTGTGTTTGGGCTGAGTTTTGGCTGAGTTTCCACTGAGTTTTGGCTGTGTTTTGGCAGAGTTTTGTTTGTGTTTCCTCTGTGTTTCCTCTGTGTTTTGACTGTGTTTTGGCTGAGTTTCCTCTGTGTTTGGGCTGAGTTTCGTTTGTGTTTTCTCTGTGTTTTGGCTGAATTTTGGCTGAGTTTCCTCTGTGTTTTGGCTGAGTATCCTCTGTGTTTCCTCTGTGTTTTGGCTGAGTTTTGTTTGTGTTTCCTCTGTGTTTGGGCTGAGTTTCCTCTGTGATTTGGCTGTGTTTTTGCTGAGTTTTGGCTGAGTTTCCTCTGTGTTTTGACTGAGTTTCCTCTGTGTTTACTCTGTGTTTCCTCTGTGTTTTGGCTGAGTTTCCTTTGTGTTTTGGCTGAGTTTTGTTTGTGTTTCCTCTGTGTTTTGGATGACTTTTGTTTGTGTTTCCTCTGTGTTTTATCTGTGTTTTGGCTGAGTTTTGTTTGTCTTTCCTCTGTGTTTTGGCTGAGTTTTGTTTGTCTTTCCTCTGTGTTTTGGCTTTGTTTTGTTTGAGTTTCCTCTGTGTTTTGGCTGTGTTTTGGCTGAGTTTCCTCTGTGTTTTGGCTGTGTTTTGGCTGAGTTTTGTTTGTATTTCTTCTGTGTTTGGGCTGAGTTTCGTTTGTGTTTCCTCTGTGTTTTGGCTGAGTTTTGGCTGAGTTTCCTCTGTGTTTTGGCTGTGTTTTGGCTGAGTTTTGGCTGGGTTTTGGCTGAGTTTCCTCTGTGTTTTGGCTGAGTTTTGTTTGTGTTTCTTCTGTGTTTGGGCTGAGTTTCCTCTGTGATTTGGCTGTGTTTTTGCTGAATTTTGGCTGAGTTTCCTCTGTGTTTTGGCTGTGTTTTGGCTGAGTTTTGTTTGTGTTTCCTCTGTGTTTTTAGCTGAGTTTCCTCTGTGTTTTGGTTGAGTTTTGTTTGTGTTTCCTCTGTGTTTTGGCTGAGTTTTGTTTGTGTTTCCTCTGTGTTTTCTCTGTGTTTTGGCTGAGTTTTGTTTGTGTTTCCTCTGTGTTTTGGCTGTGTTTTTGCTGAGTTTTGTTTGTGTTTCCTATGAGTTTTGTTTGTATATCCTCTGTGTTTTGGATGAGTTTCCTCTGTGTTTTGGCTGAGTTTTGTTTGTGTTTCCTCTGTGTTTTGGCTGAGCAACCTCTGTGTTTCCTCTGTGTTTGGGCTGAGTTTCCTCTTAGTTTTGGCTGTGTTTTTGCTGAGTTTTGGCTGAGTTTCCTCTGTGTTTTGGCTGTGTTTTGACTGAGTTTTGTTTGTGTTTCCTCTGTGTTTTGGCTGAGTTTCCTCTGTGTTTTGACTGAGTTTTGTTTGTGTTTCCTCTGTGTTTTGGATGAGTTTCCTCTGTGTTTTGGCTGAGTTTTGTTTGTGTTTCCTCTGTGTTTTGGCTGAGCATCCTCTGTGTTTTCTCTGTGTTTTGGCTAAGTTTTGTTTGTGTTTCCTCTGTGTTTTGGCTGTGTTTTGTTTGTGTTTCTTCTGTGTTTTTGCTGAGTTTCCTCTGTGTTTTGGCTGAGTATCCTCTGTGTTTCCTCTGTGTTTTGGCTGAGTTTTGTTTGTGTTTCCTCTGTGTTTTCTCTGTGTTTTGGCTGAGTTTTGTTTGTCTTTCCTCTGTGTTTTGGCTTTGTTTTGTTTGTGTTTCCTATGTGTTTTGGCTGAGTTTCCTCTGTGTTTTGGCTGAGTTTCGTTTGTGTTTGCTCTGTGTTTTGGCTGAGTTTTGTTTGTCTTTCCTCTGTGTTTTGGCTGTGTTTTGGCTGTGTTTTGTTTGTGTTTCCTATGTGTTTTGGCTGAGTTTTGGCTGAGTTTCCTCTGTGTTTTGGCTGTGTTTTGGCTGTGTTTTTGCTGAGTTTTGTTTGTGTTTCCTCTGAGTTTTGGCTGTGTTTTTGCTGAGTTTTGTTTGTTTTTCCTCTGTGTTTTGGCTGTGTTTTGGCTGTGTTTTGTTTGTGTTTCCTATGTGTTTTGGCTGAGTTTTGGCTGAGTTTCCTCTGTGTTTTGGCTGTGTTTTGGCTGAGTTTTGGCTGGGTTTTGGCTGAGTTTCCTCTGTGTTTTGGCTGAGTTTCCTCTGTGTTTTGGCTGTGTTTTGGCTGAGTTTTGTTTGTGTTACCTCTGTGTTTTGGCTGAGTTTTGTTTGTGTTTCCTCTGTGATTTGGCTGTGTTTTTGCTGAGTTTTGGCTGAGTTTCCTCTGTGTTTTGGCTGTGTTTTGGCTGAGATTTGTTTGTGTTTCCTCTGTGTTTTGGCTGAGTTTCCTCTGTGTTTACTCTGTGTTTTGTTTGTGTTTCCTCTGTGTTTCCTCTGTGTTTTGGCTGAGTTTCCTTTGTGTTTTGGCTGAGTTTTGTTTGTGTTTCCTCTGTGTTTTGGATGAGTTTCCTCTGTGTTTTGGTTGAGTTTTGTTTGTGTGTCCTCTGTGTTTTTGGCTGAGTTTCCTCTGTGTTTTGGTTGAGTTTTGTTTGTGTTTCCTCTGTGTTTTGGATGAGTTTCCTCTGTGTTTTGGCTGAGTTTTGTTTGTGTTTCCTCTGTGTTTTTGGCTGAGTTTCCTCTGTGTTTTGGTTGAGTTTTGTTTGTGTTTCCTCTGTGTTTTGGCTGAGTTTTGTTTGTGTTTCCTCTGTGTTTTCTCTGTGTTTTGGCTGAGTTTTGTTTGTGTTTCCTCTGTGTTTTGGCTGTGTTTTTGCTGAGTTTTGTTTGTGTTTCCTATGAGTTTTGTTTGTATATCCTCTGTGTTTTGGATGAGTTTCCTCTGTGTTTTGGCTGAGTTTTGTTTGTGTTTCCTCTGTGTTTTGGCTGAGCAACCTCTGTGTTTCCTCTGTGTTTGGGCTGTGTTTTGACTGAGTTTTGTTTGTGTTTCCTCTGTGTTTTGGCTGAGTTTCCTCTGTGTTTTGACTGAGTTTTGTTTGTGTTTCCTCTGTGTTTTGGATGAGTTTCCTCTGTGTTTTGGCTGAGTTTTGTTTGTGTTTCCTCTGTGTTTTGGCTGAGCATCCTCTGTGTTTTCTCTGTGTTTTGGCTAAGTTTTGTTTGTGTTTCCTCTGTGTTTTGGCTGTGTTTTGTTTGTGTTTCTTCTGTGTTTTTGCTGAGTTTCCTCTGTGTTTTGGCTGAGTATCCTCTGTGTTTCCTCTGTGTTTTGGCTGAGTTTTGTTTGTGTTTCCTCTGTGTTTTCTCTGTGTTTTGGCTGAGTTTTGGCTGAGTTTTGGCTGGGCTTTGGCTGAGTTTCCTCTGTGTTTTGGCTGAGTTTTGTTTGTGTTTCTTCTGTGTTTGGGCTGAGTTTCCTCAGTGATTTGGCTGTGTTTTTGCTGAATTTTGGCTGAGTTTCCTCTGTGTTTTGGCTGTGTTTTGGCTGAGTTTTGTTTGTGTTTCCTCTGTGTTTTTGGCTGAGTTTCCTCTGTGTTTTGGTTGAGTTTTGTTTGTGTTTCCTCTGTGTTTTGGCTGAGTTTTGTTTGTGTTTCCTCTGTGTTTTCTCTGTGTTTTGGCTGAGTTTTGTTTGTGTTTCCTCTGTGTTTTGGCTGTGTTTTTGCTGAGTTTTGTTTGTGTTTCCTATGAGTTTTGTTTGTATATCCTCTGTGTTTTGGATGAGTCTCCTCTGTGTTTTGGCTGAGTTTTGTTTGTGTTTCCTCTGTGTTTTGGCTGAGCAACCTCTGTGTTTCCTCTGTGTTTGGGCTGAGTTTCCTCTTAGTTTTGGCTGTGTTTTTGCTGAGTTTTGGCTGAGTTTCCTCTGTGTTTTGGCTGTGTTTTGACTGAGTTTTGTTTGTGTTTCCTCTGTGTTTTGGCTGAGTTTCCTCTGTGTTTTGACTGAGTTTTGTTTGTGTTTTCTCTGTGTTTTGGATGAGTTTCCTCTGTGTTTTGGCTGAGTTTTGTTTGTGTTTCCTCTGTGTTTTGGCTGAGCATCCTCTGTGTTTTCTCTGTGTTTTGGCTAAGTTTTGTTTGTGTTTCCTCTGTGTTTTGGCTGTGTTTTGTTTGTGTTTCTTCTGTGTTTTTGCTGAGTTTCCTCTGTGTTTTGGCTGAGTATCCTCTGTGTTTCCTCTGTGTTTTGGCTGAGTTTTGTTTGTGTTTCCTCTGTGTTTTCTCTGTGTTTTGGCTGAGTTTTGTTTGTCTTTCCTCTGTGTTTTGGCTTTGTTTTGTTTGTGTTTCCTATGTGTTTTGGCTGAGTTTCCTCTGTGTTTTGGCTGAGTTTCGTTTGTGTTTGCTCTGTGTTTTGGCTGAGTTTTGTTTGTCTTTCCTCTGTGTTTTGGCTGTGTTTTGGCTGTGTTTTGTTTGTGTTTCCTATGTGTTTTGGCTGAGTTTTGGCTGAGTTTCCTCTGTGTTTTGGCTGTGTTTTGGCTGTGTTTTTGCTGAGTTTTGTTTGTGTTTCCTCTGTGTTTTGGCTGTGTTTTTGCTGAGTTTTGTTTGTTTTTCCTCTGTGTTTTGGCTGTGTTTTGGCTGTGTTTTGTTTGTGTTTCCTATGTGTTTTGGCTGAGTTTTGGCTGAGTTTCCTCTGTGTTTTGGCTGTGTTTTGGCTGAGTTTTGGCTGGGTTTTGGCTGAGTTTCCTCTGTGTTTTGGCTGAGTTTCCTCTGTGTTTTGGCTGTGTTTTGGCTGAGTTTTGTTTGTGTTACCTCTGTGTTTTGGCTGAGTTTTGTTTGTGTTTCCTCTGTGTTTGGGCTGAGTTTCCTCTGTGATTTGGCTGTGTTTTTGCTGAGTTTTTGCTGAGTTTCCTCTGTGTTTTGGCTGTGTTTTGGCTGAGTTTTGTTTGTGTTTCCTCTGTGTTTTGGCTGAGTTTCCTCTGTGTTTACTCTGTGTTTTGTTTGTGTTTCCTCTGTGTTTCCTCTGTGTTTTGGCTGAGTTTCCTTTGTGTTTTGGCTGAGTTTTGTTTGTGTTTCCTCTGTGTTTTGGATGAGTTTCCTCTGTGTTTTGGTTGAGTTTTGTTTGTGTGTCCTCTGTGTTTTGGCTGAGTTTTGTTTGTGTTTCCTCTGTGTTTTATCTGTGTTTTGGCTGAGTTTTGTTTGTCTTTCCTCTGTGTTTTGGCTGAGTTTTGTTTGTCTTTCCTCTGTGTTTTGGCTTTGTTTTGTTTGAGTTTCCTCTGTGTTTTGGCTGTGTTTTGGCTGAGTTTCCTCTGTGTTTTGGCTGTGTTTTGGCTGAGTTTTGTTTGTATTTCTTCTGTGTTTGGGCTGAGTTTCGTTTGTGTTTCCTCTGTGTTTTGGCTGAGTTTTGGCTGAGTTTCCTCTGAGTTTCGTTTGTGTTTCCTCTGTGTTTTGGCTGAGTTTTGGCTGAGTTTCCTCTGTGTTTTGGCTGTGTTTTGGCTGTGTTTTGGCTGTGTTTTGGCTGAGTTTTGTTTGTGTTTCCTCTGTGTTTTGGCTGAGCAACCTCTGTGTTTCCTCTGTGTTTGGGCTGAGTTTCCTCTTAGTTTTGGCTGTGTTTTTGCTGAGTTTTGGCTGAGTTTCCTCTGTGTTTTGGCTGTGTTTTGACTGAGTTTTGTTTGTGTTTCCTCTGTGTTTTGGCTGAGTTTCCTCTGTGTTTTGACTGAGTTTTGTTTGTGTTTCCTCTGTGTTTTGGATGAGTTTCCTCTGTGTTTTGGCTGAGTTTTGTTTGTGTTTCCTCTGTGTTTTGGCTGAGCATCCTCTGTGTTTTCTCTGTGTTTTGGCTAAGTTTTGTTTGTGTTTCCTCTGTGTTTTGGCTGTGTTTTGTTTGTGTTTCTTCTGTGTTTTTGCTGAGTTTCCTCTGTGTTTTGACTGAGTATCCTCTGTGTTTCCTCTGTGTTTTGGCTGAGTTTTGTTTGTGTTTCCTCTGTGTTTTCTCTGTGTTTTGGCTGAGTTTTGTTTGTCTTTCCTCTGTGTTTTGGCTTTGTTTTGTTTGTGTTTCCTATGTGTTTTGGCTGAGTTTCCTCTGTGTTTTGGCTGAGTTTCGTTTGTGTTTGCTCTGTGTTTTGGCTGAGTTTTGTTTGTCTTTCCTCTGTGTTTTGGCTGTGTTTTGGCTGTGTTTTGTTTGTGTTTCCTATGAGTTTTGGCTGAGTTTTGGCTGAGTTTCCTCTGTGTTTTGGCTGTGTTTTGGCTGTGTTTTGGCTGTGTTTTGGCTGAGTTTCCTCTGTGTTTTGGTTGAGTTTTGTTTGTGTTTCCTCTGTGTTTTGGCTGAGTTTTGTTTGTGTTTCCTCTGTGTTTTCTCTGTGTTTTGGCTGAGTTTTGTTTGTGTTTCCTCTGTGTTTTGGCTGTGTTTTGGCTTTGTTTTGTTTGTGTTTCCTCTGTGTTTTGGCTGTGTTTTGGCTGAGTTTCCTCTGTGTTTTGGCTGAGTTTTGTTTGTCTTTCATCTGTGTTTTGGCTGTGTTTTGGCTGAGTTTCCTCTGTGTTTTGGCTGAGTTTTGTTTGTGTTTCCTCTGTGTTTGGGCTGAGTTTCGTTTGTGTTTCCTCTGTGTTTTGGCTGAGTTTTGGCTGAGTTTCCTCTGTGTTTTGGATGAGTTTCCTCTGTGTTTTGACTGAGTTTCCTCTGTGTTTTGGCTGAGTTTCCTCTGTGTTTTGGCTGTGTTTTTGCTGAGTTTTGTTTGTGTTTCCTCTGTGTTTTGGCTGTGTTTTTGCTGAGTTTTGTTTGTCTTTCCTCTGTGTTTTGGCTGTGTTTTGGCTGTGTTTTTTTGTGTTTCCTATGTGTTTTGGCTGAGCATCCTCTGTGTTTCCTCTGTGTTTGGGCTGAGTTTCCTCTGTGTTTTGGCTGTGTTTTTGCTGAGATTTGTCTGTGTTTCCTCTGTGTTTTGGCTGTGTTTTGTTTGTGTTTCCTCTGTGTTTTGTTTGTGTTTCCTCTGTGTTTTGGCTGAGTTTCCTCTGTGTTTCCTCTGTGTTTGGGCTGAGTTTCCTCTGTGTTTTGGCTGTGTTTTTGCTGAGTTTTGTCTGTGTTTCCTCTGTGTTTTGGCTGAGTTTCCTCTCTGTTTTGCTGAGTTTTGTTTGTGTTTCCTCTGTGTTTTGGCTGTGTTTTGTTTGTGTTTCCTCTGTGTTTTGACTGAGTTTCCTCTGTGTTTTGGCTGAGTTTTGTTTGTGTTTACTCTGTGTTTGGGCTGAGTTTTGGCTGAGTTTCCACTGAGTTTTGGCTGTGTTTTGGCAGAGTTTTGTTTGTGTTTCCTCTGTGTTTCCTCTGTGTTTTGAATGTGTTTTGGCTGAGTTTCCTCTGTGTTTGGGCTGAGTTTCGTTTGTGTTTTCTCTGTGTTTTGGCTGAATTTTGGCTGAGTTTCCTCTGTGTTTTGGCTGAGTATCCTCTGTGTTTCCTCTGTGTTTTGGCTGAGTTTTGTTTGTGTTTCCTCTGTGTTTGGGCTGAGTTTCCTCTGTGATTTGGCTGTGTTTTTGCTGAGTTTTGGCTGAGTTTCCTCTGTGTTTTGACTGAGTTTCCTCTGTGTTTACTCTGTGTTTCCTCTGTGTTTTGGCTGAGTTTCCTTTGTGTTTTGGCTGAGTTTTGTTTGTGTTTCCTCTGTGTTTTGGATGAGTTTTGTTTGTGTTTCCTCTGTGTTTTATCTGTGTTTTGGCTGAGTTTTGTTTGTCTTTCCTCTGTGTTTTGGCTGAGTTTTGTTTGTCTTTCCTCTGTGTTTTGGCTTTGTTTTGTTTGAGTTTCCTCTGTGTTTTGGCTGTGTTTTGGCTGAGTTTCCTCTGTGTTTTGGCTGTGTTTTGGCTGAGTTTTGTTTGTATTTCTTCTGTGTTTGGGCTGAGTTTCGTTTGTGTTTCCTCTGTGTTTTGGCTGAGTTTTGGCTGAGTTTCCTCTGTGTTTTGGCTGTGTTTTGGCTGAGTTTTGGCTGGGTTTTGGCTGAGTTTCCTCTGTGTTTTGGCTGAGTTTTGTTTGTGTTTCTTCTGTGTTTGGGCTGAGTTTCCTCTGTGATTTGGCTGTGTTTTTGCTGAATTTTGGCTGAGTTTCCTCTGTGTTTTGGCTGTGTTTTGGCTGAGTTTTGTTTGTGTTTCCTCTGTGTTTTTAGCTGAGTTTCCTCTGTGTTTTGGTTGAGTTTTGTTTGTGTTTCCTCTGTGTTTTGGCTGAGTTTTGTTTGTGTTTCCTCTGTGTTTTCTCTGTGTTTTGGCTGAGTTTTGTTTGTGTTTCCTCTGTGTTTTGGCTGTGTTTTTGCTGAGTTTTGTTTGTGTTTCCTATGAGTTTTGTTTGTATATCCTCTGTGTTTTGGATGAGTTTCCTCTGTGTTTTGGCTGAGTTTTGTTTGTGTTTCCTCTGTGTTTTGGCTGAGCAACCTCTGTGTTTCCTCTGTGTTTGGGCTGAGTTTCCTCTTAGTTTTGGCTGTGTTTTTGCTGAGTTTTGGCTGAGTTTCCTCTGTGTTTTGGCTGTGTTTTGACTGAGTTTTGTTTGTGTTTCCTCTGTGTTTTGGATGAGTTTCCTCTGTGTTTTGGCTGAGTTTTGTTTGTGTTTCCTCTGTGTTTTGGCTGAGCATCCTCTGTGTTTTCTCTGTGTTTTGGCTAAGTTTTGTTTGTGTTTCCTCTGTGTTTTGGCTGTGTTTTGTTTGTGTTTCTTCTGTGTTTTTGCTGAGTTTCCTCTGTGTTTTGGCTGAGTATCCTCTGTGTTTCCTCTGTGTTTGGGCTGAGTTTCCTCTGTGTTTTGGCTGTGTTTTTGCTGAGTTTTGTCTGTGTTTCCTCTGTGTTTTGGCTTAGTTTCCTCTGTGTTTTGCTGAGTTTTGTTTGTGTTTCCTCTGTGTTTTGGCTGAGTTTCCTCTGTGTTTTGGCTGAGTATCCTCTGTGTTTTGGCTGAGTTTCCTCTGTGTTTTGGCTGAGTTTTGTTTGTGTTTACTCTGTGTTTGGGCTGAGTTTCGTTTGTGTTTCCTCTGTGTTTTGGCTGAGTTTCCTCTGTGTTTTGGCTGTGTTTTGGATGAGTTTGCTCTGTGTTTTGGCTGTGTTTTGGCTGAGTTTTGTTTGTGTTTCCTCTGTGTTTTGGCTGTGTTTTTGCTGAGTTTTGTTTGTCTTTCCTCTGTGTTTTGGCTGTGTTTTGGCTGTGTTTTTTTGTGTTTCCTATGTGTTTTGGCTGAGCATCCTCTGTGTTTCCTCTGTGTTTGGGCTGAGTTTCCTCTGTGTTTTGGCTGTGTTTATGCTGAGTTTTGTCTGTGTTTCCTCTGTGTTTTGGCTGAGTTTTGTTTGTGTTTCCTCTGTGTTTTGGCTGAGCAACCTCTGTGTTTCCTCTGTGTTTGGGCTGTGTTTTGACTGAGTTTTGTTTGTGTTTCCTCTGTGTTTTGGCTGAGTTTCCTCTGTGTTTTGACTGAGTTTTGTTTGTGTTTCCTCTGTGTTTTGGATGAGTTTCCTCTCTGTTTTGCTGAGTTTTGTTTGTGTTTCCTCTGTGTTTTGGCTGTGTTTTGTTTGTGTTTCCTCTGTGTTTTGACTGAGTTTCCTCTGTGTTTTGGCTGAGTTTTGTTTGTGTTTACTCTGTGTTTGGGCTGAGTTTTGGCTGAGTTTCCACTGAGTTTTGGCTGTGTTTTGGCAGAGTTTTGTTTGTGTTTCCTCTGTGTTTCCTCTGTGTTTTGACTGTGTTTTGGCTGAGTTTCCTCTGTGTTTGGGCTGAGTTTCGTTTGTGTTTTCTCTGTGTTTTGGCTGAATTTTGGCTGAGTTTCCTCTGTGTTTTGGCTGAGTATCCTCTGTGTTTCCTCTGTGTTTTGGCTGAGTTTTGTTTGTGTTTCCTCTGTGTTTGGGCTGAGTTTCCTCTGTGATTTGGCTGTGTTTTTGCTGAGTTTTGGCTGAGTTTCCTCTGTGTTTTGACTGAGTTTCCTCTGTGTTTACTCTGTGTTTCCTCTGTGTTTTGGCTGAGTTTCCTTTGTGTTTTGGCTGAGTTTTGTTTGTGTTTCCTCTGTGTTTTGGATGAGTTTTGTTTGTGTTTCCTCTGTGTTTTATCTGTGTTTTGGCTGAGTTTTGTTTGTCTTTCCTCTGTGTTTTGGCTGAGTTTTGTTTGTCTTTCCTCTGTGTTTTGGCTTTGTTTTGTTTGAGTTTCCTCTGTGTTTTGGCTGTGTTTTGGCTGAGTTTCCTCTGTGTTTTGGCTGTGTTTTGGCTGAGTTTTGTTTGTATTTCTTCTGTGTTTGGGCTGAGTTTCGTTTGTGTTTCCTCTGTGTTTTGGCTGAGTTTTGGCTGAGTTTCCTCTGTGTTTTGGCTGTGTTTTGGCTGAGTTTTGGCTGGGTTTTGGCTGAGTTTCCTCTGTGTTTTGGCTGAGTTTTGTTTGTGTTTCTTCTGTGTTTGGGCTGAGTTTCCTCTGTGATTTGGCTGTGTTTTTGCTGAATTTTGGCTGAGTTTCCTCTGTGTTTTGGCTGTGTTTTGGCTGAGTTTTGTTTGTGTTTCCTCTGTGTTTTTAGCTGAGTTTCCTCTGTGTTTTGGTTGAGTTTTGTTTGTGTTTCCTCTGTGTTTTGGCTGAGTTTTGTTTGTGTTTCCTCTGTGTTTTCTCTGTGTTTTGGCTGAGTTTTGTTTGTGTTTCCTCTGTGTTTTGGCTGTGTTTTTGCTGAGTTTTGTTTGTGTTTCCTATGAGTTTTGTTTGTATATCCTCTGTGTTTTGGATGAGTTTCCTCTGTGTTTTGGCTGAGTTTTGTTTGTGTTTCCTCTGTGTTTTGGCTGAGCAACCTCTGTGTTTCCTCTGTGTTTGGGCTGAGTTTCCTCTTAGTTTTGGCTGTGTTTTTGCTGAGTTTTGGCTGAGTTTCCTCTGTGTTTTGGCTGTGTTTTGACTGAGTTTTGTTTGTGTTTCCTCTGTGTTTTGGATGAGTTTCCTCTGTGTTTTGGCTGAGTTTTGTTTGTGTTTCCTCTGTGTTTTGGCTGAGCATCCTCTGTGTTTTCTCTGTGTTTTGGCTAAGTTTTGTTTGTGTTTCCTCTGTGTTTTGGCTGTGTTTTGTTTGTGTTTCTTCTGTGTTTTTGCTGAGTTTCCTCTGTGTTTTGGCTGAGTATCCTCTGTGTTTCCTCTGTGTTTGGGCTGAGTTTCCTCTGTGTTTTGGCTGTGTTTTTGCTGAGTTTTGTCTGTGTTTCCTCTGTGTTTTGGCTTAGTTTCCTCTGTGTTTTGCTGAGTTTTGTTTGTGTTTCCTCTGTGTTTTGGCTGAGTTTCCTCTGTGTTTTGGCTGAGTATCCTCTGTGTTTTGGCTGAGTTTCCTCTGTGTTTTGGCTGAGTTTTGTTTGTGTTTACTCTGTGTTTGGGCTGAGTTTCGTTTGTGTTTCCTCTGTGTTTTGGCTGAGTTTCCTCTGTGTTTTGGCTGTGTTTTGGATGAGTTTGCTCTGTGTTTTGGCTGTGTTTTGGCTGAGTTTTGTTTGTGTTTCCTCTGTGTTTTGGCTGTGTTTTTGCTGAGTTTTGTTTGTCTTTCCTCTGTGTTTTGGCTGTGTTTTGGCTGTGTTTTTTTGTGTTTCCTATGTGTTTTGGCTGAGCATCCTCTGTGTTTCCTCTGTGTTTGGGCTGAGTTTCCTCTGTGTTTTGGCTGTGTTTTTGCTGAGTTTTGTCTGTGTTTCCTCTGTGTTTTGGCTGAGTTTTGTTTGTGTTTCCTCTGTGTTTTGGCTGAGCAACCTCTGTGTTTCCTCTGTGTTTGGGCTGTGTTTTGACTGAGTTTTGTTTGTGTTTCCTCTGTGTTTTGGCTGAGTTTCCTCTGTGTTTTGACTGAGTTTTGTTTGTGTTTCCTCTGTGTTTTGGATGAGTTTCCTCTGTGTTTTGGCTAAGTTTTGTTTGTGTTTCCTCTGTGTTTTGGCTGTGTTTTGTTTGTGTTTCTTCTGTGTTTTTGCTGAGTTTCCTCTGTGTTTTGGCTGAGTATCCTCTGTGTTTCCTCTGTGTTTTGGCTGAGTTTTGTTTGTGTTTCCTCTGTGTTTTCTCTGTGTTTTGGCTGAGTTTTGGCTGAGTTTTGGCTGGGCTTTGGCTGAGTTTCCTCTGTGTTTTGGCTGAGTTTTGTTTGTGTTTCTTCTGTGTTTGGGCTGAGTTTCCTCTGTGATTTGGCTGTGTTTTTGCTGAATTTTGGCTGAGTTTCCTCTGTGTTTTGGCTGTGTTTTGGCTGTGTTTTGGCTGAGTTTTGTTTGTGTTTCCTCTGTGTTTTTAGCTGAGTTTCCTCTGTGTTTTGGTTGAGTTTTGTTTGTGTTTCCTCTGTGTTTTGGCTGAGTTTTGTTTGTGTTTCCTCTGTGTTTTCTCTGTGTTTTGGCTGAGTTTTGTTTGTGTTTCCTCTGTGTTTTGGCTGTGTTTTTGCTGAGTTTTGTTTGTGTTTCCTATGAGTTTTGTTTGTATATCCTCTGTGTTTTGGATGAGTTTCCTCTGTGTTTTGGCTGAGTTTTGTTTGTGTTTCCTCTGTGTTTTGGCTGAGCAACCTCTGTGTTTCCTCTGTGTTTGGGCTTAGTTTCCTCTTAGTTTTGGCTGTGTTTTTGCTGAGTTTTGTCTGAGTTTCCTCTGTGTTTTGGCTGTGTTTTGACTGAGTTTTGTTTGTGTTTCCTCTGTGTTTTGGCTGAGTTTCCTCTGTGTTTTGACTGAGTTTTGTTTGTGTTTCCTCTGTGTTTTGGATGAGTTTCCTCTGTGTTTTGGCTGAGTTTTGTTTGTGTTTCCTCTGTGTTTTGGCTGAGCATCCTCTGTGTTTTCTCTGTGTTTTGGCTAAGTTTTGTTTGTGTTTCCTCTGTGTTTTGGCTGTGTTTTGTTTGTGTTTCTTCTGTGTTTTTGCTGAGTTTCCTCTGTGTTTTGGCTGAGTATCCTCTGTGTTTCCTCTGTGTTTTGGCTGAGTTTTGTTTGTGTTTCCTCTGTGTTTTCTCTGTGTTTTGGCTGAGTTTTGTTTGTCTTTCCTCTGTGTTTTGGCTTTGTTTTGTTTGTGTTTCCTATGTGTTTTGGCTGAGTTTCCTCTGTGTTTTGGCTGAGTTTCGTTTGTGTTTGCTCTGTGTTTTGGCTGAGTTTTGTTTGTCTTTCCTCTGTGTTTTGGCTGTGTTTTGGCTGTGTTTTGTTTGTGTTTCCTATGTGTTTTGGCTGAGTTTTGGCTGAGTTTCCTCTGTGTTTTGGCTGTGTTTTGGCTGTGTTTTTGCTGAGTTTTGTTTGTGTTTCCTCTGAGTTTTGGCTGTGTTTTTGCTGAGTTTTGTTTGTTTTTCCTCTGTGTTTTGGCTGTGTTTTGGCTGTGTTTTGTTTGTGTTTCCTATGTGTTTTGGCTGAGTTTTGGCTGAGTTTCCTCTGTGTTTTGGCTGTGTTTTGGCTGAGTTTTGGCTGGGTTTTGGCTGAGTTTCCTCTGTGTTTTGGCTGAGTTTCCTCTGTGTTTTGGCTGTGTTTTGGCTGAGTTTTGTTTGTGTTACCTCTGTGTTTTGGCTGAGTTTTGTTTGTGTTTCCTCTGTGATTTGGCTGTGTTTTTGCTGAGTTTTGGCTGAGTTTCCTCTGTGTTTTGGCTGTGTTTTGGCTGAGATTTGTTTGTGTTTCCTCTGTGTTTTGGCTGAGTTTCCTCTGTGTTTACTCTGTGTTTTGTTTGTGTTTCCTCTGTGTTTCCTCTGTGTTTTGGCTGAGTTTCCTTTGTGTTTTGGCTGAGTTTTGTTTGTGTTTCCTCTGTGTTTTGGATGAGTTTCCTCTGTGTTTTGGTTGAGTTTTGTTTGTGTGTCCTCTGTGTTTTGGCTGAGTTTTGTTTGTGTTTCCTCTGTGTTTTATCTGTGTTTTGGCTGAGTTTTGTTTGTCTTTCCTCTGTGTTTTGGCTGAGTTTTGTTTGTCTTTCCTCTGTGTTTTGGCTTTGTTTTGTTTGAGTTTCCTCTGTGTTTTGGCTGTGTTTTGGCTGAGTTTCCTCTGTGTTTTGGCTGAGTTTTGTTTGTCTTTCATCTGTGTTTTGGCTGTGTTTTGGCTGAGTTTCCTCTGTGTTTTGGCTGAGTTTTGTTTGTGTTTCCTCTGTGTTTGGGCTGAGTTTCGTTTGTGTTTCCTCTGTGTTTTGGCTGAGTTTTGGCTGAGTTTCCTCTGTGTTTTGGATGAGTTTCCTCTGTGTTTTGACTGAGTTTCCTCTGTGTTTTGGCTGAGTTTCCTCTGTGTTTTGGCTGTGTTTTGGCTGTGTTTTTGCTGAGTTTTGTTTGTGTTTCCTCTGTGTTTTGGCTGTGTTTTTGCTGAGTTTTGTTTGTCTTTCCTCTGTGTTTTGGCTGTGTTTTGGCTGTGTTTTTTTGTGTTTCCTATGTGTTTTGGCTGAGCATCCTCTGTGTTTCCTCTGTGTTTGGGCTGAGTTTCCTCTGTGTTTTGGCTGTGTTTTTGCTGAGTTTTGTCTGTGTTTCCTCTGTGTTTTGGCTGTGTTTTGTTTGTGTTTCCTCTGTGTTTTGGCTGAGTTTCCTCTGTGTTTCCTCTGTGTTTGGGCTGAGTTTCCTCTGTGTTTTGGCTGTGTTTTTGCTGAGTTTTGTCTGTGTTTCCTCTGTGTTTTGTCTGAGTTTCCTCTCTGTTTTGCTGAGTTTTGTTTGTGTTTCCTCTGTGTTTTGGCTGTGTTTTGTTTGTGTTTCCTCTGTGTTTTGACTGAGTTTCCTCTGTGTTTTGGCTGAGTTTTGTTTGTGTTTACTCTGTGTTTGGGCTGAGTTTTGGCTGAGTTTCCACTGAGTTTTGGCTGTGTTTTGGCAGAGTTTTGTTTGTGTTTCCTCTGTGTTTCCTCTGTGTTTTGACTGTGTTTTGGCTGAGTTTCCTCTGTGTTTGGGCTGAGTTTCGTTTGTGTTTTCTCTGTGTTTTGGCTGAGTTTCCTCTGTGTTTTGGCTGAGTATCCTCTGTGTTTCCTCTGTGTTTTGGCTGAGTTTTGTTTGTGTTTCCTCTGTGTTTGGGCTGAGTTTCCTCTGTGATTTGGCTGTGTTTTTGCTGAGTTTTGGCTGAGTTTCCTCTGTGTTTTGACTGAGTTTCCTCTGTGTTTACTCTGTGTTTCCTCTGTGTTTTGGCTGAGTTTCCTTTGTGTTTTGGCTGAGTTTTGTTTGTGTTTCCTCTGTGTTTTGGATGACTTTTGTTTGTGTTTCCTCTGTGTTTTATCTGTGTTTTGGCTGAGTTTTGTTTGTCTTTCCTCTGTGTTTTGGCTTTGTTTTGTTTGAGTTTCCTCTGTGTTTTGGCTGTGTTTTGGCTGAGTTTCCTCTGTGTTTTGGCTGTGTTTTGGCTGAGTTTTGTTTGTATTTCTTCTGTGTTTGGGCTGAGTTTCGTTTGTGTTTCCTCTGTGTTTTGGCTGAGTTTTGGCTGAGTTTCCTCTGTGTTTTGGCTGTGTTTTGGCTGAGTTTTGGCTGGGTTTTGGCTGAGTTTCCTCTGTGTTTTGGCTGAGTTTTGTTTGTGTTTCTTCTGTGTTTGGGCTGAGTTTCCTCTGTGATTTGGCTGTGTTTTTGCTGAATTTTGGCTGAGTTTCCTCTGTGTTTTGGCTGTGTTTTGGCTGAGTTTTGTTTGTGTTTCCTCTGTGTTTTTAGCTGAGTTTCCTCTGTGTTTTGGTTGAGTTTTGTTTGTGTTTCCTCTGTGTTTTGGCTGAGTTTTGTTTGTGTTTCCTCTGTGTTTTCTCTGTGTTTTGGCTGTGTTTTTGCTGAGTTTTGTTTGTGTTTCCTATGAGTTTTGTTTGTATATCCTCTGTGTTTTGGATGAGTTTCCTCTGTGTTTTGGC
This sequence comes from Labia minor, assembly GCA_963082975.1. Lineage (NCBI taxonomy): Eukaryota > Metazoa > Arthropoda > Insecta > Dermaptera > Spongiphoridae > Labia > Labia minor. The sequence goes on along the minus strand of OY720350.1, from coordinate 34,338,268 downwards.
TGAGTTTTGTTTGTGTTTCCTCTGTGTTTTGGCTGAGCAACCTCTGTGTTTCCTCTGTGTTTGGGCTGAGTTTCCTCTTAGTTTTGGCTGTGTTTTTGCTGAGTTTTGGCTGAGTTTCCTCTGTGTTTTGGCTGTGTTTTGACTGAGTTTTGTTTGTGTTTCCTCTGTGTTTTGGCTGAGTTTCCTCTGTGTTTTGACTGAGTTTTGTTTGTGTTTCCTCTGTGTTTTGGATGAGTTTCCTCTGTGTTTTGGCTGAGTTTTGTTTGTGTTTCCTCTGTGTTTTGGCTGAGCATCCTCTGTGTTTTCTCTGTGTTTTGGCTAAGTTTTGTTTGTGTTTCCTCTGTGTTTTGGCTGTGTTTTGTTTGTGTTTCTTCTGTGTTTTTGCTGAGTTTCCTCTGTGTTTTGGCTGAGTATCCTCTGTGTTTCCTCTGTGTTTTGGCTGAGTTTTGTTTGTGTTTCCTCTGTGTTTTCTCTGTGTTTTGGCTGAGTTTTGTTTGTCTTTCCTCTGTGTTTTGGCTTTGTTTTGTTTGTGTTTCCTATGTGTTTTGGCTGAGTTTCCTCTGTGTTTTGGCTGAGTTTCGTTTGTGTTTGCTCTGTGTTTTGGCTGAGTTTTGTTTGTCTTTCCTCTGTGTTTTGGCTGTGTTTTGGCTGTGTTTTGTTTGTGTTTCCTATGTGTTTTGGCTGAGTTTTGGCTGAGTTTCCTCTGTGTTTTGGCTGTGTTTTGGCTGTGTTTTTGCTGAGTTTTGTTTGTGTTTCCTCTGAGTTTTGGCTGTGTTTTTGCTGAGTTTTGTTTGTTTTTCCTCTGTGTTTTGGCTGTGTTTTGGCTGTGTTTTGTTTGTGTTTCCTATGTGTTTTGGCTGAGTTTTGGCTGAGTTTCCTCTGTGTTTTGGCTGTGTTTTGGCTGAGTTTTGGCTGGGTTTTGGCTGAGTTTCCTCTGTGTTTTGGCTGAGTTTCCTCTGTGTTTTGGCTGTGTTTTGGCTGAGTTTCCTCTGTGTTTTGGCTGTGTTTTGGCTGAGTATCCTCTGTGTTTTGGCTGAGTTTCCTCTGTGTTTTTGCTGAGTTTTGTTTGGCTTTCCTCTGTGTTTTGGCTGTGTTTTGGCTGTGTTTTGTTTGTGTTTCCTATGTGTTTTGGCTGAGTTTTGGCTGAGTTTCCTCTGTGTTTTGGCTGTGTTTTGGCTGAGTTTTGGCTGAGTTTTGTTTGTGTTTCCTCTGTGTTTTGGCTGTGTTTTTGCTGAGTTTTGTTTGTGTTTCCTCTGTGTTTTGGCTGTGTTTTTGCTGAGTTTTGTTTTTCTTTCCTCTGTGTTTTGGCTGTGTTTTTTTGTGTTTCCTATGTGTTTTGGCTGAGCATCCTCTGTGTTTCCTCTGTGTTTGGGCTGAGTTTCCTCTGTGTTTTGGCTGTGTTTTTGCTGAGTTTTGTCTGTGTTTCCTCTGTGTTTTGGCTGAGTTTCCTCTGTGTTTTGCTGAGTTTTGTTTGTGTTTCCTCTGTGTTTTGGCTGAGTTTCCTCTGTGTTTTGGCTGAGTATCCTCTGTGTTTTGGCTGAGTTTCCTCTGTGTTTTGGCTGAGTTTTGTTTGTGTTTACTCTGTGTTTGGGCTGAGTTTCGTTTGTGTTTCCTCTGTGTTTTGGCTGAGTTTCCTCTGTGTTTTGGCTGTGTTTTGGATGAGTTTCCTCTGTGTTTTGGCTGTGTTTTGGCTGAGTTTTATTTGTGTTTCCTCTGTGTTTTGGCTGTGTTTTTGCTGAGTTTTGTTTGTCTTTCCTCTGTGTTTTGGCTGTGTTTTGGCTGTGTTTTTTTGTGTTTCCTATGTGTTTTGGCTGAGCATCCTCTGTGTTTCCTCTGTGTTTGGGCTGAGTTTCCTCTGTGTTTTGGCTGTGTTTTTGCTGAGTTTTGTCTGTGTTTCCTCTGTGTTTTGGCTGAGTTTCCTCTCTGTTTTGCTGAGTTTTGTTTGTGTTTCCTCTGTGTTTTGGCTGTGTTTTGTTTGTGTTTCCTCTGTGTTTTGGCTGAGTTTCCTCTGTGTTTTGGCTGAGTTTTGTTTGTGTTTCCTCTGTGTTTTGGCAGAGATTTGGCTGAGTTTCCTCTGTGTTTTGGCTGTGTTTTGGCTGAGTTTTGGCTGGGTTTTGGCTGAGTTTCCTCTGTGTTTTGGCTGAGTTTTGTTTGTGTTTCTTCTGTGTTTGGGCTGAGTTTCCTCTGTGATTTGGCTGTGTTTTTGCTGAATTTTGGCTGAGTTTCCTCTGTGTTTTGGCTGTGTTTTGGCTGAGTTTTGTTTGTGTTTCCTCTGTGTTTTTGGCTGAGTTTCCTCTGTGTTTTGGTTGAGTTTTGTTTGTGTTTCCTCTGTGTTTTGGCTGAGTTTTGTTTGTGTTTCCTCTGTGTTTTCTCTGTGTTTTGGCTGAGTTTTGTTTGTGTTTCCTCTGTGTTTTGGCTGTGTTTTTGCTGAGTTTTGTTTGTGTTTCCTATGAGTTTTGTTTGTATATCCTCTGTGTTTTGGATGAGTTTCCTCTGTGTTTTGGCTGAGTTTTGTTTGTGTTTCCTCTGTGTTTTGGCTGAGCAACCTCTGTGTTTCCTCTGTGTTTTCTCTGTGTTTTGGCTAAGTTTTGTTTGTGTTTCCTCTGTGTTTTGGCTGTGTTTTGTTTGTCTTTCTTCTGTGTTTTTGCTGAGTTTCCTCTGTGTTTTGGCTGAGTATCCTCTGTGTTTCCTCTGGGTTTTGGCTGAGTTTTGTTTGTGTTTACTCTGTGTTTGGGCTGAGTTTCGTTTGTGTTTCCTCTGTGTTTTGGCTGAGTTTCCTCTGTGTTTTGGCTGTGTTTTGGCTGAGTTTCCTCTGTGTTTTGGCTGTGTTTTGGCTGAATTTTGTTTGTGTTTCCTCTGTGTTTTGGCTGTGTTTTGGCTGTGTTTTTTTGTGTTTCCTATGTGTTTTGGCTGAGCATCCTCTGTGTTTCCTCTGTGTTTGGGCTGAGTTTCCTAAGTGTTTTGGCTGTGTTTTTGCTGAGTTTTGTCTGTGTTTCCTCTGTGTTTTGGCTGAGTTTCCTCTCTGTTTTGCTGAGTTTTGTTTGTGTTTCCTCTGTGTTTTGGCTGTGTTTTGTTTGTGTTTCCTCTGTGTTTTGGCTGAGTTTCCTCTGTGTTTTGGCTGAGTATCCTCTGTGTTTTGGCTGAGTTTCCTCTGTGTTTTTGCTGAGTTTTGTTTGGCTTTCCTCTGTGTTTTGGCTGTGTTTTGGCTGTGTTTTGTTTGTGTTTCCTATGTGTTTTGGCTGAGTTTTGGCTGAGTTTCCTCTGTGTTTTGGCTGTGTTTTGGCTGAGTTTTGGCTGAGTTTTGTTTGTGTTTCCTCTGTGTTTTGGCTGTGTTTTTGCTGAGTTTTGTTTGTGTTTCCTCTGTGTTTTGGCTGTGTTTTTGCTGAGTTTTGTTTTTCTTTCCTCTGTGTTTTGGCTGTGTTTTGGCTGTGTTTTTTTGTGTTTCCTATGTGTTTTGGCTGAGCATCCTCTGTGTTTCCTCTGTGTTTGGGCTGAGTTTCCTCTGTGTTTTGGCTGAGTTTCCTCTGTGTTTTGGCTGTGTTTTTGCTGAGTTTTGTCTGTGTTTCCTCTGTGTTTTGGCTGAGTTTCCTCTCTGTTTTGCTGAGTTTTGTTTGTGTTTCCTCTGTGTTTTGGCTGTGTTTTGTTTGTGTTTCCTCTGTGTTTTGGCTGAGTTTCCTCTGTGTTTTGGCTGAGTTTTGTTTGTGTTTCCTCTGTGTTTTGGCAGAGTTTTGGCTGAGTTTCCTCTGTGTTTTGGCTGTGTTTTGGCTGAGTTTTGTTTGTGTTTCTTCTGTGTTTGGGCTGAGTTTCCTCTGTGATTTGGCTGTGTTTTTGCTGAATTTTGGCTGAGTTTCCTCTGTGTTTTGGCTGTGTTTTGGCTGAGTTTTGTTTGTGTTTCCTCTGTGTTTTTGGCTGAGTTTCCTCTGTGTTTTGGTTGAGTTTTGTTTGTGTTTCCTCTGTGTTTTGGCTGAGTTTTGTTTGTGTTTCCTCTGTGTTTTCTCTGTGTTTTGGCTGAGTTTTGTTTGTGTTTCCTCTGTGTTTTGGCTCTGTTTTTGCTGAGTTTTGTTTGTGTTTCCTATGAGTTTTGTTTGTATATCCTCTGTGTTTTGGATGAGTTTCCTCTGTGTTTTGGCTGAGTTTTGTTTGTGTTTCCTCTGTGTTTTGGCTGAGCAACCTCTGTGTTTCCTCTGTGTTTGGGCTGTGTTTTGACTGAGTTTTGTTTGTGTTTCCTCTGTGTTTTGGCTGAGTTTCCTCTGTGTTTTGACTGAGTTTTGTTTGTGTTTCCTCTGTGTTTTGGATGAGTTTCCTCTGTGTTTTGGCTGAGTTTTGTTTGTGTTTCCTCTGTGTTTTGGCTGAGCATCCTCTGTGTTTTCTCTGTGTTTTGGCTAAGTTTTGTTTGTGTTTCCTCTGTGTTTTGGCTGTGTTTTGTTTGTGTTTCTTCTGTGTTTTTGCTGAGTTTCCTCTGTGTTTTGGCTGAGTATCCTCTGTGTTTCCTCTGTGTTTTGGCTGAGTTTTGTTTGTGTTTCCTCTGTGTTTTCTCTGTGTTTTGGCTGAGTTTTGGCTGAGTTTTGGCTGGGCTTTGGCTGAGTTTCCTCTGTGTTTTGGCTGAGTTTTGTTTGTGTTTCTTCTGTGTTTGGGCTGAGTTTCCTCTGTGATTTGGCTGTGTTTTTGCTGAATTTTGGCTGAGTTTCCTCTGTGTTTTGGCTGTGTTTTGGCTGAGTTTTGTTTGTGTTTCCTCTGTGTTTTTGGCTGAGTTTCCTCTGTGTTTTGGTTGAGTTTTGTTTGTGTTTCCTCTGTGTTTTGGCTGAGTTTTGTTTGTGTTTCCTCTGTGTTTTCTCTGTGTTTTGGCTGAGTTTTGTTTGTGTTTCCTCTGTGTTTTGGCTGTGTTTTTGCTGAGTTTTGTTTGTGTTTCCTATGAGTTTTGTTTGTATATCCTCTGTGTTTTGGATGAGTCTCCTCTGTGTTTTGGCTGAGTTTTGTTTGTGTTTCCTCTGTGTTTTGGCTGAGCAACCTCTGTGTTTCCTCTGTGTTTTGGCTGAGTATCCTCTGTGTTTCCTCTGGGTTTTGGCTGAGTTTTGTTTGTGTTTACTCTGTGTTTGGGCTGAGTTTCGTTTGTGTTTCCTCTGTGTTTTGGCTGAGTTTCCTCTGTGTTTTGGCTGTGTTTTGGCTGAGTTTCCTCTGTGTTTTGGCTGTGTTTTGGCTGAATTTTGTTTGTGTTTCCTCTGTGTTTTGGCTGTGTTTTGGCTGTGTTTTTTTGTGTTTCCTATGTGTTTTGGCTGAGCATCCTCTGTGTTTCGTCTGTGTTTGGGCTGAGTTTCCTAAGTGTTTTGGCTGTGTTTTTGCTGAGTTTTGTCTGTGTTTCCTCTGTGTTTTGGCTGAGTTTCCTCTCTGTTTTGCTGAGTTTTGTTTGTGTTTCCTCTGTGTTTTGGCTGTGTTTTGTTTGTGTTTCCTCTGTGTTTTGGCTGAGTTTCCTCTGTGTTTTGGCTGAGTATCCTCTGTGTTTTGGCTGAGTTTCCTCTGTGTTTTTGCTGAGTTTTGTTTGGCTTTCCTCTGTGTTTTGGCTGTGTTTTGGCTGTGTTTTGTTTGTGTTTCCTATGTGTTTTGGCTGAGTTTTGGCTGAGTTTCCTCTGTGTTTTGGCTGTGTTTTGGCTGAGTTTTGGCTGAGTTTTGTTTGTGTTTCCTCTGTGTTTTGGCTGTGTTTTTGCTGAGTTTTGTTTGTGTTTCCTCTGTGTTTTGGCTGTGTTTTTGCTGAGTTTTGTTTTTCTTTCCTCTGTGTTTTGGCTGTGTTTTGGCTGTGTTTTTTTGTGTTTCCTATGTGTTTTGGCTGAGCATCCTCTGTGTTTCCTCTGTGTTTGGGCTGAGTTTCCTCTGTGTTTTGGCTGTGTTTTTGCTGAGTTTTGTCTGTGTTTCCTCTGTGTTTTGGCTGAGTTTCCTCTCTGTTTTGGTGAGTTTTGTTTGTGTTTCCTCTGTGTTTTGGCTGTGTTTTGTTTGTGTTTCCTCTGTGTTTTGGCTGAGTTTCCTCTGTGTTTTGGCTGAGTTTCCTCTGTGTTTTGGCTGAGTTTTGTTTGTGTTTCCTCTGTGTTTTGGCAGAGTTTTGGCTGAGTTTCCTCTGTGTTTTGGCTGTGTTTTGGCTGAGTTTTGTTTGTGTTTCTTCTGTGTTTGGGCTGAGTTTCCTCTGTGATTTGGCTGTGTTTTTGCTGAATTTTGGCTGAGTTTCCTCTGTGTTTTGGCTGTGTTTTGGCTGAGTTTTGTTTGTGTTTCCTCTGTGTTTTTGGCTGAGTTTCCTCTGTGTTTTGGTTGAGTTTTGTTTGTGTTTCCTCTGTGTTTTGGCTGAGTTTTGTTTGTGTTTCCTCTGTGTTTTCTCTGTGTTTTGGCTGAGTTTTGTTTGTGTTTCCTCTGTGTTTTGGCTCTGTTTTTGCTGAGTTTTGTTTGTGTTTCCTATGAGTTTTGTTTGTATATCCTCTGTGTTTTGGATGAGTTTCCTCTGTGTTTTGGCTGAGTTTTGTTTGTGTTTCCTCTGTGTTTTGGCTGAGCAACCTCTGTGTTTCCTCTGTGTTTGGGCTGTGTTTTGACTGAGTTTTGTTTGTGTTTCCTCTGTGTTTTGGCTGAGTTTCCTCTGTGTTTTGACTGAGTTTTGTTTGTGTTTCCTCTGTGTTTTGGATGAGTTTCCTCTGTGTTTTGGCTGAGTTTTGTTTGTGTTTCCTCTGTGTTTTGGCTGAGCATCCTCTGTGTTTTCTCTGTGTTTTGGCTAAGTTTTGTTTGTGTTTCCTCTGTGTTTTGGCTGTGTTTTGTTTGTGTTTCTTCTGTGTTTTTGCTGAGTTTCCTCTGTGTTTTGGCTGAGTATCCTCTGTGTTTCCTCTGTGTTTTGGCTGAGTTTTGTTTGTGTTTCCTCTGTGTTTTCTCTGTGTTTTGGCTGAGTTTTGGCTGAGTTTTGGCTGGGCTTTGGCTGAGTTTCCTCTGTGTTTTGGCTGAGTTTTGTTTGTGTTTCTTCTGTGTTTGGGCTGAGTTTCCTCTGTGATTTGGCTGTGTTTTTGCTGAATTTTGGCTGAGTTTCCTCTGTGTTTTGGCTGTGTTTTGGCTGAGTTTTGTTTGTGTTTCCTCTGTGTTTTTGGCTGAGTTTCCTCTGTGTTTTGGTTGAGTTTTGTTTGTGTTTCCTCTGTGTTTTGGCTGAGTTTTGTTTGTGTTTCCTCTGTGTTTTCTCTGTGTTTTGGCTGAGTTTTGTTTGTGTTTCCTCTGTGTTTTGGCTGTGTTTTTGCTGTGTTTTGTTTGTGTTTCCTATGAGTTTTGTTTGTATATCCTCTGTGTTTTGGATGAGTCTCCTCTGTGTTTTGGCTGAGTTTTGTTTGTGTTTCCTCTGTGTTTTGGCTGAGCAACCTCTGTGTTTCCTCTGTGTTTGGGCTGAGTTTCCTCTTAGTTTTGGCTGTGTTTTTGCTGAGTTTTGGCTGAGTTTCCTCTGTGTTTTGGCTGTGTTTTGACTGAGTTTTGTTTGTGTTTCCTCTGTGTTTTGGCTGAGTTTCCTCTGTGTTTTGACTGAGTTTTGTTTGTGTTTCCTCTGTGTTTTGGATGAGTTTCCTCTGTGTTTTGGCTGAGTTTTGTTTGTGTTTCCTCTGTGTTTTGGCTGAGCATCCTCTGTGTTTTCTCTGTGTTTTGGCTAAGTTTTGTTTGTGTTTCCTCTGTGTTTTGGCTGTGTTTTGTTTGTGTTTCTTCTGTGTTTTTGCTGAGTTTCCTCTGTGTTTTGGCTGAGTATCCTCTGTGTTTCCTCTGTGTTTTGGCTGAGTTTTGTTTGTGTTTCCTCTGTGTTTTCTCTGTGTTTTGGCTGAGTTTTGTTTGTCTTTCCTCTGTGTTTTGGCTTTGATTTGTTTGTGTTTCCTATGTGTTTTGGCTGAGTTTCCTCTGTGTTTTGGCTGAGTTTCGTTTGTGTTTGCTCTGTGTTTTGGCTGAGTTTTGTTTGTCTTTCCTCTGTGTTTTGGCTGTGTTTTGGCTGTGTTTTGTTTGTGTTTCCTATGTGTTTTGGCTGAGTTTTGGCTGAGTTTCCTCTGTGTTTTGGCTGTGTTTTGGCTGTGTTTTTGCTGAGTTTTGTTTGTGTTTCCTCTGTGTTTTGGCTGTGTTTTTGCTGAGTTTTGTTTGTTTTTCCTCTGTGTTTTGGCTGTGTTTTGGCTGTGTTTTGTTTGTGTTTCCTATGTGTTTTGGCTGAGTTTTGGCTGAGTTTTGGCTGAGTTTCCTCTGTGTTTTGGCTGTGTTTTGGCTGAGTTTTGGCTGGGTTTTGGCTGAGTTTCCTCTGTGTTTTGGCTGAGTTTCCTCTGTGTTTTGGCTGTGTTTTGGCTGAGTTTTGTTTGTGTTACCTCTGTGTTTTGGCTGAGTTTTGTTTGTGTTTCCTCTGTGTTTTGGCTGAGTTTCCTCTGTGATTTGGCTGTGTTTTTGCTGAGTTTTGGCTGAGTTTCCTCTGTGTTTTGGCTGTGTTTTGGCTGAGTTTTGTTTGTGTTTCCTCTGTGTTTTGGCTGAGCATCCTCTGTGTTTTCTCTGTGTTTTGGCTAAGTTTTGTTTGTGTTTCCTCTGTGTTTTGGCTGTGTTTTGTTTGTGTTTCTTCTGTGTTTTTGCTGAGTTTCCTCTGTGTTTTGGCTGAGTATCCTCTGTGTTTCCTCTGTGTTTTGGCTGAGTTTTGTTTGTGTTTCCTCTGTGTTTTCTCTGTGTTTTGGCTGAGTTTTGTTTGTCTTTCCTCTGTGTTTTGGCTTTGTTTTGTTTGTGTTTCCTATGTGTTTTGGCTGAGTTTCCTCTGTGTTTTGGCTGAGTTTCGTTTGTGTTTGCTCTGTGTTTTGGCTGAGTTTTGTTTGTCTTTCCTCTGTGTTTTGGCTGTGTTTTGGCTGTGTTTTGTTTGTGTTTCCTATGTGTTTTGGCTGAGTTTTGGCTGAGTTTCCTCTGTGTTTTGGCTGTGTTTTGGCTGTGTTTTGGCTGTGTTTTTGCTGAGTTTTGTTTGTCTTTCCTCTGTGTTTTGGCTGTGTTTTGGCTGTGTTTTTTTGTGTTTCCTCTGTGTTTACTCTGTGTTTTGTTTGTGTTTCCTCTGTGTTTCCTCTGTGTTTTGGCTGAGTTTCCTTTGTGTTTTGGCTGAGTTTTGTTTGTGTTTCCTCTGTGTTTTGGATGAGTTTCCTCTGTGTTTTGGTTGAGTTTTGTTTGTGTGTCCTCTGTGTTTTGGCTGAGTTTTGTTTGTGTTTCCTCTGTGTTTTATCTGTGTTTTGGCTGAGTTTTGTTTGTCTTTCCTCTGTGTTTTGGCTGAGTTTTGTTTGTCTTTCCTCTGTGTTTTGGCTTTGTTTTGTTTGAGTTTCCTCTGTGTTTTGGCTGTGTTTTGGCTGAGTTTCCTCTGTGTTTTGGCTGTGTTTTGGCTGAGTTTTGTTTGTATTTCTTCTGTGTTTGGGCTGAGTTTCGTTTGTGTTTCCTCTGTGTTTTGGCTGAGTTTTGGCTGAGTTTCCTCTGAGTTTCGTTTGTGTTTCCTCTGTGTTTTGGCTGAGTTTTGGCTGAGTTTCCTCTGTGTTTTGGCTGTGTTTTGGCTGTGTTTTGGCTGTGTTTTGGCTGAGTTTTGTTTGTGTTTCCTCTGTGTTTTGGCTGAGCAACCTCTGTGTTTCCTCTGTGTTTGGGCTGAGTTTCCTCTTAGTTTTGGCTGTGTTTTTGCTGAGTTTTGGCTGAGTTTCCTCTGTGTTTTGGCTGTGTTTTGACTGAGTTTTGTTTGTGTTTCCTCTGTGTTTTGGCTGAGTTTCCTCTGTGTTTTGGATGAGTTTCCTCTGTGTTTTGGCTGAGTTTTGTTTGTGTTTCCTCTGTGTTTTGGCTGAGCATCCTCTGTGTTTTCTCTGTGTTTTGGCTAAGTTTTGTTTGTGTTTCCTCTGTGTTTTGGCTGTGTTTTGTTTGTGTTTCTTCTGTGTTTTTGCTGAGTTTCCTCTGTGTTTTGGCTGAGTATCCTCTGTGTTTCCTATGTGTTTTGGCTGAGTTTTGTTTGTGTTTCCTCTGTGTTTTCTCTGTGGTTTGGCTGAGTTTTGTTTGTCTTTCCTCTGTGTTTTGGCTTTGTTTTGTTTGTGTTTCCTATGTGTTTTGGCTGAGTTTCCTCTGTGTTTTGGCTGAGTTTCGTTTGTGTTTGCTCTGTGTTTTGGCTGAGTTTTGTTTGTCTTTCCTCTGTGTTTTGGCTGTGTTTTGGCTGTGTTTTGTTTGTGTTTCCTATGAGTTTTGGCTGAGTTTTGGCTGAGTTTCCTCTGTGTTTTGGCTGTGTTTTGGCTGTGTTTTGGCTGTGTTTTGGCTGAGTTTCCTCTGTGTTTTGGTTGAGTTTTGTTTGTGTTTCCTCTGTGTTTTGGCTGAGTTTTGTTTGTGTTTCCTCTGTGTTTTCTCTGTGTTTTGGCTGAGTTTTGTTTGTGTTTCCTCTGTGTTTTGGCTGTGTTTTGGCTTTGTTTTGTTTGTGTTTCCTCTGTGTTTTGGCTGTGTTTTGGCTGAGTTTCCTCTGTGTTTTGGCTGAGTTTTGTTTGTCTTTCATCTGTGTTTTGGCTGTGTTTTGGCTGAGTTTCCTCTGTGTTTTGGCTGAGTTTTGTTTGTGTTTCCTCTGTGTTTGGGCTGAGTTTCGTTTGTGTTTCCTCTGTGTTTTGGCTGAGTTTTGGCTGAGTTTCCTCTGTGTTTTGGATGAGTTTCCTCTGTGTTTTGACTGAGTTTCCTCTGTGTTTTGGCTGAGTTTCCTCTGTGTTTTGGCTGTGTTTTGGCTGTGTTTTTGCTGAGTTTTGTTTGTGTTTCCTCTGTGTTTTGGCTGTGTTTTTGCTGAGTTTTGTTTGTCTTTCCTCTGTGTTTTGGCTGTGTTTTGGCTGTGTTTTTTTGTGTTTCCTATGTGTTTTGGCTGAGCATCCTCTGTGTTTCCTCTGTGTTTGGGCTGAGTTTCCTCTGTGTTTTGGCTGTGTTTTTGCTGAGTTTTGTCTGTGTTTCCTCTGTGTTTTGGCTGTGTTTTGTTTGTGTTTCCTCTGTGTTTTGTTTGTGTTTCCTCTGTGTTTTGGCTGAGTTTCCTCTGTGTTTCCTCTGTGTTTGGGCTGAGTTTCCTCTGTGTTTTGGCTGTGTTTTTGCTGAGTTTTGTCTGTGTTTCCTCTGTGTTTTGTCTGAGTTTCCTCTCTGTTTTGCTGAGTTTTGTTTGTGTTTCCTCTGTGTTTTGGCTGTGTTTTGTTTGTGTTTCCTCTGTGTTTTGACTGAGTTTCCTCTGTGTTTTGGCTGAGTTTTGTTTGTGTTTACTCTGTGTTTGGGCTGAGTTTTGGCTGAGTTTCCACTGAGTTTTGGCTGTGTTTTGGCAGAGTTTTGTTTGTGTTTCCTCTGTGTTTCCTCTGTGTTTTGACTGTGTTTTGGCTGAGTTTCCTCTGTGTTTGGGCTGAGTTTCGTTTGTGTTTTCTCTGTGTTTTGGCTGAATTTTGGCTGAGTTTCCTCTGTGTTTTGGCTGAGTATCCTCTGTGTTTCCTCTGTGTTTTGGCTGAGTTTTGTTTGTGTTTCCTCTGTGTTTGGGCTGAGTTTCCTCTGTGATTTGGCTGTGTTTTTGCTGAGTTTTGGCTGAGTTTCCTCTGTGTTTTGACTGAGTTTCCTCTGTGTTTACTCTGTGTTTCCTCTGTGTTTTGGCTGAGTTTCCTTTGTGTTTTGGCTGAGTTTTGTTTGTGTTTCCTCTGTGTTTTGGATGACTTTTGTTTGTGTTTCCTCTGTGTTTTATCTGTGTTTTGGCTGAGTTTTGTTTGTCTTTCCTCTGTGTTTTGGCTGAGTTTTGTTTGTCTTTCCTCTGTGTTTTGGCTTTGTTTTGTTTGAGTTTCCTCTGTGTTTTGGCTGTGTTTTGGCTGAGTTTCCTCTGTGTTTTGGCTGTGTTTTGGCTGAGTTTTGTTTGTATTTCTTCTGTGTTTGGGCTGAGTTTCGTTTGTGTTTCCTCTGTGTTTTGGCTGAGTTTTGGCTGAGTTTCCTCTGTGTTTTGACTGTGTTTTGGCTGAGTTTTGGCTGGGTTTTGGCTGAGTTTCCTCTGTGTTTTGGCTGAGTTTTGTTTGTGTTTCTTCTGTGTTTGGGCTGAGTTTCCTCTGTGATTTGGCTGTGTTTTTGCTGAATTTTGGCTGAGTTTCCTCTGTGTTTTGGCTGTGTTTTGGCTGAGTTTTGTTTGTGTTTCCTCTGTGTTTTTAGCTGAGTTTCCTCTGTGTTTTGGTTGAGTTTTGTTTGTGTTTCCTCTGTGTTTTGGCTGAGTTTTGTTTGTGTTTCCTCTGTGTTTTCTCTGTGTTTTGGCTGAGTTTTGTTTGTGTTTCCTCTGTGTTTTGGCTGTGTTTTTGCTGAGTTTTGTTTGTGTTTCCTATGAGTTTTGTTTGTATATCCTCTGTGTTTTGGATGAGTTTCCTATGTGTTTTGGCTGAGTTTTGTTTGTGTTTCCTCTGTGTTTTGGCTGAGCAACCTCTGTGTTTCCTCTGTGTTTGGGCTGAGTTTCCTCTTAGTTTTGGCTGTGTTTTTGCTGAGTTTTGGCTGAGTTTCCTCTGTGTTTTGGCTGTGTTTTGACTGAGTTTTGTTTGTGTTTCCTCTGTGTTTTGGCTGAGTTTCCTCTGTGTTTTGACTGAGTTTTGTTTGTGTTTCCTCTGTGTTTTGGATGAGTTTCCTCTGTGTTTTGGCTGAGTTTTGTTTGTGTTTCCTCTGTGTTTTGGCTGAGCATCCTCTGTGTTTTCTCTGTGTTTTGGCTAAGTTTTGTTTGTGTTTCCTCTGTGTTTTGGCTGTGTTTTGTTTGTGTTTCTTCTGTGTTTTTGCTGAGTTTCCTCTGTGTTTTGGCTGAGTATCCTCTGTGTTTCCTCTGTGTTTTGGCTGAGTTTTGTTTGTGTTTCCTCTGTGTTTTCTCTGTGTTTTGGCTGAGTTTTGTTTGTCTTTCCTCTGTGTTTTGGCTTTGTTTTGTTTGTGTTTCCTATGTGTTTTGGCTGAGTTTCCTCTGTGTTTTGGCTGAGTTTCGTTTGTGTTTGCTCTGTGTTTTGGCTGAGTTTTGTTTGTCTTTCCTCTGTGTTTTGGCTGTGTTTTGGCTGTGTTTTGTTTGTGTTTCCTATGTGTTTTGGCTGAGTTTTGGCTGAGTTTCCTCTGTGTTTTGGCTGTGTTTTGGCTGTGTTTTTGCTGAGTTTTGTTTGTGTTTCCTCTGAGTTTTGGCTGTGTTTTTGCTGAGTTTTGTTTGTTTTTCCTCTGTGTTTTGGCTGTGTTTTGGCTGTGTTTTGTTTGTGTTTCCTATGTGTTTTGGCTGAGTTTTGGCTGAGTTTCCTCTGTGTTTTGGCTGTGTTTTGGCTGAGTTTTGGCTGGGTTTTGGCTGAGTTTCCTCTGTGTTTTGGCTGAGTTTCCTCTGTGTTTTGGCTGTGTTTTGGCTGAGTTTTGTTTGTGTTACCTCTGTGTTTTGGCTGAGTTTTGTTTGTGTTTCCTCTGTGATTTGGCTGTGTTTTTGCTGAGTTTTGGCTGAGTTTCCTCTGTGTTTTGGCTGTGTTTTGGCTGAGATTTGTTTGTGTTTCCTCTGTGTTTTGGCTGAGTTTCCTCTGTGTTTACTCTGTGTTTTGTTTGTGTTTCCTCTGTGTTTCCTCTGTGTTTTGGCTGAGTTTCCTTTGTGTTTTGGCTGAGTTTTGTTTGTGTTTCCTCTGTGTTTTGGATGAGTTTCCTCTGTGTTTTGGTTGAGTTTTGTTTGTGTGTCCTCTGTGTTTTGGCTGAGTTTTGTTTGTGTTTCCTCTGTGTTTTATCTGTGTTTTGGCTGAGTTTTGTTTGTCTTTCCTCTGTGTTTTGGCTGAGTTTTGTTTGTCTTTCCTCTGTGTTTTGGCTTTGTTTTGTTTGAGTTTCCTCTGTGTTTTGGCTGTGTTTTGGCTGAGTTTCCTCTGTGTTTTGGCTGAGTTTTGTTTGTCTTTCATCTGTGTTTTGGCTGTGTTTTGGCTGAGTTTCCTCTGTGTTTTGGCTGAGTTTTGTTTGTGTTTCCTCTGTGTTTGGGCTGAGTTTCGTTTGTGTTTCCTCTGTGTTTTGGCTGAGTTTTGGCTGAGTTTCCTCTGTGTTTTGGATGAGTTTCCTCTGTGTTTTGACTGAGTTTCCTCTGTGTTTTGGCTGAGTTTCCTCTGTGTTTTGGCTGTGTTTTGGCTGTGTTTTTGCTGAGTTTTGTTTGTGTTTCCTCTGTGTTTTGGCTGTGTTTTTGCTGAGTTTTGTTTGTCTTTCCTCTGTGTTTTGGCTGTGTTTTGGCTGTGTTTTTTTGTGTTTCCTATGTGTTTTGGCTGAGCATCCTCTGTGTTTCCTCTGTGTTTGGGCTGAGTTTCCTCTGTGTTTTGGCTGTGTTTTTGCTGAGTTTTGTCTGTGTTTCCTCTGTGTTTTGGCTGTGTTTTGTTTGTGTTTCCTCTGTGTTTTGGCTGAGTTTCCTCTGTGTTTCCTCTGTGTTTGGGCTGAGTTTCCTCTGTGTTTTGGCTGTGTTTTTGCTGAGTTTTGTCTGTGTTTCCTCTGTGTTTTGTCTGAGTTTCCTCTCTGTTTTGCTGAGTTTTGTTTGTGTTTCCTCTGTGTTTTGGCTGTGTTTTGTTTGTGTTTCCTCTGTGTTTTGACTGAGTTTCCTCTGTGTTTTGGCTGAGTTTTGTTTGTGTTTACTCTGTGTTTGGGCTGAGTTTTGGCTGAGTTTCCACTGAGTTTTGGCTGTGTTTTGGCAGAGTTTTGTTTGTGTTTCCTCTGTGTTTCCTCTGTGTTTTGACTGTGTTTTGGCTGAGTTTCCTCTGTGTTTGGGCTGAGTTTCGTTTGTGTTTTCTCTGTGTTTTGGCTGAATTTTGGCTGAGTTTCCTCTGTGTTTTGGCTGAGTATCCTCTGTGTTTCCTCTGTGTTTTGGCTGAGTTTTGTTTGTGTTTCCTCTGTGTTTGGGCTGAGTTTCCTCTGTGATTTGGCTGAGTTTCCTTTGTGTTTTGGCTGAGTTTTGTTTGTGTTTCCTCTGTGTTTTGGATGAGTTTCCTCTGTGTTTTGGTTGAGTTTTGTTTGTGTGTCCTCTGTGTTTTGGCTGAGTTTTGTTTGTGTTTCCTCTGTGTTTTATCTGTGTTTTGGCTGAGTTTCCTCTGTGTTTGGGCTGAGTTTCGTTTGTGTTTTCTCTGTGTTTTGGCTGAATTTTGGCTGAGTTTCCTCTGTGTTTTGGCTGAGTATCCTCTGTGTTTCCTCTGTGTTTTGGCTGAGTTTTGTTTGTGTTTCCTCTGTGTTTGGGCTGAGTTTCCTCTGTGATTTGGCTGAGTTTCCTTTGTGTTTTGGCTGAGTTTTGTTTGTGTTTCCTCTGTGTTTTGGATGAGTTTCCTCTGTGTTTTGGTTGAGTTTTGTTTGTGTGTCCTCTGTGTTTTGGCTGAGTTTTGTTTGTGTTTCCTCTGTGTTTTATCTGTGTTTTGGCTGAGTTTTGTTTGTCTTTCCTCTGTGTTTTGGCTGAGTTTTGTTTGTCTTTCCTCTGTGTTTTGGCTTTGTTTTGTTTGAGTTTCCTCTGTGTTTTGGCTGTGTTTTGGCTGAGTTTCCTCTGTGTTTTGGCTGAGTTTTGTTTGTCTTTCATCTGTGTTTTGGCTGTGTTTTGGCTGAGTTTCCTCTGTGTTTTGGCTGAGTTTTGTTTGTGTTTCCTCTGTGTTTGGGCTGAGTTTCGTTTGTGTTTCCTCTGTGTTTTGGCTGAGTTTTGGCTGAGTTTCCTCTGTGTTTTGGATGAGTTTCCTCTGTGTTTTGACTGAGTTTCCTCTGTGTTTTGGCTGAGTTTCCTCTGTGTTTTGGCTGTGTTTTGGCTGTGTTTTTGCTGAGTTTTGTTTGTGTTTCCTCTGTGTTTTGGCTGTGTTTTTGCTGAGTTTTGTTTGTCTTTCCTCTGTGTTTTGGCTGTGTTTTGGCTGTGTTTTTTTGTGTTTCCTATGTGTTTTGGCTGAGCATCCTCTGTGTTTCCTCTGTGTTTGGGCTGAGTTTCCTCTGTGTTTTGGCTGTGTTTTTGCTGAGTTTTGTCTGTGTTTCCTCTGTGTTTTGGCTGTGTTTTGTTTGTGTTTCCTCTGTGTTTTGGCTGAGTTTCCTCTGTGTTTCCTCTGTGTTTGGGCTGAGTTTCCTCTGTGTTTTGGCTGTGTTTTTGCTGAGTTTCCTCTGTGTTTTGGATGAGTTTCCTCTGTGTTTTGACTGAGTTTCCTCTGTGTTTTGGCTGAGTTTCCTCTGTGTTTTGGCTGTGTTTTGGCTGTGTTTTTGCTGAGTTTTGTTTGTGTTTCCTCTGTGTTTTGGCTGTGTTTTTGCTGAGTTTTGTTTGTCTTTCCTCTGTGTTTTGGCTGTGTTTTGGCTGTGTTTTTTTGTGTTTCCTATGTGTTTTGGCTGAGCATCCTCTGTGTTTCCTCTGTGTTTGGGCTGAGTTTCCTCTGTGTTTTGGCTGTGTTTTTGCTGAGTTTTGTCTGTGTTTCCTCTGTGTTTTGGCTGTGTTTTGTTTGTGTTTCCTCTGTGTTTTGGCTGAGTTTCCTCTGTGTTTCCTCTGTGTTTGGGCTGAGTTTCCTCTGTGTTTTGGCTGTGTTTTTGCTGAGTTTTGTCTGTGTTTCCTCTGTGTTTTGTCTGAGTTTCCTCTCTGTTTTGCTGAGTTTTGTTTGTGTTTCCTCTGTGTTTTGGCTGTGTTTTGTTTGTGTTTCCTCTGTGTTTTGACTGAGTTTCCTCTGTGTTTTGGCTGAGTTTTGTTTGTGTTTACTCTGTGTTTGGGCTGAGTTTTGGCTGAGTTTCCACTGAGTTTTGGCTGTGTTTTGGCAGAGTTTTGTTTGTGTTTCCTCTGTGTTTCCTCTGTGTTTTGACTGTGTTTTGGCTGAGTTTCCTCTGTGTTTGGGCTGAGTTTCGTTTGTGTTTTCTCTGTGTTTTGGCTGAATTTTGGCTGAGTTTCCTCTGTGTTTTGGCTGAGTATCCTCTGTGTTTCCTCTGTGTTTTGGCTGAGTTTTGTTTGTGTTTCCTCTGTGTTTGGGCTGAGTTTCCTCTGTGATTTGGCTGAGTTTCCTTTGTGTTTTGGCTGAGTTTTGTTTGTGTTTCCTCTGTGTTTTGGATGAGTTTCCTCTGTGTTTTGGTTGAGTTTTGTTTGTGTGTCCTCTGTGTTTTGGCTGAGTTTTGTTTGTGTTTCCTCTGTGTTTTATCTGTGTTTTGGCTGAGTTTTGTTTGTCTTTCCTCTGTGTTTTGGCTGAGTTTTGTTTGTCTTTCCTCTGTGTTTTTGGCTTTGTTTTGTTTGAGTTTCCTCTGTGTTTTGGCTGTGTTTTGGCTGAGTTTCCTCTGTGTTTTGGCTGAGTTTTGTTTGTCTTTCATCTGTGTTTTGGCTGTGTTTTGGCTGAGTTTCCTCTGTGTTTTGGCTGAGTTTTGTTTGTGTTTCCTCTGTGTTTGGGCTGAGTTTCGTTTGTGTTTCCTCTGTGTTTTGGCTGAGTTTTGGCTGAGTTTCCTCTGTGTTTTGGATGAGTTTCCTCTGTGTTTTGACTGAGTTTCCTCTGTGTTTTGGCTGAGTTTCCTCTGTGTTTTGGCTGTGTTTTGGCTGTGTTTTTGCTGAGTTTTGTTTGTGTTTCCTCTGTGTTTTGGCTGTGTTTTTGCTGAGTTTTGTTTGTCTTTCCTCTGTGTTTTGGCTGTGTTTTGGCTGTGTTTTTTTGTGTTTCCTATGTGTTTTGGCTGAGCATCCTCTGTGTTTCCTCTGTGTTTGGGCTGAGTTTCCTCTGTGTTTTGGCTGTGTTTTTGCTGAGTTTTGTCTGTGTTTCCTCTGTGTTTTGGCTGTGTTTTGTTTGTGTTTCCTCTGTGTTTTGGCTGAGTTTCCTCTGTGTTTCCTCTGTGTTTGGGCTGAGTTTCCTCTGTGTTTTGGCTGTGTTTTTGCTGAGTTTTGTCTGTGTTTCCTCTGTGTTTTGTCTGAGTTTCCTCTCTGTTTTGCTGAGTTTTGTTTGTGTTTCCTCTGTGTTTTGGCTGTGTTTTGTTTGTGTTTCCTCTGTGTTTTGACTGAGTTTCCTCTGTGTTTTGGCTGAGTTTTGTTTGTGTTTACTCTGTGTTTGGGCTGAGTTTTGGCTGAGTTTCCACTGAGTTTTGGCTGTGTTTTGGCAGAGTTTTGTTTGTGTTTCCTCTGTGTTTCCTCTGTGTTTTGACTGTGTTTTGGCTGAGTTTCCTCTGTGTTTGGGCTGAGTTTCGTTTGTGTTTTCTCTGTGTTTTGGCTGAATTTTGGCTGAGTTTCCTCTGTGTTTTGGCTGAGTATCCTCTGTGTTTCCTCTGTGTTTTGGCTGAGTTTTGTTTGTGTTTCCTCTGTGTTTGGGCTGAGTTTCCTCTGTGATTTGGCTGTGTTTTTGCTGAGTTTTGGCTGAGTTTCCTCTGTGTTTTGACTGAGTTTCCTCTGTGTTTACTCTGTGTTTCCTCTGTGTTTTGGCTGAGTTTCCTTTGTGTTTTGGCTGAGTTTTGTTTGTGTTTCCTCTGTGTTTTGGATGACTTTTGTTTGTGTTTCCTCTGTGTTTTATCTGTGTTTTGGCTGAGTTTTGTTTGTCTTTCCTCTGTGTTTTGGCTGAGTTTTGTTTGTCTTTCCTCTGTGTTTTGGCTTTGTTTTGTTTGAGTTTCCTCTGTGTTTTGGCTGTGTTTTGGCTGAGTTTTGTTTGTATTTCTTCTGTGTTTGGGCTGAGTTTCGTTTGTGTTTCCTCTGTGTTTTGGCTGAGTTTTGGCTGAGTTTCCTCTGTGTTTTGGCTGTGTTTTGGCTGAGTTTTGGCTGGGTTTTGGCTGAGTTTCCTCTGTGTTTTGGCTGAGTTTTGTTTGTGTTTCTTCTGTGTTTGGGCTGAGTTTCCTCTGTGATTTGGCTGTGTTTTTGCTGAATTTTGGCTGAGTTTCCTCTGTGTTTTGGCTGTGTTTTGGCTGAGTTTTGTTTGTGTTTCCTCTGTGTTTTTAGCTGAGTTTCCTCTGTGTTTTGGTTGAGTTTTGTTTGTGTTTCCTCTGTGTTTTGGCTGAGTTTTGTTTGTGTTTCCTCTGTGTTTTCTCTGTGTTTTGGCTGAGTTTTGTTTGTGTTTCCTCTGTGTTTTGGCTGTGTTTTTGCTGAGTTTTGTTTGTGTTTCCTATGAGTTTTGTTTGTATATCCTCTGTGTTTTGGATGAGTTTCCTCCTTGTTTTGGCTGAGTTTTGTTTGTGTTTCCTCTGTGTTTTGGCTGAGCAACCTCTGTGTTTCCTCTGTGTTTGGGCTGAGTTTCCTCTTAGTTTTGGCTGTGTTTTTGCTGAGTTTTGGCTGAGTTTCCTCTGTGTTTTGGCTGTGTTTTGACTGAGTTTTGTTTGTGTTTCCTCTGTGTTTTGGCTGAGTTTCCTCTGTGTTTTGACTGAGTTTTGTTTGTGTTTCCTCTGTGTTTTGGATGAGTTTCCTCTGTGTTTTGGCTGAGTTTTGTTTGTGTTTCCTCTGTGTTTTGGCTGAGCATCCTCTGTGTTTTCTCTGTGTTTTGGCTAAGTTTTGTTTGTGTTTCCTCTGTGTTTTGGCTGTGTTTTGTTTGTGTTTCTTCTGTGTTTTTGCTGAGTTTCCTCTGTGTTTTGGCTGAGTATCCTCTGTGTTTCCTCTGTGTTTTGGCTGAGTTTTGTTTGTGTTTCCTCTGTGTTTTCTCTGTGTTTTGGCTGAGTTTTGTTTGTCTTTCCTCTGTGTTTTGGCTTTGTTTTGTTTGTGTTTCCTATGTGTTTTGGCTGAGTTTCCTCTGTGTTTTGGCTGAGTTTCGTTTGTGTTTGCTCTGTGTTTTGGCTGAGTTTTGTTTGTCTTTCCTCTGTGTTTTGGCTGTGTTTTGGCTGTGTTTTGTTTGTGTTTCCTATGTGTTTTGGCTGAGTTTTGGCTGAGTTTCCTCTGTGTTTTGGCTGTGTTTTGGCTGTGTTTTTGCTGAGTTTTGTTTGTGTTTCCTCTGAGTTTTGGCTGTGTTTTTGCTGAGTTTTGTTTGTTTTTCCTCTGTGTTTTGGCTGTGTTTTGGCTGTGTTTTGTTTGTGTTTCCTATGTGTTTTGGCTGAGTTTTGGCTGAGTTTCCTCTGTGTTTTGGCTGTGTTTTGGCTGAGTTTTGGCTGGGTTTTGGCTGAGTTTCCTCTGTGTTTTGGCTGAGTTTCCTCTGTGTTTTGGCTGTGTTTTGGCTGAGTTTTGTTTGTGTTATCTCTGTGTTTTGGCTGAGTTTTGTTTGTGTTTCCTCTGTGATTTGGCTGTGTTTTTGCTGAGTTTTGGCTGAGTTTCCTCTGTGTTTTGGCTGTGTTTTGGCTGAGATTTGTTTGTGTTTCCTCTGTGTTTTGGCTGAGTTTCCTCTGTGTTTACTCTGTGTTTTGTTTGTGTTTCCTCTGTGTTTCCTCTGTGTTTTGGCTGAGTTTCCTTTGTGTTTTGGCTGAGTTTTGTTTGTGTTTCCTCTGTGTTTTGGATGAGTTTCCTCTGTGTTTTGGTTGAGTTTTGTTTGTGTGTCCTCTGTGTTTTGGCTGAGTTTTGTTTGTGTTTCCTCTGTGTTTTATCTGTGTTTTGGCTGAGTTTTGTTTGTCTTTCCTCTGTGTTTTGGCTGAGTTTTGTTTGTCTTTCCTCTGTGTTTTGGCTTTGTTTTGTTTGAGTTTCCTCTGTGTTTTGGCTGTGTTTTGGCTGAGTTTCCTCTGTGTTTTGGCTGTGTTTTGGCTGAGTTTTGTTTGTATTTCTTCTGTGTTTGGGCTGAGTTTCGTTTGTGTTTCCTCTGTGTTTTGGCTGAGTTTTGGCTGAGTTTCCTCTGAGTTTCGTTTGTGTTTCCTCTGTGTTTTGGCTGAGTTTTGGCTGAGTTTCCTCTGTGTTTTGGCTGTGTTTTGGCTGTGTTTTGGCTGTGTTTTGGCTGTGTTTTGGCTGTGTTTTGGCTGTGTTTTGGCTGAGTTTTGTTTGTGTTTCCTCTGTGTTTTGGCTGAGCAACCTCTGTGTTTCCTCTGTGTTTGGGCTGAGTTTCCTCTTAGTTTTGGCTGTGTTTTTGCTGAGTTTTGGCTGAGTTTCCTCCGTGTTTTGGCTGTCTTTTGACTGAGTTTTGTTTGTGTTTCCTCTGTGTTTTGGCTGAGTTTCCTCTGTGTTTTGACTGAGTTTTGTTTGTGTTTCCTCTGTGTTTTGGATGAGTTTCCTCTGTGTTTTGGCTGAGTTTTGTTTGTGTTTCCTCTGTGTTTTGGCTGAGCATCCTCTGTGTTTTCTCTGTGTTTTGGCTAAGTTTTGTTTGTGTTTCCTCTGTGTTTTGGCTGTGTTTTGTTTGTGTTTCTTCTGTGTTTTTGCTGAGTTTCCTCTGTGTTTTGGCTGAGTATCCTCTGTGTTTCCTCTGTGTTTTGGCTGAGTTTTGTTTGTGTTTCCTCTGTGTTTTCTCTGTGTTTTGGCTGAGTTTTGTTTGTCTTTCCTCTGTGTTTTGGCTTTGTTTTGTTTGTGTTTCCTATGTGTTTTGGCTGAGTTTCCTCTGTGTTTTGGCTGAGTTTCGTTTGTGTTTGCTCTGTGTTTTGGCTGAGTTTTGTTTGTCTTTCCTCTGTGTTTTGGCTGTGTTTTGGCTGTGTTTTGTTTGTGTTTCCTATGTGTTTTGGCTGAGTTTTGGCTGAGTTTCCTCTGTGTTTTGGCTGTGTTTTGGCTGTGTTTTGGCTGTGTTTTTGCTGAGTTTTGTTTGTCTTTCCTCTGTGTTTTGGCTGTGTTTTGGCTGTGTTTTTTTGTGTTTCCTATGTGTTTTGGCTGAGCATCCTCTGTGTTTCCTCTGTGTTTGGGCTGAGTTTCCTCTGTGTTTT
The DNA here is from genome assembly GCA_963082975.1 of Labia minor. Lineage (NCBI taxonomy): Eukaryota > Metazoa > Arthropoda > Insecta > Dermaptera > Spongiphoridae > Labia > Labia minor. Next base: position 34,316,605 of record OY720350.1, on the reverse strand, counting down.
GGCTGTGTTTTTGCTGAGTTTTGTCTGTGTTTCCTCTGTGTTTTGGCTGAGTTTCCTCTCTGTTTTGCTGAGTTTTGTTTGTGTTTCCTCTGTGTTTTGGCTGTGTTTTGTTTGTGTTTCCTCTGTGTTTTGGCTGAGTTTCCTCTGTGTTTTGGCTGAGTTTTGTTTGTGTTTCCTCTGTGTTTTGGCAGAGTTTTGGCTGAGTTTCCTCTGTGTTTTGGCTGTGTTTTGGCTGAGTTTTGTTTGTGTTTCTTCTGTGTTTGGGCTGAGTTTCCTCTGTGATTTGGCTGTGTTTTTGCTGAATTTTGGCTGAGTTTCCTCTGTGTTTTGGCTGTGTTTTGGCTGAGTTTTGTTTGTGTTTCCTCTGTGTTTTTGGCTGAGTTTCCTCTGTGTTTTGGTTGAGTTTTGTTTGTGTTTCCTCTGTGTTTTGGCTGAGTTTTGTTTGTGTTTCCTCTGTGTTTTCTCTGTGTTTTGGCTGAGTTTTGTTTGTGTTTCCTCTGTGTTTTGGCTGTGTTTTTGCTGAGTTTTGTTTGTGTTTCCTATGAGTTTTGTTTGTATATCCTCTGTGTTTTGGATGAGTTTCCTCTGTGTTTTGGCTGAGTTTTGTTTGTGTTTCCTCTGTGTTTTGGCTGAGCAACCTCTGTGTTTCCTCTGTGTTTGGGCTGTGTTTTGACTGAGTTTTGTTTGTGTTTCCTCTGTGTTTTGGCTGAGTTTCCTCTGTGTTTTGACTGAGTTTTGTTTGTGTTTCCTCTGTGTTTTGGATGAGTTTCCTCTGTGTTTTGGCTGAGTTTTGTTTGTGTTTCCTCTGTGTTTTGGCTGAGCATCCTCTGTGTTTTCTCTGTGTTTTGGCTAAGTTTTGTTTGTGTTTCCTCTGTGTTTTGGCTGTGTTTTGTTTGTGTTTCTTCTGTGTTTTTGCTGAGTTTCCTCTGTGTTTTGGCTGAGTATCCTCTGTGTTTCCTCTGTGTTTTGGCTGAGTTTTGTTTGTGTTTCCTCTGTGTTTTCTCTGTGTTTTGGCTGAGTTTTGGCTGAGTTTTGGCTGGGCTTTGGCTGAGTTTCCTCTGTGTTTTGGCTGAGTTTTGTTTGTGTTTCTTCTGTGTTTGGGCTGAGTTTCCTCAGTGATTTGGCTGTGTTTTTGCTGAATTTTGGCTGAGTTTCCTCTGTGTTTTGGCTGTGTTTTGGCTGAGTTTTGTTTGTGTTTCCTCTGTGTTTTTGGCTGAGTTTCCTCTGTGTTTTGGTTGAGTTTTGTTTGTGTTTCCTCTGTGTTTTGGCTGAGTTTTGTTTGTGTTTCCTCTGTGTTTTCTCTGTGTTTTGGCTGAGTTTTGTTTGTGTTTCCTCTGTGTTTTGGCTGTGTTTTTGCTGAGTTTTGTTTGTGTTTCCTATGAGTTTTGTTTGTATATCCTCTGTGTTTTGGATGAGTCTCCTCTGTGTTTTGGCTGAGTTTTGTTTGTGTTTCCTCTGTGTTTTGGCTGAGCAACCTCTGTGTTTCCTCTGTGTTTGGGCTGAGTTTCCTCTTAGTTTTGGCTGTGTTTTTGCTGAGTTTTGGCTGAGTTTCCTCTGTGTTTTGGCTGTGTTTTGACTGAGTTTTGTTTGTGTTTCCTCTGTGTTTTGGCTGAGTTTCCTCTGTGTTTTGACTGAGTTTTGTTTGTGTTTTCTCTGTGTTTTGGATGAGTTTCCTCTGTGTTTTGGCTGAGTTTTGTTTGTGTTTCCTCTGTGTTTTGGCTGAGCATCCTCTGTGTTTTCTCTGTGTTTTGGCTAAGTTTTGTTTGTGTTTCCTCTGTGTTTTGGCTGTGTTTTGTTTGTGTTTCTTCTGTGTTTTTGCTGAGTTTCCTCTGTGTTTTGGCTGAGTATCCTCTGTGTTTCCTCTGTGTTTTGGCTGAGTTTTGTTTGTGTTTCCTCTGTGTTTTCTCTGTGTTTTGGCTGAGTTTTGTTTGTCTTTCCTCTGTGTTTTGGCTTTGTTTTGTTTGTGTTTCCTATGTGTTTTGGCTGAGTTTCCTCTGTGTTTTGGCTGAGTTTCGTTTGTGTTTGCTCTGTGTTTTGGCTGAGTTTTGTTTGTCTTTCCTCTGTGTTTTGGCTGTGTTTTGGCTGTGTTTTGTTTGTGTTTCCTATGTGTTTTGGCTGAGTTTTGGCTGAGTTTCCTCTGTGTTTTGGCTGTGTTTTGGCTGTGTTTTTGCTGAGTTTTGTTTGTGTTTCCTCTGTGTTTTGGCTGTGTTTTTGCTGAGTTTTGTTTGTTTTTCCTCTGTGTTTTGGCTGTGTTTTGGCTGTGTTTTGTTTGTGTTTCCTATGTGTTTTGGCTGAGTTTTGGCTGAGTTTCCTCTGTGTTTTGGCTGTGTTTTGGCTGAGTTTTGGCTGGGTTTTGGCTGAGTTTCCTCTGTGTTTTGGCTGAGTTTCCTCTGTGTTTTGGCTGTGTTTTGGCTGAGTTTTGTTTGTGTTACCTCTGTGTTTTGGCTGAGTTTTGTTTGTGTTTCCTCTGTGTTTGGGCTGAGTTTCCTCTGTGATTTGGCTGTGTTTTTGCTGAGTTTTTGCTGAGTTTCCTCTGTGTTTTGGCTGTGTTTTGGCTGAGTTTTGTTTGTGTTTCCTCTGTGTTTTGGCTGAGTTTCCTCTGTGTTTACTCTGTGTTTTGTTTGTGTTTCCTCTGTGTTTCCTCTGTGTTTTGGCTGAGTTTCCTTTGTGTTTTGGCTGAGTTTTGTTTGTGTTTCCTCTGTGTTTTGGATGAGTTTCCTCTGTGTTTTGGTTGAGTTTTGTTTGTGTGTCCTCTGTGTTTTGGCTGAGTTTTGTTTGTGTTTCCTCTGTGTTTTATCTGTGTTTTGGCTGAGTTTTGTTTGTCTTTCCTCTGTGTTTTGGCTGAGTTTTGTTTGTCTTTCCTCTGTGTTTTGGCTTTGTTTTGTTTGAGTTTCCTCTGTGTTTTGGCTGTGTTTTGGCTGAGTTTCCTCTGTGTTTTGGCTGTGTTTTGGCTGAGTTTTGTTTGTATTTCTTCTGTGTTTGGGCTGAGTTTCGTTTGTGTTTCCTCTGTGTTTTGGCTGAGTTTTGGCTGAGTTTCCTCTGAGTTTCGTTTGTGTTTCCTCTGTGTTTTGGCTGAGTTTTGGCTGAGTTTCCTCTGTGTTTTGGCTGTGTTTTGGCTGTGTTTTGGCTGTGTTTTGGCTGAGTTTTGTTTGTGTTTCCTCTGTGTTTTGGCTGAGCAACCTCTGTGTTTCCTCTGTGTTTGGGCTGAGTTTCCTCTTAGTTTTGGCTGTGTTTTTGCTGAGTTTTGGCTGAGTTTCCTCTGTGTTTTGGCTGTGTTTTGACTGAGTTTTGTTTGTGTTTCCTCTGTGTTTTGGCTGAGTTTCCTCTGTGTTTTGACTGAGTTTTGTTTGTGTTTCCTCTGTGTTTTGGATGAGTTTCCTCTGTGTTTTGGCTGAGTTTTGTTTGTGTTTCCTCTGTGTTTTGGCTGAGCATCCTCTGTGTTTTCTCTGTGTTTTGGCTAAGTTTTGTTTGTGTTTCCTCTGTGTTTTGGCTGTGTTTTGTTTGTGTTTCTTCTGTGTTTTTGCTGAGTTTCCTCTGTGTTTTGACTGAGTATCCTCTGTGTTTCCTCTGTGTTTTGGCTGAGTTTTGTTTGTGTTTCCTCTGTGTTTTCTCTGTGTTTTGGCTGAGTTTTGTTTGTCTTTCCTCTGTGTTTTGGCTTTGTTTTGTTTGTGTTTCCTATGTGTTTTGGCTGAGTTTCCTCTGTGTTTTGGCTGAGTTTCGTTTGTGTTTGCTCTGTGTTTTGGCTGAGTTTTGTTTGTCTTTCCTCTGTGTTTTGGCTGTGTTTTGGCTGTGTTTTGTTTGTGTTTCCTATGAGTTTTGGCTGAGTTTTGGCTGAGTTTCCTCTGTGTTTTGGCTGTGTTTTGGCTGTGTTTTGGCTGTGTTTTGGCTGAGTTTCCTCTGTGTTTTGGTTGAGTTTTGTTTGTGTTTCCTCTGTGTTTTGGCTGAGTTTTGTTTGTGTTTCCTCTGTGTTTTCTCTGTGTTTTGGCTGAGTTTTGTTTGTCTTTCCTCTGTGTTTTGGCTGAGTTTTGTTTGTCTTTCCTCTGTGTTTTGGCTTTGTTTTGTTTGAGTTTCCTCTGTGTTTTGGCTGTGTTTTGGCTGAGTTTCCTCTGTGTTTTGGCTGTGTTTTGGCTGAGTTTTGTTTGTATTTCTTCTGTGTTTGGGCTGAGTTTCGTTTGTGTTTCCTCTGTGTTTGGGCTGAGTTTTGGCTGAGTTTCCTCTGTGTTTTGGCTGTGTTTTGGCTGAGTTTTGGCTGGGTTTTGGCTGAGTTTCCTCTGTGTTTTGGCTGAGTTTTGTTTGTGTTTCTTCTGTGTTTGGGCTGAGTTTCCTCTGTGATTTGGCTGTGTTTTTGCTGAATTTTGGCTGAGTTTCCTCTGTGTTTTGGCTGTGTTTTGGCTGAGTTTTGTTTGTGTTTCCTCTGTGTTTTTAGCTGAGTTTCCTCTGTGTTTTGGTTGAGTTTTGTTTGTGTTTCCTCTGTGTTTTGGCTGAGTTTTGTTTGTGTTTCCTCTGTGTTTTCTCTGTGTTTTGGCTGAGTTTTGTTTGTGTTTCCTCTGTGTTTTGGCTGTGTTTTTGCTGAGTTTTGTTTGTGTTTCCTATGAGTTTTGTTTGTATATCCTCTGTGTTTTGGATGAGTTTCCTCTGTGTTTTGGCTGAGTTTTGTTTGTGTTTCCTCTGTGTTTTGGCTGAGCAACCTCTGTGTTTCCTCTGTGTTTGGGCTGAGTTTCCTCTTAGTTTTGGCTGTGTTTTTGCTGAGTTTTGGCTGAGTTTCCTCTGTGTTTTGGCTGTGTTTTGACTGAGTTTTGTTTGTGTTTCCTCTGTGTTTTGGCTGAGTTTCCTCTGTGTTTTGACTGAGTTTTGTTTGTGTTTCCTCTGTGTTTTGGATGAGTTTCCTCTGTGTTTTGGCTGAGTTTTGTTTGTGTGTCCTCTGTGTTTTGGCTGAGTTTTGTTTGTGTTTCCTCTGTGTTTTATCTGTGTTTTGGCTGAGTTTTGTTTGTCTTTCCTCTGTGTTTTGGCTGAGTTTTGTTTGTCTTTCCTCTGTGTTTTGGCTTTGTTTTGTTTGAGTTTCCTCTGTGTTTGCTCTGTGTTTTGGCTGAGTTTTGTTTGTCTTTCCTCTGTGTTTTGGCTGTGTTTTGGCTGTGTTTTGTTTGTGTTTCCTATGTGTTTTGGCTGAGTTTTGGCTGAGTTTCCTCTGTGTTTTGGCTGTGTTTTGGCTGTGTTTTTGCTGAGTTTTGTTTGTGTTTCCTCTGAGTTTTGGCTGTGTTTTTGCTGAGTTTTGTTTGTTTTTCCTCTGTGTTTTGGCTGTGTTTTGGCTGTGTTTTGTTTGTGTTTCCTATGTGTTTTGGCTGAGTTTTGGCTGAGTTTCCTCTGTGTTTTGGCTGTGTTTTGGCTGAGTTTTGGCTGGGTTTTGGCTGAGTTTCCTCTGTGTTTTGGCTGAGTTTCCTCTGTGTTTTGGCTGTGTTTTGGCTGAGTTTTGTTTGTGTTACCTCTGTGTTTTGGCTGAGTTTTGTTTGTGTTTCCTCTGTGATTTGGCTGTGTTTTTGCTGAGTTTTGGCTGAGTTTCCTCTGTGTTTTGGCTGTGTTTTGGCTGAGATTTGTTTGTGTTTCCTCTGTGTTTTGGCTGAGTTTCCTCTGTGTTTACTCTGTGTTTTGTTTGTGTTTCCTCTGTGTTTCCTCTGTGTTTTGGCTGAGTTTCCTTTGTGTTTTGGCTGAGTTTTGTTTGTGTTTCCTCTGTGTTTTGGATGAGTTTCCTCTGTGTTTTGGTTGAGTTTTGTTTGTGTGTCCTCTGTGTTTTGGCTGAGTTTTGTTTGTGTTTCCTCTGTGTTTTGGATGAGTTTCCTCTGTGTTTTGGCTTTGTTTTGTTTGAGTTTCCTCTGTGTTTTGGCTGTGTTTTGGCTGAGTTTCCTCTGTGTTTTGGCTGTGTTTTGGCTGAGTTTTGTTTGTATTTCTTCTGTGTTTGGGCTGAGTTTCGTTTGTGTTTCCTCTGTGTTTTGGCTGAGTTTTGGCTGAGTTTCCTCTGAGTTTCGTTTGTGTTTCCTCTGTGTTTTGGCTGAGTTTTGGCTGAGTTTCCTCTGTGTTTTGGCTGTGTTTTGGCTGTGTTTTGGCTGTGTTTTGGCTGTGTTTTGGCTGTGTTTTGGCTGAGTTTTGTTTGTGTTTCCTCTGTGTTTTGGCTGAGCAACCTCTGTGTTTCCTCTGTGTTTGGGCTGAGTTTCCTCTTAGTTTTGGCTGTGTTTTTGCTGAGTTTTGGCTGAGTTTCCTCCGTGTTTTGGCTGTCTTTTGACTGAGTTTTGTTTGTGTTTCCTCTGTGTTTTGGCTGAGTTTCCTCTGTGTTTTGACTGAGTTTTGTTTGTGTTTCCTCTGTGTTTTGGATGAGTTTCCTCTGTGTTTTGGCTGAGTTTTGTTTGTGTTTCCTCTGTGTTTTGGCTGAGCATCCTCTGTGTTTTCTCTGTGTTTTGGCTAAGTTTTGTTTGTGTTTCCTCTGTGTTTTGGCTGTGTTTTGTTTGTGTTTCTTCTGTGTTTTTGCTGAGTTTCCTCTGTGTTTTGGCTGAGTATCCTCTGTGTTTCCTCTGTGTTTTGGCTGAGTTTTGTTTGTGTTTCCTCTGTGTTTTCTCTGTGTTTTGGCTGAGTTTTGTTTGTCTTTCCTCTGTGTTTTGGCTTTGTTTTGTTTGTGTTTCCTATGTGTTTTGGCTGAGTTTCCTCTGTGTTTTGGCTGAGTTTCGTTTGTGTTTGCTCTGTGTTTTGGCTGAGTTTTGTTTGTCTTTCCTCTGTGTTTTGGCTGTGTTTTGGCTGTGTTTTGTTTGTGTTTCCTATGTGTTTTGGCTGAGTTTTGGCTGAGTTTCCTCTGTGTTTTGGCTGTGTTTTGGCTGTGTTTTGGCTGTGTTTTTGCTGAGTTTTGTTTGTCTTTCCTCTGTGTTTTGGCTGTGTTTTGGCTGTGTTTTTTTGTGTTTCCTATGTGTTTTGGCTGAGCATCCTCTGTGTTTCCTCTGTGTTTGGGCTGAGTTTCCTCTGTGTTTTGGCTGTGTTTTTGCTGAGTTTTGTCTGTGTTTCCTCTGTGTTTTGGCTGAGTTTCCTCTCTGTTTTGCTGAGTTTTGTTTGTGTTTCCTCTGTGTTTTGGCTGTGTTTTGTTTGTGTTTCCTCTGTGTTTTGGCTGAGTTTCCTCTGTGTTTTGGCTGAGTTTTGTTTGTGTTTCCTCTGTGTTTTGGCAGAGTTTTGGCTGAGTTTCCTCTGTGTTTTGGCTGTGTTTTGGCTGAGTTTTGTTTGTGTTTCTTCTGTGTTTGGGCTGAGTTTCCTCTGTGATTTGGCTGTGTTTTTGCTGAATTTTGGCTGAGTTTCCTCTGTGTTTTGGCTGTGTTTTGGCTGAGTTTTGTTTGTGTTTCCTCTGTGTTTTTGGCTGAGTTTCCTCTGTGTTTTGGTTGAGTTTTGTTTGTGTTTCCTCTGTGTTTTGGCTGAGTTTTGGTTGTGTTTCCTCTGTGTTTTCTCTGTGTTTTGGCTGAGTTTTGTTTGTGTTTCCTCTGTGTTTTGGCTGTGTTTTTGCTGAGTTTTGTTTGTGTTTCCTATGAGTTTTGTTTGTATATCCTCTGTGTTTTGGATGAGTTTCCTCTGTGTTTTGGCTGAGTTTTGTTTGTGTTTCCTCTGTGTTTTGGCTGAGCAACCTCTGTGTTTCCTCTGTGTTTGGGCTGTGTTTTGACTGAGTTTTGTTTGTGTTTCCTCTGTGTTTTGGCTGAGTTTCCTCTGTGTTTTGACTGAGTTTTGTTTGTGTTTCCTCTGTGTTTTGGATGAGTTTCCTCTGTGTTTTGGCTGAGTTTTGTTTGTGTTTCCTCTGTGTTTTGGCTGAGCATCCTCTGTGTTTTCTCTGTGTTTTGGCTAAGTTTTGTTTGTGTTTCCTCTGTGTTTTGGCTGTGTTTTGTTTGTGTTTCTTCTGTGTTTTTGCTGAGTTTCCTCTGTGTTTTGGCTGAGTATCCTCTGTGTTTCCTCTGTGTTTTGGCTGAGTTTTGTTTGTGTTTCCTCTGTGTTTTCTCTGTGTTTTGGCTGAGTTTTGGCTGAGTTTTGGCTGGGCTTTGGCTGAGTTTCCTCTGTGTTTTGGCTGAGTTTTGTTTGTGTTTCTTCTGTGTTTGGGCTGAGTTTCCTCTGTGATTTGGCTGTGTTTTTGCTGAATTTTGGCTGAGTTTCCTCTGTGTTTTGGCTGTGTTTTGGCTGAGTTTTGTTTGTGTTTCCTCTGTGTTTTTGGCTGAGTTTCCTCTGTGTTTTGGTTGAGTTTTGTTTGTGTTTCCTCTGTGTTTTGGCTGAGTTTTGTTTGTGTTTCCTCTGTGTTTTCTCTGTGTTTTGGCTGAGTTTTGTTTGTGTTTCCTCTGTGTTTTGGCTGTGTTTTTGCTGAGTTTTGTTTGTGTTTCCTATGAGTTTTGTTTGTATATCCTCTGTGTTTTGGATGAGTCTCCTCTGTGTTTTGGCTGAGTTTTGTTTGTGTTTCCTCTGTGTTTTGGCTGAGCAACCTCTGTGTTTCCTCTGTGTTTGGGCTGAGTTTCCTCTTAGTTTTGGCTGTGTTTTTGCTGAGTTTTGGCTGAGTTTCCTCTGTGTTTTGGCTGTGTTTTGACTGAGTTTTGTTTGTGTTTCCTCTGTGTTTTGGCTGAGTTTCCTCTGTGTTTTGACTGAGTTTTGTTTGTGTTTTCTCTGTGTTTTGGATGAGTTTCCTCTGTGTTTTGGCTGAGTTTTGTTTGTGTTTCCTCTGTGTTTTGGCTGAGCATCCTCTGTGTTTTCTCTGTGTTTTGGCTAAGTTTTGTTTGTGTTTCCTCTGTGTTTTGGCTGTGTTTTGTTTGTGTTTCTTCTGTGTTTTTGCTGAGTTTCCTCTGTGTTTTGGCTGAGTATCCTCTGTGTTTCCTCTGTGTTTTGGCTGAGTTTTGTTTGTGTTTCCTCTGTGTTTTCTCTGTGTTTTGGCTGAGTTTTGTTTGTCTTTCCTCTGTGTTTTGGCTTTGTTTTGTTTGTGTTTCCTATGTGTTTTGGCTGAGTTTCCTCTGTGTTTTGGCTGAGTTTCGTTTGTGTTTGCTCTGTGTTTTGGCTGAGTTTTGTTTGTCTTTCCTCTGTGTTTTGGCTGTGTTTTGGCTGTGTTTTGTTTGTGTTTCCTATGTGTTTTGGCTGAGTTTTGGCTGAGTTTCCTCTGTGTTTTGGCTGTGTTTTGGCTGTGTTTTTGCTGAGTTTTGTTTGTGTTTCCTCTGTGTTTTGGCTGTGTTTTTGCTGAGTTTTGTTTGTTTTTCATCTGTGTTTTGGCTGTGTTTTGGCTGTGTTTTGTTTGTGTTTCCTATGTGTTTTGGCTGAGTTTTGGCTGAGTTTCCTCTGTGTTTTGGCTGTGTTTTGGCTGAGTTTTGGCTGGGTTTTGGCTGAGTTTCCTCTGTGTTTTGGCTGAGTTTCCTCTGTGTTTTGGCTGTGTTTTGGCTGAGTTTTGTTTGTGTTACCTCTGTGTTTTGGCTGAGTTTTGTTTGTGTTTCCTCTGTGTTTGGGCTGAGTTTCCTCTGTGATTTGGCTGTGTTTTTGCTGAGTTTTTGCTGAGTTTCCTCTGTGTTTTGGCTGTGTTTTGGCTGAGTTTTGTTTGTGTTTCCTCTGTGTTTTGGCTGAGTTTCCTCTGTGTTTACTCTGTGTTTTGTTTGTGTTTCCTCTGTGTTTCCTCTGTGTTTTGGCTGAGTTTCCTTTGTGTTTTGGCTGAGTTTTGTTTGTGTTTCCTCTGTGTTTTGGATGAGTTTCCTCTGTGTTTTGGTTGAGTTTTGTTTGTGTGTCCTCTGTGTTTTGGCTTTGTTTTGTTTGAGTTTCCTCTGTGTTTTGGCTGTGTTTTGGCTGTGTTTTGGCTGAGTTTTGTTTGTATTTCTTCTGTGTTTGGGCTGAGTTTCGTTTGTGTTTCCTCTGTGTTTTGGCTGAGTTTTGGCTGAGTTTCCTCTGAGTTTCGTTTGTGTTTCCTCTGTGTTTTGGCTGAGTTTTGGCTGAGTTTCCTCTGTGTTTTGGCTGTGTTTTGGCTGTGTTTTGGCTGAGTTTTGTTTGTGTTTCCTCTGTGTTTTGGCTGAGCAACCTCTGTGTTTCCTCTGTGTTTGGGCTGAGTTTCCTCTTAGTTTTGGCTGTGTTTTTGCTGAGTTTTGGCTGAGTTTCCTCTGTGTTTTGGCTGTGTTTTGACTGAGTTTTGTTTGTGTTTCCTCTGTGTTTTGGCTGAGTTTCCTCTGTGTTTTGACTGAGTTTTGTTTGTGTTTCCTCTGTGTTTTGGATGAGTTTCCTCTGTGTTTTGGCTGAGTTTTGTTTGTGTTTCCTCTGTGTTTTGGCTGAGCATCCTCTGTGTTTTCTCTGTGTTTTGGCTAAGTTTTGTTTGTGTTTCCTCTGTGTTTTGGCTGTGTTTTGTTTGTGTTTCTTCTGTGTTTTTGCTGAGTTTCCTCTGTGTTTTGACTGAGTATCCTCTGTGTTTCCTCTGTGTTTTGGCTGAGTTTTGTTTGTGTTTCCTCTGTGTTTTCTCTGTGTTTTGGCTGAGTTTTGTTTGTCTTTCCTCTGTGTTTTGGCTTTGTTTTGTTTGTGTTTCCTATGTGTTATGGCTGAGTTTCCTCTGTGTTTTGGCTGAGTTTCGTTTGTGTTTGCTCTGTGTTTTGGCTGAGTTTTGTTTGTCTTTCCTCTGTGTTTTGGCTGTGTTTTGGCTGTGTTTTGTTTGTGTTTCCTATGAGTTTTGGCTGAGTTTTGGCTGAGTTTCCTCTGTGTTTTGGCTGTGTTTTGGCTGTGTTTTGGCTGTGTTTTGGCTGAGTTTCCTCTGTGTTTTGGTTGAGTTTTGTTTGTGTTTCCTCTGTGTTTTGGCTGAGTTTTGTTTGTGTTTCCTCTGTGTTTTCTCTGTGTTTTGGCTGAGTTTTGTTTGTGTTTCCTCTGTGTTTTGGCTGTGTTTTGGCTTTGTTTTGTTTGTGTTTCCTCTGTGTTTTGGCTGTGTTTTGGCTGAGTTTCCTCTGTGTTTTGGCTGAGTTTTGTTTGTCTTTCATCTGTGTTTTGGCTGTGTTTTGGCTGAGTTTCCTCTGTGTTTTGGCTGAGTTTTGTTTGTGTTTCCTCTGTGTTTGGGCTGAGTTTCGTTTGTGTTTCCTCTGTGTTTTGGCTGAGTTTTGGCTGAGTTTCCTCTGTGTTTTGGATGAGTTTCCTCTGTGTTTTGACTGAGTTTCCTCTGTGTTTTGGCTGAGTTTCCTCTGTGTTTTGGCTGTGTTTTTGCTGAGTTTTGTTTGTGTTTCCTCTGTGTTTTGGCTGTGTTTTTGCTGAGTTTTGTTTGTCTTTCCTCTGTGTTTTGGCTGTGTTTTGGCTGTGTTTTTTTGTGTTTCCTATGTGTTTTGGCTGAGCATCCTCTGTGTTTCCTCTGTGTTTGGGCTGAGTTTCCTCTGTGTTTTGGCTGTGTTTTTGCTGAGATTTGTCTGTGTTTCCTCTGTGTTTTGGCTGTGTTTTGTTTGTGTTTCCTCTGTGTTTTGTTTGTGTTTCCTCTGTGTTTTGGCTGAGTTTCCTCTGTGTTTCCTCTGTGTTTGGGCTGAGTTTCCTCTGTGTTTTGGCTGTGTTTTTGCTGAGTTTTGTCTGTGTTTCCTCTGTGTTTTGGCTGAGTTTCCTCTCTGTTTTGCTGAGTTTTGTTTGTGTTTCCTCTGTGTTTTGGCTGTGTTTTGTTTGTGTTTCCTCTGTGTTTTGACTGAGTTTCCTCTGTGTTTTGGCTGAGTTTTGTTTGTGTTTACTCTGTGTTTGGGCTGAGTTTTGGCTGAGTTTCCACTGAGTTTTGGCTGTGTTTTGGCAGAGTTTTGTTTGTGTTTCCTCTGTGTTTCCTCTGTGTTTTGAATGTGTTTTGGCTGAGTTTCCTCTGTGTTTGGGCTGAGTTTCGTTTGTGTTTTCTCTGTGTTTTGGCTGAATTTTGGCTGAGTTTCCTCTGTGTTTTGGCTGAGTATCCTCTGTGTTTCCTCTGTGTTTTGGCTGAGTTTTGTTTGTGTTTCCTCTGTGTTTGGGCTGAGTTTCCTCTGTGATTTGGCTGTGTTTTTGCTGAGTTTTGGCTGAGTTTCCTCTGTGTTTTGACTGAGTTTCCTCTGTGTTTACTCTGTGTTTCCTCTGTGTTTTGGCTGAGTTTCCTTTGTGTTTTGGCTGAGTTTTGTTTGTGTTTCCTCTGTGTTTTGGATGAGTTTTGTTTGTGTTTCCTCTGTGTTTTATCTGTGTTTTGGCTGAGTTTTGTTTGTCTTTCCTCTGTGTTTTGGCTGAGTTTTGTTTGTCTTTCCTCTGTGTTTTGGCTTTGTTTTGTTTGAGTTTCCTCTGTGTTTTGGCTGTGTTTTGGCTGAGTTTCCTCTGTGTTTTGGCTGTGTTTTGGCTGAGTTTTGTTTGTATTTCTTCTGTGTTTGGGCTGAGTTTCGTTTGTGTTTCCTCTGTGTTTTGGCTGAGTTTTGGCTGAGTTTCCTCTGTGTTTTGGCTGTGTTTTGGCTGAGTTTTGGCTGGGTTTTGGCTGAGTTTCCTCTGTGTTTTGGCTGAGTTTTGTTTGTGTTTCTTCTGTGTTTGGGCTGAGTTTCCTCTGTGATTTGGCTGTGTTTTTGCTGAATTTTGGCTGAGTTTCCTCTGTGTTTTGGCTGTGTTTTGGCTGAGTTTTGTTTGTGTTTCCTCTGTGTTTTTAGCTGAGTTTCCTCTGTGTTTTGGTTGAGTTTTGTTTGTGTTTCCTCTGTGTTTTGGCTGAGTTTTGTTTGTGTTTCCTCTGTGTTTTCTCTGTGTTTTGGCTGAGTTTTGTTTGTGTTTCCTCTGTGTTTTGGCTGTGTTTTTGCTGAGTTTTGTTTGTGTTTCCTATGAGTTTTGTTTGTATATCCTCTGTGTTTTGGATGAGTTTCCTCTGTGTTTTGGCTGAGTTTTGTTTGTGTTTCCTCTGTGTTTTGGCTGAGCAACCTCTGTGTTTCCTCTGTGTTTGGGCTGAGTTTCCTCTTAGTTTTGGCTGTGTTTTTGCTGAGTTTTGGCTGAGTTTCCTCTGTGTTTTGGCTGTGTTTTGACTGAGTTTTGTTTGTGTTTCCTCTGTGTTTTGGATGAGTTTCCTCTGTGTTTTGGCTGAGTTTTGTTTGTGTTTCCTCTGTGTTTTGGCTGAGCATCCTCTGTGTTTTCTCTGTGTTTTGGCTAAGTTTTGTTTGTGTTTCCTCTGTGTTTTGGCTGTGTTTTGTTTGTGTTTCTTCTGTGTTTTTGCTGAGTTTCCTCTGTGTTTTGGCTGAGTATCCTCTGTGTTTCCTCTGTGTTTGGGCTGAGTTTCCTCTGTGTTTTGGCTGTGTTTTTGCTGAGTTTTGTCTGTGTTTCCTCTGTGTTTTGGCTTAGTTTCCTCTGTGTTTTGCTGAGTTTTGTTTGTGTTTCCTCTGTGTTTTGGCTGAGTTTCCTCTGTGTTTTGGCTGAGTATCCTCTGTGTTTTGGCTGAGTTTCCTCTGTGTTTTGGCTGAGTTTTGTTTGTGTTTACTCTGTGTTTGGGCTGAGTTTCGTTTGTGTTTCCTCTGTGTTTTGGCTGAGTTTCCTCTGTGTTTTGGCTGTGTTTTGGATGAGTTTGCTCTGTGTTTTGGCTGTGTTTTGGCTGAGTTTTGTTTGTGTTTCCTCTGTGTTTTGGCTGTGTTTTTGCTGAGTTTTGTTTGTCTTTCCTCTGTGTTTTGGCTGTGTTTTGGCTGTGTTTTTTTGTGTTTCCTATGTGTTTTGGCTGAGCATCCTCTGTGTTTCCTCTGTGTTTGGGCTGAGTTTCCTCTGTGTTTTGGCTGTGTTTTTGCTGAGTTTTGTCTGTGTTTCCTCTGTGTTTTGGCTGAGTTTTGTTTGTGTTTCCTCTGTGTTTTGGCTGAGCAACCTCTGTGTTTCCTCTGTGTTTGGGCTGTGTTTTGACTGAGTTTTGTTTGTGTTTCCTCTGTGTTTTGGCTGAGTTTCCTCTGTGTTTTGACTGAGTTTTGTTTGTGTTTCCTCTGTGTTTTGGATGAGTTTCCTCTGTGTTTTGGCTGAGTTTTGTTTGTGTTTCCTCTGTGTTTTGGCTGAGCATCCTCTGTGTTTTCTCTGTGTTTTGGCTAAGTTTTGTTTGTGTTTCCTCTGTGTTTTGGCTGTGTTTTGTTTGTGTTTCTTCTGTGTTTTTGCTGAGTTTCCTCTGTGTTTTGGCTGAGTATCCTCTGTGTTTCCTCTGTGTTTTGGCTGAGTTTTGTTTGTGTTTCCTCTGTGTTTTCTCTGTGTTTTGGCTGAGTTTTGGCTGAGTTTTGGCTGGGCTTTGGCTGAGTTTCCTCTGTGTTTTGGCTGAGTTTTGTTTGTGTTTCTTCTGTGTTTGGGCTGAGTTTCCTCTGTGATTTGGCTGTGTTTTTGCTGAATTTTGGCTGAGTTTCCTCTGTGTTTTGGCTGTGTTTTGGCTGAGTTTTGTTTGTGTTTCCTCTGTGTTTTTGGCTGAGTTTCCTCTGTGTTTTGGTTGAGTTTTGTTTGTGTTTCCTCTGTATTTTGGCTGAGTTTTGTTTGTGTTTCCTCTGTGTTTTCTCTGTGTTTTGGCTGAGTTTTGTTTGTGTTTCCTCTGTGTTTTGGCTGTGTTTTTGCTGAGTTTTGTTTGTGTTTCCTATGAGTTTTGTTTGTATATCCTCTGTGTTTTGGATGAGTCTCCTCTGTGTTTTGGCTGAGTTTTGTTTGTGTTTCCTCTGTGTTTTGGCTGAGCAACCTCTGTGTTTCCTCTGTGTTTGGGCTGAGTTTCCTCTTAGTTTTGGCTGTGTTTTTGCTGAGTTTTGGCTGAGTTTCCTCTGTGTTTTGGCTGTGTTTTGACTGAGTTTTGTTTGTGTTTCCTCTGTGTTTTGGCTGAGTTTCCTCTGTGTTTTGACTGAGTTTTGTTTGTGTTTCCTCTGTGTTTTGGATGAGTTTCCTCTGTGTTTTGGCTGAGTTTTGTTTGTGTTTCCTCTGTGTTTTGGCTGAGCATCCTCTGTGTTTTCTCTGTGTTTTGGCTAAGTTTTGTTTGTGTTTCCTCTGTGTTTTGGCTGTGTTTTGTTTGTGTTTCTTCTGTGTTTTTGCTGAGTTTCCTCTGTGTTTTGGCTGAGTATCCTCTGTGTTTCCTCTGTGTTTTGGCTGAGTTTTGTTTGTGTTTCCTCTGTGTTTTCTCTGTGTTTTGGCTGAGTTTTGTTTGTCTTTCCTCTGTGTTTTGGCTTTGTTTTGTTTGTGTTTCCTATGTGTTTTGGCTGAGTTTCCTCTGTGTTTTGGCTGAGTTTCGTTTGTGTTTGCTCTGTGTTTTGGCTGAGTTTTGTTTGTCTTTCCTCTGTGTTTTGGCTGTGTTTTGGCTGTGTTTTGTTTGTGTTTCCTATGTGTTTTGGCTGAGTTTTGGCTGAGTTTCCTCTGTGTTTTGGCTGTGTTTTGGCTGTGTTTTTGCTGAGTTTTGTTTGTGTTTCCTCTGTGTTTTGGCTGTGTTTTTGCTGAGTTTTGTTTGTTTTTCCTCTGTGTTTTGGCTGTGTTTTGGCTGTGTTTTGTTTGTGTTTCCTATGTGTTTTGGCTGAGTTTTGGCTGAGTTTCCTCTGTGTTTTGGCTGTGTTTTGGCTGAGTTTTGGCTGGGTTTTGGCTGAGTTTCCTCTGTGTTTTGGCTGAGTTTCCTCTGTGTTTTGGCTGTGTTTTGGCTGAGTTTTGTTTGTGTTACCTCTGTGTTTTGGCTGAGTTTTGTTTGTGTTTCCTCTGTGTTTGGGCTGAGTTTCCTCTGTGATTTGGCTGTGTTTTTGCTGAGTTTTTGCTGAGTTTCCTCTGTGTTTTGGCTGTGTTTTGGCTGAGTTTTGTTTGTGTTTCCTCTGTGTTTTGGCTGAGTTTCCTCTGTGTTTACTCTGTGTTTTGTTTGTGTTTCCTCTGTGTTTCCTCTGTGTTTTGGCTGAGTTTCCTTTGTGTTTTGGCTGAGTTTTGTTTGTGTTTCCTCTGTGTTTTGGATGAGTTTCCTCTGTGTTTTGGTTGAGTTTTGTTTGTGTGTCCTCTGTGTTTTGGCTGAGTTTTGTTTGTGTTTCCTCTGTGTTTTATCTGTGTTTTGGCTGAGTTTTGTTTGTCTTTCCTCTGTGTTTTGGCTGAGTTTTGTTTGTCTTTCCTCTGTGTTTTGGCTTTGTTTTGTTTGAGTTTCCTCTGTGTTTTGGCTGTGTTTTGGCTGAGTTTCCTCTGTGTTTTGGCTGTGTTTTGGCTGAGTTTTGTTTGTATTTCTTCTGTGTTTGGGCTGAGTTTCGTTTGTGTTTCCTCTGTGTTTTGGCTGAGTTTTGGCTGAGTTTCCTCTGAGTTTCGTTTGTGTTTCCTCTGTGTTTTGGCTGAGTTTTGGCTGAGTTTCCTCTGTGTTTTGGCTGAGCAACCTCTGTGTTTCCTCTGTGTTTGGGCTGAGTTTCCTCTTAGTTTTGGCTGTGTTTTTGCTGAGTTTTGGCTGAGTTTCCTCTGTGTTTTGGCTGTGTTTTGACTGAGTTTTGTTTGTGTTTCCTCTGTGTTTTGGCTGAGTTTCCTCTGTGTTTTGACTGAGTTTTGTTTGTGTTTCCTCTGTGTTTTGGATGAGTTTCCTCTGTGTTTTGGCTGAGTTTTGTTTGTGTTTCCTCTGTGTTTTGGCTGAGCATCCTCTGTGTTTTCTCTGTGTTTTGGCTAAGTTTTGTTTGTGTTTCCTCTGTGTTTTGGCTGTGTTTTGTTTGTGTTTCTTCTGTGTTTTTGCTGAGTTTCCTCTGTGTTTTGGCTGAGTATCCTCTGTGTTTCCTCTGTGTTTTGGCTGAGTTTTGTTTGTGTTTCCTCTGTGTTTTCTCTGTGTTTTGGCTGAGTTTTGTTTGTCTTTCCTCTGTGTTTTGGCTTTGTTTTGTTTGTGTTTCCTATGTGTTTTGGCTGAGTTTCCTCTGTGTTTTGGCTGAGTTTCGTTTGTGTTTGCTCTGTGTTTTGGCTGAGTTTTGTTTGTCTTTCCTCTGTGTTTTGGCTGTGTTTTGGCTGTGTTTTGTTTGTGTTTCCTATGAGTTTTGGCTGAGTTTTGGCTGAGTTTCCTCTGTGTTTTGGCTGTGTTTTGGCTGTGTTTTGGCTGTGTTTTGGCTGAGTTTCCTCTGTGTTTTGGTTGAGTTTTGTTTGTGTTTCCTCTGTGTTTTGGCTGAGTTTTGTTTGTGTTTCCTCTGTGTTTTCTCTGTGTTTTGGCTGAGTTTTGTTTGTGTTTCCTCTGTGTTTTGGCTGTGTTTTGGCTTTGTTTTGTTTGTGTTTCCTCTGTGTTTTGGCTGTGTTTTGGCTGAGTTTCCTCTGTGTTTTGGCTGAGTTTTGTTTGTCTTTCATCTGTGTTTTGGCTGTGTTTTGGCTGAGTTTCCTCTGTGTTTTGGCTGAGTTTTGTTTGTGTTTCCTCTGTGTTTGGGCTGAGTTTCGTTTGTGTTTCCTCTGTGTTTTGGCTGAGTTTTGGCTGAGTTTCCTCTGTGTTTTGGATGAGTTTCCTCTGTGTTTTGGCTGAGTTTCCTCTGTGTTTTGGCTGTGTTTTTGCTGAGTTTTGTTTGTGTTTCCTCTGTGTTTTGGCTGTGTTTTTGCTGAGTTTTGTTTGTCTTTCCTCTGTGTTTTGGCTGTGTTTTGGCTGTGTTTTTTTGTGTTTCCTATGTGTTTTGGCTGAGCATCCTCTGTGTTTCCTCTGTGTTTGGGCTGAGTTTCCTCTGTGTTTTGGCTGTGTTTTTGCTGAGTTTTGTCTGTGTTTCCTCTGTGTTTTGGCTGTGTTTTGTTTGTGTTTCCTCTGTGTTTTGTTTGTGTTTCCTCTGTGTTTTGGCTGAGTTTCCTCTGTGTTTCCTCTGTGTTTGGGCTGAGTTTCCTCTGTGTTTTGGCTGTGTTTTTGCTGAGTTTTGTCTGTGTTTCCTCTGTGTTTTGGCTGAGTTTCCTCTCTGTTTTGCTGAGTTTTGTTTGTGTTTCCTGTGTTTTGGCTGTGTTTTGTTTGTGTTTCCTCTGTGTTTTGACTGAGTTTCCTCTGTGTTTTGGCTGAGTTTTGTTTGTGTTTACTCTGTGTTTGGGCTGAGTTTTGGCTGAGTTTCCACTGAGTTTTGGCTGTGTTTTGGCAGAGTTTTGTTTGTGTTTCCTCTGTGTTTCCTCTGTGTTTTGACTGTGTTTTGGCTGAGTTTCCTCTGTGTTTGGGCTGAGTTTCGTTTGTGTTTTCTCTGTGTTTTGGCTGAATTTTGGCTGAGTTTCCTCTGTGTTTTGGCTGAGTATCCTCTGTGTTTCCTCTGTGTTTTGGCTGAGTTTTGTTTGTGTTTCCTCTGTGTTTGGGCTGAGTTTCCTCTGTGATTTGGCTGTGTTTTTGCTGAGTTTTGGCTGAGTTTCCTCTGTGTTTTGACTGAGTTTCCTCTGTGTTTACTCTGTGTTTCCTCTGTGTTTTGGCTGAGTTTCCTTTGTGTTTTGGCTGAGTTTTGTTTGTGTTTCCTCTGTGTTTTGGATGAGTTTTGTTTGTGTTTCCTCTGTGTTTTATCTGTGTTTTGGCTGAGTTTTGTTTGTCTTTCCTCTGTGTTTTGGCTGAGTTTTGTTTGTCTTTCCTCTGTGTTTTGGCTTTGTTTTGTTTGAGTTTCCTCTGTGTTTTGGCTGTGTTTTGGCTGAGTTTCCTCTGTGTTTTGGCTGTGTTTTGGCTGAGTTTTGTTTGTATTTCTTCTGTGTTTGGGCTGAGTTTCGTTTGTGTTTCCTCTGTGTTTTGGCTGAGTTTTGGCTGAGTTTCCTCTGTGTTTTGGCTGTGTTTTGGCTGAGTTTTGGCTGGGTTTTGGCTGAGTTTCCTCTGTGTTTTGGCTGAGTTTTGTTTGTGTTTCTTCTGTGTTTGGGCTGAGTTTCCTCTGTGATTTGGCTGTGTTTTTGCTGAATTTTGGCTGAGTTTCCTCTGTGTTTTGGCTGTGTTTTGGCTGAGTTTTGTTTGTGTTTCCTCTGTGTTTTTAGCTGAGTTTCCTCTGTGTTTTGGTTGAGTTTTGTTTGTGTTTCCTCTGTGTTTTGGCTGAGTTTTGTTTGTGTTTCCTCTGTGTTTTCTCTGTGTTTTGGCTGAGTTTTGTTTGTGTTTCCTCTGTGTTTTGGCTGTGTTTTTGCTGAGTTTTGTTTGTGTTTCCTATGAGTTTTGTTTGTATATCCTCTGTGTTTTGGATGAGTTTCCTCTGTGTTTTGGCTGAGTTTTGTTTGTGTTTCCTCTGTGTTTTGGCTGAGCAACCTCTGTGTTTCCTCTGTGTTTGGGCTGAGTTTCCTCTTAGTTTTGGCTGTGTTTTTGCTGAGTTTTGGCTGAGTTTCCTCTGTGTTTTGGCTGTGTTTTGACTGAGTTTTGTTTGTGTTTCCTCTGTGTTTTGGATGAGTTTCCTCTGTGTTTTGGCTGAGTTTTGTTTGTGTTTCCTCTGTGTTTTGGCTGAGCATCCTCTGTGTTTTCTCTGTGTTTTGGCTAAGTTTTGTTTGTGTTTCCTCTGTGTTTTGGCTGTGTTTTGTTTGTGTTTCTTCTGTGTTTTTGCTGAGTTTCCTCTGTGTTTTGGCTGAGTATCCTCTGTGTTTCCTCTGTGTTTGGGCTGAGTTTCCTCTGTGTTTTGGCTGTGTTTTTGCTGAGTTTTGTCTGTGTTTCCTCTGTGTTTTGGCTTAGTTTCCTCTGTGTTTTGCTGAGTTTTGTTTGTGTTTCCTCTGTGTTTTGGCTGAGTTTCCTCTGTGTTTTGGCTGAGTATCCTCTGTGTTTTGGCTGAGTTTCCTCTGTGTTTTGGCTGAGTTTCGTTTGTGTTTCCTCTGTGTTTTGGCTGAGTTTCCTCTGTGTTTTGGCTGTGTTTTGGATGAGTTTGCTCTGTGTTTTGGCTGTGTTTTGGCTGAGTTTTGTTTGTGTTTCCTCTGTGTTTTGGCTGTGTTTTTGCTGAGTTTTGTTTGTCTTTCCTCTGTGTTTTGGCTGTGTTTTGGCTGTGTTTTTTTGTGTTTCCTATGTGTTTTGGCTGAGCATCCTCTGTGTTTCCTCTGTGTTTGGGCTGAGTTTCCTCTGTGTTTTGGCTGTGTTTTTGCTGAGTTTTGTCTGTGTTTCCTCTGTGTTTTGGCTGAGTTTTGTTTGTGTTTCCTCTGTGTTTTGGCTGAGCAACCTCTGTGTTTCCTCTGTGTTTGGGCTGTGTTTTGACTGAGTTTTGTTTGTGTTTCCTCTGTGTTTTGGCTGAGTTTCCTCTGTGTTTTGACTGAGTTTTGTTTGTGTTTCCTCTGTGTTTTGGATGAGTTTCCTCTGTGTTTTGGCTGAGTTTTGTTTGTGTTTCCTCTGTGTTTTGGCTGAGCATCCTCTGTGTTTTCTCTGTGTTTTGGCTAAGTTTTGTTTGTGTTTCCTCTGTGTTTTGGCTGTGTTTTGTTTGTGTTTCTTCTGTGTTTTTGCTGAGTTTCCTCTGTGTTTTGGCTGAGTATCCTCTGTGTTTCCTCTGTGTTTTGGCTGAGTTTTGTTTGTGTTTCCTCTGTGTTTTCTCTGTGTTTTGGCTGAGTTTTGGCTGAGTTTTGGCTGGGCTTTGGCTGAGTTTCCTCTGTGTTTTGGCTGAGTTTTGTTTGTGTTTCTTCTGTGTTTGGGCTGAGTTTCCTCTGTGATTTGGCTGTGTTTTTGCTGAATTTTGGCTGAGTTTCCTCTGTGTTTTGGCTGTGTTTTGGCTGAGTTTTGTTTGTGTTTCCTCTGTGTTTTTGGCTGAGTTTCCTCTGTGTTTTGGTTGAGTTTTGTTTGTGTTTCCTCTGTATTTTGGCTGAGTTTTGTTTGTGTTTCCTCTGTGTTTTCTCTGTGTTTTGGCTGAGTTTTGTTTGTGTTTCCTCTGTGTTTTGGCTGTGTTTTTGCTGAGTTTTGTTTGTGTTTCCTATGAGTTTTGTTTGTATATCCTCTGTGTTTTGGATGAGTCTCCTCTGTGTTTTGGCTGAGTTTTGTTTGTGTTTCCTCTGTGTTTTGGCTGAGCAACCTCTGTGTTTCCTCTGTGTTTGGGCTGAGTTTCCTCTTAGTTTTGGCTGTGTTTTTGCTGAGTTTTGGCTGAGTTTCCTCTGTGTTTTGGCTGTGTTTTGACTGAGTTTTGTTTGTGTTTCCTCTGTGTTTTGGCTGAGTTTCCTCTGTGTTTTGACTGAGTTTTGTTTGTGTTTCCTCTGTGTTTTGGATGAGTTTCCTCTGTGTTTTGGCTGAGTTTTGTTTGTGTTTCCTCTGTGTTTTGGCTGAGCATCCTCTGTGTTTTCTCTGTGTTTTGGCTAAGTTTTGTTTGTGTTTCCTCTGTGTTTTGGCTGTGTTTTGTTTGTGTTTCTTCTGTGTTTTTGCTGAGTTTCCTCTGTGTTTTGGCTGAGTATCCTCTGTGTTTCCTCTGTGTTTTGGCTGAGTTTTGTTTGTGTTTCCTCTGTGTTTTCTCTGTGTTTTGGCTGAGTTTTGTTTGTCTTTCCTCTGTGTTTTGGCTTTGTTTTGTTTGTGTTTCCTATGTGTTTTGGCTGAGTTTCCTCTGTGTTTTGGCTGAGTTTCGTTTGTGTTTGCTCTGTGTTTTGGCTGAGTTTTGTTTGTCTTTCCTCTGTGTTTTGGCTGTGTTTTGGCTGTGTTTTGTTTGTGTTTCCTATGTGTTTTGGCTGAGTTTTGGCTGAGTTTCCTCTGTGTTTTGGCTGTGTTTTGGCTGTGTTTTTGCTGAGTTTTGTTTGTGTTTCCTCTGTGTTTTGGCTGTGTTTTTGCTGAGTTTTGTTTGTTTTTCCTCTGTGTTTTGGCTGTGTTTTGGCTGAGTTTTGTTTGTGTTACCTCTGTGTTTTGGCTGAGTTTTGTTTGTGTTTCCTCTGTGTTTGGGCTGAGTTTCCTCTGTGATTTGGCTGTGTTTTTGCTGAGTTTTTGCTGAGTTTCCTCTGTGTTTTGGCTGTGTTTTGGCTGAGTTTTGTTTGTGTTTCCTCTGTGTTTTGGCTGAGTTTCCTCTGTGTTTACTCTGTGTTTTGTTTGTGTTTCCTCTGTGTTTTGGCTGTGTTTTGTTTGTGTTTCCTCTGTGTTTTGGCTGAGTTTCCTCTCTGTTTTGCTGAGTTTTGTTTGTGTTTCCTCTGTGTTTTGGCTGTGTTTTGTTTGTGTTTCCTCTGTGTTTTGGCTGAGTTTCCTCTGTATTTTGACTGAGTTTTGTCTGTGTTTCCTCTGTGTTTTGGCTGAGTTTCCTCTGTGTTTTGCTGAGTTTTGTTTGTGTTTCCTCTGTGTTTTGGCTGAGTTTCCTCTGTGTTTTGGCTGAGTATCCTCTGTGTTTTGGCTGAGTTTCCTCTGTGTTTTGGCTGAGTTTTGTTTGTGTTTACTCTGTGTTTGGGCTGAGTTTCGTTTGTGTTTCCTCTGTGTTTTGGCTGAGTTTCCTCTGTGTTTTGGCTGTGTTTTGGATGAGTTTCCTCTGTGTTTTGGCTGTGTTTTGGCTGAGTTTTGTTTGTGTTTCCTCTGTGTTTTGGCTGAGTTTTTGCTGAGTTTTGTTTGTCTTTCCTCTGTGTTTTGGCTGTGTTTTGGCTGTGTTTTTTTGTGTTTCCTATGTGTTTTGGCTGAGCATCCTCTGTGTTTCCTCTGTGTTTGGGCTGAGTTTCCTCTGGGTTTTGGCTGAGTTTTGTTTGTGTTTACTCTGTGTTTGGGCTGAGTTTCGTTTGTGTTTCCTCTGTGTTTTGGCTGAGTTTCCTCTGTGTTTTGGCTGTGTTTTGGCTGAGTTTCCTCTGTGTTTTGGCTGTGTTTTGGCTGAGTTTTGTTTGTGTTTCCTCTGTGTTTTGGCTGTGTTTTGGCTGTGTTTTTTTGTGTTTCCTATGTGTTTTGGCTGAGCATCCTCTGTGTTTCCTCTGTGTTTGGGCTGAGTTTCCTAAGTGTTTTGGCTGTGTTTTTGCTGAGTTTTGTCTGTGTTTCCTCTGTGTTTTGGCTGAGTTTCCTCTCTGTTTTGCTGAGTTTTGTTTGTGTTTCCTCTGTGTTTTGGCTGTGTTTTGTTTGTGTTTCCTCTGTGTTTTGGCTGTGTTTTGTTTGTGTTTCCTCTGTGTTTTGGCTGAGTTTCCTCTGTGTTTTGGCTGAGTATCCTCTGTGTTTTGGCTGAGTTTCCTCTGTGTTTTTGCTGAGTTTTGTTTGGCTTTCCTCTGTGTTTTGGCTGTGTTTTGGCTGTGTTTTGTTTGTGTTTCCTATGTGTTTTGGCTGAGTTTTGGCTGAGTTTCCTCTGTGTTTTGGCTGTGTTTTGGCTGAGTTTTGGCTGAGTTTTGTTTGTGTTTCCTCTGTGTTTTGGCTGTGTTTTTGCTGAGTTTTGTTTGTGTTTCCTCTGTGTTTTGGCTGTGTTTTTGCTGAGTTTTGTTTTTCTTTCCTCTGTGTTTTGGCTGTGTTTTTTTGTGTTTCCTATGTGTTTTGGCTGAGCATCCTCTGTGTTTCCTCTGTGTTTGGGCTGAGTTTCCTCTGTGTTTTGGCTGTGTTTTTGCTGAGTTTTGTCTGTGTTTCCTCTGTGTTTTGGCTGAGTTTCCTCTGTGTTTTGCTGAGTTTTGTTTGTGTTTCCTCTGTGTTTTGGCTGAGTTTCCTCTGTGTTTTGGCTGAGTATCCTCTGTGTTTTGGCTGAGTTTCCTCTGTGTTTTGGCTGAGTTTTGTTTGTGTTTACTCTGTGTTTGGGCTGAGTTTCGTTTGTGTTTCCTCTGTGTTTTGGCTGAGTTTCCTCTGTGTTTTGGCTGTGTTTTGGATGAGTTTCCTCTGTGTTTTGGCTGTGTTTTGGCTGAGTTTTGTTTGTGTTTCCTCTGTGTTTTGGCTGTGTTTTTGCTGAGTTTTGTCTGTGTTTCCTCTGTGTTTTGGCTGAGTTTCCTCTGTGTTTTGCTGAGTTTTGTTTGTGTTTCCTCTGTGTTTTGGCTGTGTTTCCTCTGTGTTTTGGCTGAGTTTCCTCTGTGTTTTGGCTGAGTATCCTCTGTGTTTTGGCTGAGTTTCCTCTGTGTTTTTGCTGAGTTTTGTTTGGCTTTCCTCTGTGTTTTGGCTGTGTTTTGGCTGTGTTTTGTTTGTGTTTCCTATGTGTTTTGGCTGAGTTTTGGCTGAGTTTCCTCTGTGTTTTGGCTGTGTTTTGGCTGAGTTTTGGCTGAGTTTTGTTTGTGTTTCCTCTGTGTTTTGGCTGTGTTTTTGCTGAGTTTTGTTTGTGTTTCCTCTGTGTTTTGGCTGTGTTTTTGCTGAGTTTTGTTTTTCTTTCCTCTGTGTTTTGGCTTTGTTTTGTTTGAGTTTCCTCTGTGTTTTGGCTGTGTTTTGGCTGAGTTTCCTCTGTGTTTTGGCTGTGTTTTGGCTGAGTTTTGTTTGTATTTCTTCTGTGTTTGGGCTGAGTTTCGTTTGTGTTTCCTCTGTGTTTTGGCTGAGTTTTGGCTGAGTTTCCTCTGAGTTTCGTTTGTGTTTCCTCTGTGTTTTGGCTGAGTTTTGGCTGAGTTTCCTCTGTGTTTTGGCTGAGTTTTGGCTGTGTTTTGGCTGTGTTTTGGCTGTGTTTTGGCTGAGTTTTGTTTGTGTTTCCTCTGTGTTTTGGCTGAGCAACCTCTGTGTTTCCTCTGTGTTTGGGCTGAGTTTCCTCTTAGTTTTGGCTGTGTTTTTGCTGAGTTTTGGCTGAGTTTCCTCCGTGTTTTGGCTGTGTTTTGACTGAGTTTTGTTTGTGTTTCCTCTGTGTTTTGGCTGAGTTTCCTCTGTGTTTTGACTGAGTTTTGTTTGTGTTTCCTCTGTGTTTTGGATGAGTTTCCTCTGTGTTTTGGCTGAGTTTTGTTTGTGTTTCCTCTGTGTTTTGGCTGAGCATCCTCTGTGTTTTCTCTGTGTTTTGGCTAAGTTTTGTTTGTGTTTCCTCTGTGTTTTGGCTGTGTTTTGTTTGTGTTTCTTCTGTGTTTTTGCTGAGTTTCCTCTGTGTTTTGGCTGAGTATCCTCTGTGTTTCCTCTGTGTTTTGGCTGAGTTTTGTTTGTGTTTCCTCTGTGTTTTCTCTGTGTTTTGGCTGAGTTTTGTTTGTCTTTCCTCTGTGTTTTGGCTTTGTTTTGTTTTGTTTCCTATGTGTTTTGGCTGAGTTTCCTCTGTGTTTTGGCTGAGTTTCGTTTGTGTTTGCTCTGTGTTTTGGCTGAGTTTTGTTTGTCTTTCCTCTGTGTTTTGGCTGTGTTTTGGTTGTGTTTTGTTTGTGTTTCCTATGTGTTTTGGCTGAGTTTTGGCTGAGTTTCCTCTGTGTTTTGGCTGTGTTTTGGCTGTGTTTTGGCTGTGTTTTTGCTGAGTTTTGTTTGTCTTTCCTCTGTGTTTTGGCTGTGTTTTGGCTGTGTTTTTTTGTGTTTCCTATGTGTTTTGGCTGAGCATCCTCTGTGTTTCCTCTGTGTTTGGGCTGAGTTTCCTCTGTGTTTTGGCTGTGTTTTTGCTGAGTTTTGTCTGTGTTTCCTCTGTGTTTTGGCTGAGTTTCCTCTCTGTTTTGCTGAGTTTTGTTTGTGTTTCCTCTGTGTTTTGGCTGTGTTTTGTTTGTGTTTCCTCTGTGTTTTGGCTGAGTTTCCTCTGTGTTTTGGCTGAGTTTTGTTTGTGTTTCCTCTGTGTTTTGGCAGAGTTTTGGCTGAGTTTCCTCTGTGTTTTGGCTGTGTTTTGGCTGAGTTTTGTTTGTGTTTCTTCTGTGTTTGGGCTGAGTTTCCTCTGTGATTTGGCTGTGTTTTTGCTGAATTTTGGCTGAGTTTCCTCTGTGTTTTGGCTGTGTTTTGGCTGAGTTTTGTTTGTGTTTCCTCTGTGTTTTTGGCTGAGTTTCCTCTGTGTTTTGGTTGAGTTTTGTTTGTGTTTCCTCTGTGTTTTGGCTGAGTTTTGTTTGTGTTTCCTCTGTGTTTTCTCTGTGTTTTGGCTGAGTTTTGTTTGTGTTTCCTCTGTGTTTTGGCTGTGTTTTTGCTGAGTTTTGTTTGTGTTTCCTATGAGTTTTGTTTGTATATCCTCTGTGTTTTGGATGAGTTTCCTCTGTGTTTTGGCTGAGTTTTGTTTGTGTTTCCTCTGTGTTTTGGCTGAGCAACCTCTGTGTTTCCTCTGTGTTTGGGCTGTGTTTTGACTGAGTTTTGTTTGTGTTTCCTCTGTGTTTTGGCTGAGTTTCCTCTGTGTTTTGACTGAGTTTTGTTTGTGTTTCCTCTGTGTTTTGGATGAGTTTCCTCTGTGTTTTGGCTGAGTTTTGTTTGTGTTTCCTCTGTGTTTTGGCTGAGCATCCTCTGTGTTTTCTCTGTGTTTTGGCTAAGTTTTGTTTGTGTTTCCTCTGTGTTTTGGCTGTGTTTTGTTTGTGTTTCTTCTGTGTTTTTGCTGAGTTTCCTCTGTGTTTTGGCTGAGTATCCTCTGTGTTTCCTCTGTGTTTTGGCTGAGTTTTGTTTGTGTTTCCTCTGTGTTTTCTCTGTGTTTTGGCTGAGTTTTGGCTGAGTTTTGGCTGGGCTTTGGCTGAGTTTCCTCTGTGTTTTGGCTGAGTTTTGTTTGTGTTTCTTCTGTGTTTGGGCTGAGTTTCCTCTGTGATTTGGCTGTGTTTTTGCTGAATTTTGGCTGAGTTTCCTCTGTGTTTTGGCTGTGTTTTGGCTGAGTTTTGTTTGTGTTTCCTCTGTGTTTTTGGCTGAGTTTCCCCTGTGTTTTGGTTGAGTTTTGTTTGTGTTTCCTCTGTGTTTTGGCTGAGTTTTGTTTGTGTTTCCTCTGTGTTTTCTCTGTGTTTTGGCTGAGTTTTGTTTGTGTTTCCTCTGTGTTTTGGCTGTGTTTTTGCTGAGTTTTGTTTGTGTTTCCTATGAGTTTTGTTTGTGTTTCCTCTGTGTTTTGGCTGAGTTTCCTCTGTGTTTGGGCTGAGTTTCGTTTGTGTTTCCTCTGTGTTTTGGCTGAGTTTTGGCTGAGTTTCCTCTGTGTTTTGGCTGTGTTTTGGCTGAGTTTTGTTTGTGTTTCCTCTGTGTTTTCTCTGTGTTTTGGCTGAGTTTTGTTTGTGTTTCCTCTGTGTTTTGGCTGTGTTTTTGCTGAGTTTTGTTTGTGTTTCCTATGAGTTTTGTTTGTGTTTCCTCTGTGTTTTGGCTGAGTTTCCTCTGTGTTTGGGCTGAGTTTCGTTTGTGTTTCCTCTGTGTTTGGGCTGAGTTTCCTCTGTGATTTGGCTGTGTTTTTGCTGAGTTTTGTTTTTTTTTCCTCTGTGTTTTGTTTGTGTTTCCTCTGTGTTTTGGCTGTGTTTTTTCTGAGTTTTGTTTGTTTTTCCTCTGAGTTTTGTTTGTGTTTCCTCTGTGTTTTGGCTGAGTTTCCTCTTTGTTTGGGCTGAGTTTCGTTTGTGTTTCCTCTGTGTTTTGGCTGAGTTTTGGCTGAGTTTCCTCTGTGTTTGGGCTGAGTTTCGTTTGTGTTTCCTCTGTGTTTTGGCTGAGTTTTGACTGAGTTTCCTCTGTGTTTTGGCTGAGTTTCCTCTGTGTTTTGGCTGAGTTTTGGCTGAGTTTCCTCTGTGTTTTGGCTGTGTTTTGGCTGAGTTTTGTTTGTGTTTCCTCTGTGTTTTGGCTGAGTTTGCTCTGTGTTTTGACTGAGTTTTGTTTGTGTTGCCTCTGTGTTTTGGCTGTGTTTTGTTTGTGTTTCCTCTGTGTTTTGGCTGAGTTTCCTCTGTGTTTTGACTGAGTATCCTCTGTGTTTCCTCTGTGTTTTGGCTGAGTTTTGTTTGTGTTTCCTCTGTGTTTGGGCTGAGTTTCCTCTGTGATTTGGCTGTGTTTTTGCTGAGTTTTGGCTGAGTTTCCTCTGTGTTTTGGCTGTGTTTTGGCTGAGTTTCCTCTGTGTTTTGGCTGAGTTTTGTTTGTGTTTCCTCTGTGTTTGGGCTGAGTTTCGTTTGTGTTTCCTCTGTGTTTTGGCTGAGTTTTGGCTGAGTTTCCTCTGTGTTTTGGATGAGTTTCCTCTGTGTTTTGACTGAGTTTCCTCTGTGTTTTGGCTGAGTTTTGGCTGAGTTTCCTCTGTGTTTTGGCTGAGTTTCCTCTGTGTTTTGGCTGTGTTTTGGCTGTGTTTTTGCTGAGTTTTGTTTGTGTTTCCTCTGTGTTTTGGCTGTGTTTTTGCTGAGTTTTGTTTGTCTTTCCTCTGTGTTTTGGCTGTGTTTTTTTGTGTTTCCTATGTGTTTTGGCTGAGCATCCTCTGTGTTTCCTCTGTGTTTGGGCTGAGTTTCCTCTGTGTTTTGGCTGTGTTTTTGCTGAGTTTTGTCTGTGTTTCCTCTGTGTTTTGGCTGTGTTTTGTTTGTGTTTCCTCTGTGTTTTGTTTGTGTTTCCTCTGTGTTTTGGCTGAGTTTTGTTTGTGTTTACTCTGTGTTTGGGCTGAGTTTTGGCTGAGTTTCCTCTGAGTTTTGGCTGTGTTTTGGCAGAGTTTTGTTTGTGTTACCTCTGTGTTTTGGCTGTGTTTTGGCTGAGTTTCCTCTGTGTTTGGGCTGAGTTTCGTTTGTGTTTCCTATGAGTTTTGGCTGAGTTTTGGCTGAGTTTCCTCTGTGTTTTGGCTGAGTTTCCTCTGTGTATACTCTGTGTTTTGGCTGAGTTTCCTCTGTGTTTTGGCTGTGTTTTGGCTGAGTTTTGTTTGTGTTTCCTCTGTGTTTCCTCTGTGTTTTGGCTGAGTTTCCTTTGTGTTTTGGCTGAGTTTTGTTTGTGTTTCCTCTGTGTTTTGGCTGAGTTTTCTTTGTGTTTCCTCTGTGTTTTATCTGTGTTTTGGCTGAGTTTTGTTTGTCTTTCCTCTGTGTTTTGGCTGAGTTTTGTTTGTCTTTCCTCTGTGTTTTGGATGAGTTTCCTCTGTGTTTTGGCTGAGTTTTGTTTGTGTTTCCTCTGTGTTTTATCTGTGTTTTGGCTGAGTTTTGTTTGTCTTTCCTCTGTGTTTTGACTGAGTTTTGTTTGTATATCCTCTGTGTTTTGGATGAGTTTCCTCTGTGTTTTGGTTGAGTTTTGTTTGTGTTTCCTCTGTGTTTTGGCTGAGCATCCTCTGTGTTTTCTCTGTGTTTTGGCTAAGTTTTGTTTGTGTTTCCTCTGTGTTTTGGCTGTGTTTTGTTTGTGTTTCTTCTGTGTTTTTGCTGAGTTTCCTCTGTGTTTTGGCTGAGTATCCTCTGTGTTTCCTATGTGTTTTGGCTGAGTTTTGGCTGAGTTTCCTCTGTGTTTTGGCTGTGTTTTGGCTGTGTTTTTGCTGAGTTTTGTTTGTTTTTCCTCTGTGTTTTGGCTGTGTTTTGGCTGTGTTTTGTTTGTGTTTCCTATGTGTTTTGGCTGAGTTTTGGCTGAGTTTCCTCTGTGTTTTGGCTGTGTTTTGGCTGAGTTTTGGCTGGGTTTTGGCTGAGTTTCCTCTGTGTTTTGGCTGTGTTTTGGCTGAGTTTTGTTTGTGTTTCCTCTGTGTTTTGTCTGTGTTTTTGCTGAGTTTTGTTTGTGTTTCCTCTGTGTTTTGGCTGTGTTTTGGCTTTGTTTTGTTTGTGTTTCCTCTGTGTTTTGGCTGTGTTTTGGCTGAGTTTCCTCTGTGTTTTGGCTGAGTTTCCTCTGTGTTTTGGCTGAGTTTCCTCTGTGTTTTGGCTGTGTTTTGGCTGTGTTTTTGCTGAGTTTTGTTTGTGTTTCCTCTGTGTTTTGGCTGTGTTTTTGCTGAGTTTTGTTTGTCTTTCCTCTGTGTTTTGGCTGTGTTTTTTTGTGTTTCCTATGTGTTTTGGCTGAGCATCCTCTGTGTTTCCTCTGTGTTTGGGCTGAGTTTCCTCTGTGTTTTGGCTGAGTTTCGTTTGTGTTTCCTCTGTGTTTTGGCTGAGTTTTGGCTGAGTTTCCTCTGTGTTTTGGATGAGTTTCCTCTGTGTTTTGACTGAGTTTCCTCTGTGTTTTGGCTGAGTTTTGGCTGAGTTTCCTCTGTGTTTTGGCTGTGTTTTGGCTGTGTTTTTGCTGAGTTTTGGCTGGGTTTTGGCTGAGTTTCCTCTGTGTTTTGGCTGAGTTTCCTCTGTGTTTTGGCTGAGTTTTGTTTGTGTTTCCTCTGTGTTTTCTCTGTGTTTTGGCTGAGTTTTGTTTGTCTTTCCTCTGTGTTTTGGCTGTGTTTTGGCTGAGTTTTGTTTGTGTTTCCTCTGTGTTTGGGCTGAGTTTCCTCTGTGATTTGGCTGTGTTTTTGCTGAGTTTTGGCTGAGTTTCCTCTGTGTTTTGGCTGTGTTTTGGCTGTGTTTTTGCTGAGTTTTGTTTGTTTTTCCTCTGTGTTTTGGCTGTGTTTTGGCTGTGTTTTGTTTGTGTTTCCTATGTGTTTTGGCTGAGTTTTGGCTGAGTTTCCTCTGTGTTTTGGCTGTGTTTTGGCTGAGTTTTGTTTGTGTTTCCTATGAGTTTTGTTTGTATATCCTCTGTGTTTTGGATGAGTTTCCTCTGTGTTTTGGCTGAGTTTTGTTTGTGTTTCCTATGTGTTTTGGCTGAGCAACCTCTGTGTTTCCTCTGTGTTTGGGCTGAGTTTCCTCTTAGTTTTGGCTGTGTTTTTGCTGAGTTTTGGCTGAGTTTCCTCTGTGTTTTGGCTGTGTTTTGACTGAGTTTTGTTTGTGTTTCCTCTGTGTTTTGGCTGAGTTTACTCTGTGTTTTGACTGAGTTTTGTTTGTGTTTCCTCTGTGTTTTGGATGAGTTTCCTCTGTGTTTTGGCTGAGTTTTGTTTGTGTTTCCTCTGTGTTTTGGCTGAGCATCCTCTGTGTTTTCTCTGTGTTTTGGCTAAGTTTTGTTTGTGTTTCCTCTGTGTTTTGGCTGTGTTTTGTTTGTGTTTCTTCTGTGTTTTTGCTGAGTTTCCTCTGTGTTTTGGCTGAGTATCCTCTGTGTTTCCTCTGTGTTTTGGCTGAGTTTTGTTTGTGTTTCCTCTGTGTTTTCTCTGTGTTTTGGCTGAGTTTTGTTTGTCTTTCCTCTGTGTTTTGGCTTTGTTTTGTTTGTGTTTCCTATGTGTTTTGGCTGAGTTTCCTCTGTGTTTTGGCTGAGTTTCGTTTGTGTTTGCTCTGTGTTTTGGCTGAGTTTTGTTTGTCTTTCCTCTGTGTTTTGGCTGTGTTTTGGCTGTGTTTTGTTTGTGTTTCCTATGTGTTTTGGCTGAGCATCCTCTGTGTTTTGGCTGTGTTTTTGCTGAGTTTTGTCTGTGTTTCCTCTGTGTTTTGGCTGTGTTTTGTTTGTGTTTCCTCTGTGTTTTGTTTGTGTTTCCTCTGTGTTTTGGCTGAGTTTCCTCTGTGTTTTGGCTGAGTTTCCTCTGTGTTTTGGCTGAGTATCCTCTGTGTTTTGGCTGAGTTTCCTCTGTGTTTTGGCTGAGTTTTGTTTGTGTTTACTCTGTGTTTGGGCTGAGTTTTGGCTGAGTTTCCTCTGTGTTTGGGCTGAGTTTCGTTTGTGTTTCCTATGTGTTTTGGCTGAGTTTTGGCTGAGTTTCCTCTGTGTTTTGGCTCAGTATCCTCTGTGTTTCCTCTGTGTTTTGGCTGAGTTTTGTTTGTGTTTCCTCTGTGTTTGGGCTGAGTTTCCTCTGTGATTTGGCTGTGTTTTTGCTGAGTTTTGGCTGAGTTTCCTCTGTGTTTTGGCTGTGTTTTGGCTGAGTTTTGTTTGTGTTTCCTCTGTGTTTTGGCTGAGTTTCCTCTGTTTTTACTCTGTGTTTTGGCTGAGTTTCCTCTGTGTTTTGGCTGTGTTTTGGCTGAGTTTTGTTTGTGTTTCCTCTGTGTTTCCTCTGTGTTTTGGCTGAGTTTCCTTTGTGTTTTGGCTGAGTTTTGTTTGTGTTTCCTCTGTGTTTTGGATGAGTTTCCTCTGTGTTTTGGTTGAGTTTTGTTTGTGTTTCCTCTGTGTTTTGGCTGAGTTTTGTTTGTGTTTCCTCTGTGTTTTATCTGTGTTTTGGCTGAGTTTTGTTTGTCTTTCCTCTGTGTTTTGGCTTTGTTTTGTTTGAGTTTCCTCTGTTTTTTGGCTGTGTTTTGGCTGAGTTTCCTCTGTGTTTTGGCTGTGTTTTGGCTGAGTTTTGTTTGTATTTCTTCTGTGTTTGGGCTGAGTTTCGTTTGTGTTTCCTCTGTGTTTTGGCTGAGTTTTGGCTGAGTTTCCTCTGTGTTTTGGCTGAGTTTTGTTTGTGTTTCTTCAGTGTTTGGGCTGAGTTTCCTCTGTGATTTGGCTGTGTTTTTGCTGAATTTTGGCTGAGTTTCCTCTGTGTTTTGGTTGAGTTTTGTTTGTGTTTCCTCTGTGTTTTGGCTGAGTTTTGTTTGTGTTTCCTCTGTGTTTTCTCTGTGTTTTGGCTGAGTTTTGTTTGTGTTTCCTCTGTGTTTTGGCTGTGTTTTTGCTGAGTTTTGTTTGTGTTTCCTATGAGTTTTGTTTGTGTTTCCTCTGTGTTTTGGCTGAGTTTCCTCTGTGTTTGGGCTGAGTTTCGTTTGTGTTTCCTCTGTGTTTTGGCTGAGTTTTGGCTGAGTTTCCTCTGTGTTTTGGCTGTGTTTTGGCTGAGTTTTGTTTATGTTTCCTCTGTGTTTTCTCTGTGTTTTGGCTGAGTTTTGTTTGTGTTTCCTCTGTGTTTTGGCTGTGTTTTTGCTGAGTTTTGTTTGTGTTTCCTATGAGTTTTGTTTGTGTTTCCTCTGTGTTTTGGCTGAGTTTCCTCTGTGTTTGGGCTGAGTTTCGTTTGTGTTTCCTCTGTGTTTGGGCTGAGTTTCCTCTGTGATTTGGCTGTGTTTTGTTTTTTTTTCCTCTGTGTTTTGTTTGTGTTTCCTCTGTGTTTTGGCTGTGTTTTTTCTGAGTTTTGTTTGTTTTTCCTCTGAGTTTTGTTTGTGTTTCCTCTGTGTTTTGGCTGAGTTTCCTCTTTGTTTGGGCTGAGTTTCGTTTGTGTTTCCTCTGTGTTTTGGCTGAGTTTTGGCTGAGTTTCCTCTGTGTTTGGGCTGAGTTTCGTTTGTGTTTCCTCTGTGTTTTGGCTGAGTTTTGACTGAGTTTCCTCTGTGTTTTGGCTGAGTTTCCTCTGTGTTTTGGCTGAGTTTTGGCTGAGTTTCCTCTGTGTTTTGGCTGTGTTTTGGCTGAGTTTTGTTTGTGTTTCCTCTGTGTTTTGGCTGAGTTTGCTCTGTGTTTTGACTGAGTTTTGTTTGTGTTGCCTCTGTGTTTTGGCTGTGTTTTGTTTGTGTTTCCTCTGTGTTTTGGCTGAGTTTCCTCTGTGTTTTGACTGAGTATCCTCTGTGTTTCCTCTGTGTTTTGGCTGAGTTTTGTTTGTGTTTCCTCTGTGTTTGGGCTGAGTTTCCTCTGTGATTTGGCTGTGTTTTTGCTGAGTTTTGGCTGAGTTTCCTCTGTGTTTTGGCTGTGTTTTGGCTGAGTTTCCTCTGTGTTTTGGCTGAGTTTTGTTTGTGTTTCCTCTGTGTTTGGGCTGAGTTTCGTTTGTGTTTCCTCTGTGTTTTGGCTGAGTTTTGGCTGAGTTTCCTCTGTGTTTTGGATGAGTTTCCTCTGTGTTTTGACTGAGTTTCCTCTGTGTTTTGGCTGAGTTTTGGCTGAGTTTCCTCTGTGTTTTGGCTGAGTTTCCTCTGTGTTTTGGCTGAGTTTCCTCTGTGTTTTGGCTGTGTTTTGGCTGTGTTTTTGCTGAGTTTTGTTTGTGTTTCCTCTGTGTTTTGGCTGTGTTTTTGCTGAGTTTTGTTTGTTTTTCCTCTGTGTTTTGGCTGTGTTTTGGCTGTGTTTTGTTTGTGTTTCCTATGTGTTTTGGCTGAGTTTTGGCTGAGTTTCCTCTGTGTTTTGGCTGTGTTTTGGCTGAGTTTTGTTTGTGTTTCCTATGAGTTTTGTTTGTATATCCTCTGTGTTTTGGATGAGTTTCCTCTGTGTTTTGGCTGAGTTTTGTTTGTGTTTCCTATGTGTTTTGGCTGAGCAACCTCTGTGTTTCCTCTGTGTTTGGGCTGAGTTTCCTCTTAGTTTTGGCTGTGTTTTTGCTGAGTTTTGGCTGAGTTTCCTCTGTGTTTTGGCTGTGTTTTGACTGAGTTTTGTTTGTGTTTCCTCTGTGTTTTGGCTGAGTTTACTCTGTGTTTTGACTGAGTTTTGTTTGTGTTTCCTCTGTGTTTTGGATGAGTTTCCTCTGTGTTTTGGCTGAGTTTTGTTTGTGTTTCCTCTGTGTTTTGGCTGAGCATCCTCTGTGTTTTCTCTGTGTTTTGGCTAAGTTTTGTTTGTGTTTCCTCTGTGTTTTGGCTGTGTTTTGTTTGTGTTTCTTCTGTGTTTTTGCTGAGTTTCCTCTGTGTTTTGGCTGAGTATCCTCTGTGTTTCCTCTGTGTTTTGGCTGAGTTTTGTTTGTGTTTCCTCTGTGTTTTCTCTGTGTTTTGGCTGAGTTTTGTTTGTCTTTCCTCTGTGTTTTGGCTTTGTTTTGTTTGTGTTTCCTATGTGTTTTGGCTGAGTTTCCTCTGTGTTTTGGCTGAGTTTCGTTTGTGTTTGCTCTGTGTTTTGGCTGAGTTTTGTTTGTCTTTCCTCTGTGTTTTGGCTGTGTTTTGGCTGTGTTTTGTTTGTGTTTCCTATGTGTTTTGGCTGAGCATCCTCTGTGTTTCCTCTGTGTTTGGGCTGAGTTTCCTCTGTGTTTTGGCTGTGTTTTTGCTGAGTTTTGTCTGTGTTTCCTCTGTGTTTTGGCTGTGTTTTGTTTGTGTTTCCTCTGTGTTTTGTTTGTGTTTCCTCTGTGTTTTGGCTGAGTTTCCTCTGTGTTTTGGCTGAGTTTCCTCTGTGTTTTGGCTGAGTATCCTCTGTGTTTTGGCTGAGTTTCCTCTGTGTTTGGGCTGAGTTTTGGCTGAGTTTCCTCTGTGTTTGGGCTGAGTTTCGTTTGTGTTTCCTATGTGTTTTGGCTGAGTTTTGGCTGAGTTTCCTCTGTGTTTTGGCTCAGTATCCTCTGTGTTTCCTCTGTGTTTTGGCTGAGTTTTGTTTGTGTTTCCTCTGTGTTTGGGCTGAGTTTCCTCTGTGATTTGGCTGTGTTTTTGCTGAGTTTTGGCTGAGTTTCCTCTGTGTTTTGGCTGTGTTTTGGCTGAGTTTTGTTTGTGTTTCCTCTGTGTTTTGGCTGAGTTTCCTCTGTTTTTACTCTGTGTTTTGGCTGAGTTTTGTTTGTGTTTCCTCTGTGTTTCCTCTGTGTTTTGGCTGAGTTTCCTTTGTGTTTTGGCTGAGTTTTGTTTGTGTTTCCTCTTTGTTTTGGATGAGTTTCCTCTGTGTTTTGGTTGAGTTTTGTTTGTGTTTCCTCTGTGTTTTGGCTGAGTTTTGTTTGTGTTTCCTCTGTGTTTTATCTGTGTTTTGGCTGAGTTTTGTTTGTCTTTCCTCTGTGTTTTGGCTTTGTTTTGTTTGAGTTTCCTCTGTTTTTTGGCTGTGTTTTGGCTGAGTTTCCTCTGTGTTTTGGCTGTGTTTTGGCTGAGTTTTGTTTGTATTTCTTCTGTGTTTGGGCTGAGTTTCGTTTGTGTTTCCTCTGTGTTTTGGCTGAGTTTTGGCTGAGTTTCCTCTGTGTTTTGGCTGAGTTTTGTTTGTGTTTCTTCAGTGTTTGGGCTGAGTTTCCTCTGTGATTTGGCTGTGTTTTTGCTGAATTTTGGCTGAGTTTCCTCTGTGTTTTGGTTGAGTTTTGTTTGTGTTTCCTCTGTGTTTTGGCTGAGTTTTGTTTGTGTTTCCTCTGTGTTTTCTCTGTGTTTTGGCTGAGTTTTGTTTGTGTTTCCTCTGTGTTTTGGCTGTGTTTTTGCTGAGTTTTGTTTGTGTTTCCTATGAGTTTTGTTTGTGTTTCCTCTGTGTTTTGGCTGAGTTTCCTCTGTGTTTGGGCTGAGTTTCGTTTGTGTTTCCTCTGTGTTTTGGCTGAGTTTTGGCTGAGTTTCCTCTGTGTTTTGGCTGTGTTTTGGCTGAGTTTTGTTTGTGTTTCCTCTGTGTTTTCTCTGTGTTTTGGCTGAGTTTTGTTTGTGTTTCCTCTGTGTTTTGGCTGTGTTTTTGCTGAGTTTTGTTTGTGTTTCCTATGAGTTTTGTTTGTGTTTCCTCTGTGTTTTGGCTGAGTTTCCTCTGTGTTTGGGCTGAGTTTCGTTTGTGTTTCCTCTGTGTTTGGGCTGAGTTTCCTCTGTGATTTGGCTGTGTTTTTGCTGAGTTTTGTTTTTTTTTCCTCTGTGTTTTGTTTGTGTTTCCTCTGTGTTTTGGCTGTGTTTTTTCTGAGTTTTGTTTGTTTTTCCTCTGAGTTTTGTTTGTGTTTCCTCTGTGTTTTGGCTGAGTTTCCTCTTTGTTTGGGCTGAGTTTCGTTTGTGTTTCCTCTGTGTTTTGGCTGAGTTTTGGCTGAGTTTCCTCTGTGTTTGGGCTGAGTTTCGTTTGTGTTTCCTCTGTGTTTTGGCTGAGTTTTGACTGAGTTTCCTCTGTGTTTTGGCTGAGTTTCCTCTGTGTTTTGGCTGAGTTTTGGCTGAGTTTCCTCTGTGTTTTGGCTGTGTTTTGGCTGAGTTTTGTTTGTGTTTCCTCTGTGTTTTGGCTGAGTTTGCTCTGTGTTTTGACTGAGTTTTGTTTGTGTTGCCTCTGTGTTTTGGCTGTGTTTTGTTTGTGTTTCCTCTGTGTTTTGGCTGAGTTTCCTCTGTGTTTTGACTGAGTATCCTCTGTGTTTCCTCTGTGTTTTGGCTGAGTTTTGTTTGTGTTTCCTCTGTGTTTGGGCTGAGTTTCCTCTGTGATTTGGCTGTGTTTTTGCTGAGTTTTGGCTGAGTTTCCTCTGTGTTTTGGCTGTGTTTTGGCTGAGTTTCCTCTGTGTTTTGGCTGAGTTTTGGCTGAGTTTCCTCTGTGTTTTGGATGAGTTTCCTCTGTGTTTTGACTGAGTTTCCTCTGTGTTTTGGCTGAGTTTTGGCTGAGTTTCCTCTGTGTTTTGGCTGAGTTTCCTCTGTGTTTTGGCTGTGTTTTGGCTGTGTTTTTGCTGAGTTTTGTTTGTGTTTCCTCTGTGTTTTGGCTGTGTTTTTGCTGAGTTTTGTTTGTCTTTCCTCTGTGTTTTGGCTGTGTTTTTTTGTGTTTCCTATGTGTTTTGGCTGAGCATCCTCTGTGTTTCCTCTGTGTTTGGGCTGAGTTTCCTCTGTGTTTTGGCTGTGTTTTTGCTGAGTTTTGTCTGTGTTTCCTCTGTGTTTTGGCTGTGTTTTGTTTGTGTTTCCTCTGTGTTTTGTTTGTGTTTCCTCTGTGTTTTGGCTGAGTTTTGTTTGTGTTTACTCTGTGTTTGGGCTGAGTTTTGGCTGAGTTTCCTCTGAGTTTTGGCTGTGTTTTGGCAGAGTTTTGTTTGTGTTACCTCTGTGTTTTGGCTGTGTTTTGGCTGAGTTTCCTCTGTGTTTGGGCTGAGTTTCGTTTGTGTTTCCTATGAGTTTTGGCTGAGTTTTGGCTGAGTTTCCTCTGTGTTTTGGCTGAGTTTCCTCTGAGTATACTCTGTGTTTTGGCTGAGTTTCCTCTGTGTTTTGGCTGTGTTTTGGCTGAGTTTTGTTTGTGTTTCCTCTGTGTTTCCTCTGTGTTTTGGCTGAGTTTCCTTTGTGTTTTGGCTGAGTTTTGTTTGTGTTTCCTCTGTGTTTTGGCTGAGTTTTCTTTGTGTTTCCTCTGTGTTTTATCTGTGTTTTGGCTGAGTTTTGTTTGTCTTTCCTCTGTGTTTTGGCTGAGTTTTGTTTGTGTTTCCTCTGTGTTTTCTCTGTGTTTTGGCTGAGTTTTGGCTGAGTTTTGGCTGGGCTTTGGCTGAGTTTCCTCTGTGTTTTGGCTGAGTTTTGTTTGTGTTTCTTCTGTGTTTGGGCTGAGTTTCCTCTGTGATTTGGCTGTGTTTTTGCTGAATTTTGGCTGAGTTTCCTCTGTGTTTTGGCTGTGTTTTGGCTGAGTTTTGTTTGTGTTTCCTCTGTGTTTTTGGCTGAGTTTCCTCTGTGTTTTGGTTGAGTTTTGTTTGTGTTTCCTCTGTATTTTGGCTGAGTTTTGTTTGTGTTTCCTCTGTGTTTTCTCTGTGTTTTGGCTGAGTTTTGTTTGTGTTTCCTCTGTGTTTTGGCTGTGTTTTTGCTGAGTTTTGTTTGTGTTTCCTATGAGTTTTGTTTGTATATCCTCTGTGTTTTGGATGAGTCTCCTCTGTGTTTTGGCTGAGTTTTGTTTGTGTTTCCTCTGTGTTTTGGCTGAGCAACCTCTGTGTTTCCTCTGTGTTTGGGCTGAGTTTCCTCTTAGTTTTGGCTGTGTTTTTGCTGAGTTTTGGCTGAGTTTCCTCTGTGTTTTGGCTGTGTTTTGACTGAGTTTTGTTTGTGTTTCCTCTGTGTTTTGGCTGAGTTTCCTCTGTGTTTTGACTGAGTTTTGTTTGTGTTTCCTCTGTGTTTTGGATGAGTTTCCTCTGTGTTTTGGCTGAGTTTTGTTTGTGTTTCC
Source organism: Labia minor (assembly GCA_963082975.1). Taxonomy (NCBI): domain Eukaryota; kingdom Metazoa; phylum Arthropoda; class Insecta; order Dermaptera; family Spongiphoridae; genus Labia; species Labia minor. The sequence continues at coordinate 34,278,570 of OY720350.1, read as the reverse complement.
TCTGTGTTTTGGCTGAGCATCCTCTGTGTTTTCTCTGTGTTTTGGCTAAGTTTTGTTTGTGTTTCCTCTGTGTTTTGGCTGTGTTTTGTTTGTGTTTCTTCTGTGTTTTTGCTGAGTTTCCTCTGTGTTTTGGCTGAGTATCCTCTGTGTTTCCTCTGTGTTTTGGCTGAGTTTTGTTTGTGTTTCCTCTGTGTTTTCTCTGTGTTTTGGCTGAGTTTTGTTTGTCTTTCCTCTGTGTTTTGGCTTTGTTTTGTTTGTGTTTCCTATGTGTTTTGGCTGAGTTTCCTCTGTGTTTTGGCTGAGTTTCGTTTGTGTTTGCTCTGTGTTTTGGCTGAGTTTTGTTTGTCTTTCCTCTGTGTTTTGGCTGTGTTTTGGCTGTGTTTTGTTTGTGTTTCCTATGTGTTTTGGCTGAGTTTTGGCTGAGTTTCCTCTGTGTTTTGGCTGTGTTTTGGCTGTGTTTTTGCTGAGTTTTGTTTGTGTTTCCTCTGTGTTTTGGCTGTGTTTTTGCTGAGTTTTGTTTGTTTTTCCTCTGTGTTTTGGCTGTGTTTTGGCTGTGTTTTGTTTGTGTTTCCTATGTGTTTTGGCTGAGTTTTGGCTGAGTTTCCTCTGTGTTTTGGCTGTGTTTTGGCTGAGTTTTGGCTGGGTTTTGGCTGAGTTTCCTCTGTGTTTTGGCTGAGTTTCCTCTGTGTTTTGGCTGTGTTTTGGCTGAGTTTTGTTTGTGTTACCTCTGTGTTTTGGCTGAGTTTTGTTTGTGTTTCCTCTGTGTTTGGGCTGAGTTTCCTCTGTGATTTGGCTGTGTTTTTGCTGAGTTTTTGCTGAGTTTCCTCTGTGTTTTGGCTGTGTTTTGGCTGAGTTTTGTTTGTGTTTCCTCTGTGTTTTGGCTGAGTTTCCTCTGTGTTTACTCTGTGTTTTGTTTGTGTTTCCTCTGTGTTTCCTCTGTGTTTTGGCTGAGTTTCCTTTGTGTTTTGGCTGAGTTTTGTTTGTGTTTCCTCTGTGTTTTGGATGAGTTTCCTCTGTGTTTTGGTTGAGTTTTGTTTGTGTGTCCTCTGTGTTTTGGCTGAGTTTTGTTTGTGTTTCCTCTGTGTTTTATCTGTGTTTTGGCTGAGTTTTGTTTGTCTTTCCTCTGTGTTTTGGCTGAGTTTTGTTTGTCTTTCCTCTGTGTTTTGGCTTTGTTTTGTTTGAGTTTCCTCTGTGTTTTGGCTGTGTTTTGGCTGAGTTTCCTCTGTGTTTTGGCTGTGTTTTGGCTGAGTTTTGTTTGTATTTCTTCTGTGTTTGGGCTGAGTTTCGTTTGTGTTTCCTCTGTGTTTTGGCTGAGTTTTGGCTGAGTTTCCTCTGAGTTTCGTTTGTGTTTCCTCTGTGTTTTGGCTGAGTTTTGGCTGAGTTTCCTCTGTGTTTTGGCTGTGTTTTGGCTGTGTTTTGGCTGTGTTTTGGCTGAGTTTTGTTTGTGTTTCCTCTGTGTTTTGGCTGAGCAACCTCTGTGTTTCCTCTGTGTTTGGGCTGAGTTTCCTCTTAGTTTTGGCTGTGTTTTTGCTGAGTTTTGGCTGAGTTTCCTCTGTGTTTTGGCTGTGTTTTGACTGAGTTTTGTTTGTGTTTCCTCTGTGTTTTGGCTGAGTTTCCTCTGTGTTTTGACTGAGTTTTGTTTGTGTTTCCTCTGTGTTTTGGATGAGTTTCCTCTGTGTTTTGGCTGAGTTTTGTTTGTGTTTCCTCTGTGTTTTGGCTGAGCATCCTCTGTGTTTTCTCTGTGTTTTGGCTAAGTTTTGTTTGTGTTTCCTCTGTGTTTTGGCTGTGTTTTGTTTGTGTTTCTTCTGTGTTTTTGCTGAGTTTCCTCTGTGTTTTGGCTGAGTATCCTCTGTGTTTCCTCTGTGTTTTGGCTGAGTTTTGTTTGTGTTTCCTCTGTGTTTTCTCTGTGTTTTGGCTGAGTTTTGTTTGTCTTTCCTCTGTGTTTTGGCTTTGTTTTGTTTGTGTTTCCTATGTGTTTTGGCTGAGTTTCCTCTGTGTTTTGGCTGAGTTTCGTTTGTGTTTGCTCTGTGTTTTGGCTGAGTTTTGTTTGTCTTTCCTCTGTGTTTTGGCTGTGTTTTGGCTGTGTTTTGTTTGTGTTTCCTATGAGTTTTGGCTGAGTTTTGGCTGAGTTTCCTCTGTGTTTTGGCTGTGTTTTGGCTGTGTTTTGGCTGTGTTTTGGCTGAGTTTCCTCTGTGTTTTGGTTGAGTTTTGTTTGTGTTTCCTCTGTGTTTTGGCTGAGTTTTGTTTGTGTTTCCTCTGTGTTTTCTCTGTGTTTTGGCTGAGTTTTGTTTGTGTTTCCTCTGTGTTTTGGCTGTGTTTTGGCTTTGTTTTGTTTGTGTTTCCTCTGTGTTTTGGCTGTGTTTTGGCTGAGTTTCCTCTGTGTTTTGGCTGAGTTTTGTTTGTCTTTCATCTGTGTTTTGGCTGTGTTTTGGCTGAGTTTCCTCTGTGTTTTGGCTGAGTTTTGTTTGTGTTTCCTCTGTGTTTTGGATGAGTTTCCTCTGTGTTTTGGCTGAGTTTTGTTTGTGTTTCCTCTGTGTTTTGGCTGAGCATCCTCTGTGTTTTCTCTGTGTTTTGGCTAAGTTTTGTTTGTGTTTCCTCTGTGTTTTGGCTGTGTTTTGTTTGTGTTTCTTCTGTGTTTTTGCTGAGTTTCCTCTGTGTTTTGGCTGAGTATCCTCTGTGTTTCCTCTGTGTTTTGGCTGAGTTTTGTTTGTGTTTCCTCTGTGTTTTCTCTGTGTTTTGGCTGAGTTTTGTTTGTCTTTCCTCTGTGTTTTGGCTTTGTTTTGTTTGTGTTTCCTATGTGTTTTGGCTGAGTTTCCTCTGTGTTTTGGCTGAGTTTCGTTTGTGTTTGCTCTGTGTTTTGGCTGAGTTTTGTTTGTCTTTCCTCTGTGTTTTGGCTGTGTTTTGGCTGTGTTTTGTTTGTGTTTCCTATGTGTTTTGGCTGAGTTTTGGCTGAGTTTCCTCTGTGTTTTGGCTGTGTTTTGGCTGTGTTTTTGCTGAGTTTTGTTTGTGTTTCCTCTGTGTTTTGGCTGTGTTTTTGCTGAGTTTTGTTTGTTTTTCCTCTGTGTTTTGGCTGTGTTTTGGCTGTGTTTTGTTTGTGTTTCCTATGTGTTTTGGCTGAGTTTTGGCTGAGTTTCCTCTGTGTTTTGGCTGTGTTTTGGCTGAGTTTTGGCTGGGTTTTGGCTGAGTTTCCTCTGTGTTTTGGCTGAGTTTCCTCTGTGTTTTGGCTGTGTTTTGGCTGAGTTTTGTTTGTGTTACCTCTGTGTTTTGGCTGAGTTTTGTTTGTGTTTCCTCTGTGTTTGGGCTGAGTTTCCTCTGTGATTTGGCTGTGTTTTTGCTGAGTTTTTGCTGAGTTTCCTCTGTGTTTTGGCTGTGTTTTGGCTGAGTTTTGTTTGTGTTTCCTCTGTGTTTTGGCTGAGTTTCCTCTGTGTTTACTCTGTGTTTTGTTTGTGTTTCCTCTGTGTTTCCTCTGTGTTTTGGCTGAGTTTCCTTTGTGTTTTGGCTGAGTTTTGTTTGTGTTTCCTCTGTGTTTTGGATGAGTTTCCTCTGTGTTTTGGTTGAGTTTTGTTTGTGTGTCCTCTGTGTTTTGGCTGAGTTTTGTTTGTGTTTCCTCTGTGTTTTATCTGTGTTTTGGCTGAGTTTTGTTTGTCTTTCCTCTGTGTTTTGGCTGAGTTTTGTTTGTCTTTCCTCTGTGTTTTGGCTTTGTTTTGTTTGAGTTTCCTCTGTGTTTTGGCTGTGTTTTGGCTGAGTTTCCTCTGTGTTTTGGCTGTGTTTTGGCTGAGTTTTGTTTGTATTTCTTCTGTGTTTGGGCTGAGTTTCGTTTGTGTTTCCTCTGTGTTTTGGCTGAGTTTTGGCTGAGTTTCCTCTGAGTTTCGTTTGTGTTTCCTCTGTGTTTTGGCTGAGTTTTGGCTGAGTTTCCTCTGTGTTTTGGCTGTGTTTTGGCTGTGTTTTGGCTGTGTTTTGGCTGAGTTTTGTTTGTGTTTCCTCTGTGTTTTGGCTGAGCAACCTCTGTGTTTCCTCTGTGTTTGGGCTGAGTTTCCTCTTAGTTTTGGCTGTGTTTTTGCTGAGTTTTGGCTGAGTTTCCTCTGTGTTTTGGCTGTGTTTTGACTGAGTTTTGTTTGTGTTTCCTCTGTGTTTTGGCTGAGTTTCCTCTGTGTTTTGACTGAGTTTTGTTTGTGTTTCCTCTGTGTTTTGGATGAGTTTCCTCTGTGTTTTGGCTGAGTTTTGTTTGTGTTTCCTCTGTGTTTTGGCTGAGCATCCTCTGTGTTTTCTCTGTGTTTTGGCTAAGTTTTGTTTGTGTTTCCTCTGTGTTTTGGCTGTGTTTTGTTTGTGTTTCTTCTGTGTTTTTGCTGAGTTTCCTCTGTGTTTTGGCTGAGTATCCTCTGTGTTTCCTCTGTGTTTTGGCTGAGTTTTGTTTGTGTTTCCTCTGTGTTTTCTCTGTGTTTTGGCTGAGTTTTGTTTGTCTTTCCTCTGTGTTTTGGCTTTGTTTTGTTTGTGTTTCCTATGTGTTTTGGCTGAGTTTCCTCTGTGTTTTGGCTGAGTTTCGTTTGTGTTTGCTCTGTGTTTTGGCTGAGTTTTGTTTGTCTTTCCTCTGTGTTTTGGCTGTGTTTTGGCTGTGTTTTGTTTGTGTTTCCTATGAGTTTTGGCTGAGTTTTGGCTGAGTTTCCTCTGTGTTTTGGCTGTGTTTTGGCTGTGTTTTGGCTGTGTTTTGGCTGAGTTTCCTCTGTGTTTTGGTTGAGTTTTGTTTGTGTTTCCTCTGTGTTTTGGCTGAGTTTTGTTTGTGTTTCCTCTGTGTTTTCTCTGTGTTTTGGCTGAGTTTTGTTTGTGTTTCCTCTGTGTTTTGGCTGTGTTTTGGCTTTGTTTTGTTTGTGTTTCCTCTGTGTTTTGGCTGTGTTTTGGCTGAGTTTCCTCTGTGTTTTGGCTGAGTTTTGTTTGTCTTTCATCTGTGTTTTGGCTGTGTTTTGGCTGAGTTTCCTCTGTGTTTTGGCTGAGTTTTGTTTGTGTTTCCTCTGTGTTTGGGCTGAGTTTCGTTTGTGTTTCCTCTGTGTTTTGGCTGAGTTTTGGCTGAGTTTCCTCTGTGTTTTGGATGAGTTTCCTCTGTGTTTTGGCTGAGTTTCCTCTGTGTTTTGGCTGTGTTTTTGCTGAGTTTTGTTTGTGTTTCCTCTGTGTTTTGGCTGTGTTTTTGCTGAGTTTTGTTTGTCTTTCCTCTGTGTTTTGGCTGTGTTTTGGCTGTGTTTTTTTGTGTTTCCTATGTGTTTTGGCTGAGCATCCTCTGTGTTTCCTCTGTGTTTGGGCTGAGTTTCCTCTGTGTTTTGGCTGTGTTTTTGCTGAGTTTTGTCTGTGTTTCCTCTGTGTTTTGGCTGTGTTTTGTTTGTGTTTCCTCTGTGTTTTGTTTGTGTTTCCTCTGTGTTTTGGCTGAGTTTCCTCTGTGTTTCCTCTGTGTTTGGGCTGAGTTTCCTCTGTGTTTTGGCTGTGTTTTTGCTGAGTTTTGTCTGTGTTTCCTCTGTGTTTTGGCTGAGTTTCCTCTCTGTTTTGCTGAGTTTTGTTTGTGTTTCCTGTGTTTTGGCTGTGTTTTGTTTGTGTTTCCTCTGTGTTTTGACTGAGTTTCCTCTGTGTTTTGGCTGAGTTTTGTTTGTGTTTACTCTGTGTTTGGGCTGAGTTTTGGCTGAGTTTCCACTGAGTTTTGGCTGTGTTTTGGCAGAGTTTTGTTTGTGTTTCCTCTGTGTTTCCTCTGTGTTTTGACTGTGTTTTGGCTGAGTTTCCTCTGTGTTTGGGCTGAGTTTCGTTTGTGTTTTCTCTGTGTTTTGGCTGAATTTTGGCTGAGTTTCCTCTGTGTTTTGGCTGAGTATCCTCTGTGTTTCCTCTGTGTTTTGGCTGAGTTTTGTTTGTGTTTCCTCTGTGTTTGGGCTGAGTTTCCTCTGTGATTTGGCTGTGTTTTTGCTGAGTTTTGGCTGAGTTTCCTCTGTGTTTTGACTGAGTTTCCTCTGTGTTTACTCTGTGTTTCCTCTGTGTTTTGGCTGAGTTTCCTTTGTGTTTTGGCTGAGTTTTGTTTGTGTTTCCTCTGTGTTTTGGATGAGTTTTGTTTGTGTTTCCTCTGTGTTTTATCTGTGTTTTGGCTGAGTTTTGTTTGTCTTTCCTCTGTGTTTTGGCTGAGTTTTGTTTGTCTTTCCTCTGTGTTTTGGCTTTGTTTTGTTTGAGTTTCCTCTGTGTTTTGGCTGTGTTTTGGCTGAGTTTCCTCTGTGTTTTGGCTGTGTTTTGGCTGAGTTTTGTTTGTATTTCTTCTGTGTTTGGGCTGAGTTTCGTTTGTGTTTCCTCTGTGTTTTGGCTGAGTTTTGGCTGAGTTTCCTCTGTGTTTTGGCTGTGTTTTGGCTGAGTTTTGGCTGGGTTTTGGCTGAGTTTCCTCTGTGTTTTGGCTGAGTTTTGTTTGTGTTTCTTCTGTGTTTGGGCTGAGTTTCCTCTGTGATTTGGCTGTGTTTTTGCTGAATTTTGGCTGAGTTTCCTCTGTGTTTTGGCTGTGTTTTGGCTGAGTTTTGTTTGTGTTTCCTCTGTGTTTTTAGCTGAGTTTCCTCTGTGTTTTGGTTGAGTTTTGTTTGTGTTTCCTCTGTGTTTTGGCTGAGTTTTGTTTGTGTTTCCTCTGTGTTTTCTCTGTGTTTTGGCTGAGTTTTGTTTGTGTTTCCTCTGTGTTTTGGCTGTGTTTTTGCTGAGTTTTGTTTGTGTTTCCTATGAGTTTTGTTTGTATATCCTCTGTGTTTTGGATGAGTTTCCTCTGTGTTTTGGCTGAGTTTTGTTTGTGTTTCCTCTGTGTTTTGGCTGAGCAACCTCTGTGTTTCCTCTGTGTTTGGGCTGAGTTTCCTCTTAGTTTTGGCTGTGTTTTTGCTGAGTTTTGGCTGAGTTTCCTCTGTGTTTTGGCTGTGTTTTGACTGAGTTTTGTTTGTGTTTCCTCTGTGTTTTGGATGAGTTTCCTCTGTGTTTTGGCTGAGTTTTGTTTGTGTTTCCTCTGTGTTTTGGCTGAGCATCCTCTGTGTTTTCTCTGTGTTTTGGCTAAGTTTTGTTTGTGTTTCCTCTGTGTTTTGGCTGTGTTTTGTTTGTGTTTCTTCTGTGTTTTTGCTGAGTTTCCTCTGTGTTTTGGCTGAGTATCCTCTGTGTTTCCTCTGTGTTTGGGCTGAGTTTCCTCTGTGTTTTGGCTGTGTTTTTGCTGAGTTTTGTCTGTGTTTCCTCTGTGTTTTGGCTTAGTTTCCTCTGTGTTTTGCTGAGTTTTGTTTGTGTTTCCTCTGTGTTTTGGCTGAGTTTCCTCTGTGTTTTGGCTGAGTATCCTCTGTGTTTTGGCTGAGTTTCCTCTGTGTTTTGGCTGAGTTTTGTTTGTGTTTACTCTGTGTTTGGGCTGAGTTTCGTTTGTGTTTCCTCTGTGTTTTGGCTGAGTTTCCTCTGTGTTTTGGCTGTGTTTTGGATGAGTTTGCTCTGTGTTTTGGCTGTGTTTTGGCTGAGTTTTGTTTGTGTTTCCTCTGTGTTTTGGCTGTGTTTTTGCTGAGTTTTGTTTGTCTTTCCTCTGTGTTTTGGCTGTGTTTTGGCTGTGTTTTTTTGTGTTTCCTATGTGTTTTGGCTGAGCATCCTCTGTGTTTCCTCTGTGTTTGGGCTGAGTTTCCTCTGTGTTTTGGCTGTGTTTTTGCTGAGTTTTGTCTGTGTTTCCTCTGTGTTTTGGCTGAGTTTTGTTTGTGTTTCCTCTGTGTTTTGGCTGAGCAACCTCTGTGTTTCCTCTGTGTTTGGGCTGTGTTTTGACTGAGTTTTGTTTGTGTTTCCTCTGTGTTTTGGCTGAGTTTCCTCTGTGTTTTGACTGAGTTTTGTTTGTGTTTCCTCTGTGTTTTGGATGAGTTTCCTCTGTGTTTTGGCTGAGTTTTGTTTGTGTTTCCTCTGTGTTTTGGCTGAGCATCCTCTGTGTTTTCTCTGTGTTTTGGCTAAGTTTTGTTTGTGTTTCCTCTGTGTTTTGGCTGTGTTTTGTTTGTGTTTCTTCTGTGTTTTTGCTGAGTTTCCTCTGTGTTTTGGCTGAGTATCCTCTGTGTTTCCTCTGTGTTTTGGCTGAGTTTTGTTTGTGTTTCCTCTGTGTTTTCTCTGTGTTTTGGCTGAGTTTTGGCTGAGTTTTGGCTGGGCTTTGGCTGAGTTTCCTCTGTGTTTTGGCTGAGTTTTGTTTGTGTTTCTTCTGTGTTTGGGCTGAGTTTCCTCTGTGATTTGGCTGTGTTTTTGCTGAATTTTGGCTGAGTTTCCTCTGTGTTTTGGCTGTGTTTTGGCTGAGTTTTGTTTGTGTTTCCTCTGTGTTTTTGGCTGAGTTTCCTCTGTGTTTTGGTTGAGTTTTGTTTGTGTTTCCTCTGTATTTTGGCTGAGTTTTGTTTGTGTTTCCTCTGTGTTTTCTCTGTGTTTTGGCTGAGTTTTGTTTGTGTTTCCTCTGTGTTTTGGCTGTGTTTTTGCTGAGTTTTGTTTGTGTTTCCTATGAGTTTTGTTTGTATATCCTCTGTGTTTTGGATGAGTCTCCTCTGTGTTTTGGCTGAGTTTTGTTTGTGTTTCCTCTGTGTTTTGGCTGAGCAACCTCTGTGTTTCCTCTGTGTTTGGGCTGAGTTTCCTCTTAGTTTTGGCTGTGTTTTTGCTGAGTTTTGGCTGAGTTTCCTCTGTGTTTTGGCTGTGTTTTGACTGAGTTTTGTTTGTGTTTCCTCTGTGTTTTGGCTGAGTTTCCTCTGTGTTTTGACTGAGTTTTGTTTGTGTTTCCTCTGTGTTTTGGATGAGTTTCCTCTGTGTTTTGGCTGAGTTTTGTTTGTGTTTCCTCTGTGTTTTGGCTGAGCATCCTCTGTGTTTTCTCTGTGTTTTGGCTAAGTTTTGTTTGTGTTTCCTCTGTGTTTTGGCTGTGTTTTGTTTGTGTTTCTTCTGTGTTTTTGCTGAGTTTCCTCTGTGTTTTGGCTGAGTATCCTCTGTGTTTCCTCTGTGTTTTGGCTGAGTTTTGTTTGTGTTTCCTCTGTGTTTTCTCTGTGTTTTGGCTGAGTTTTGTTTGTCTTTCCTCTGTGTTTTGGCTTTGTTTTGTTTGTGTTTCCTATGTGTTTTGGCTGAGTTTCCTCTGTGTTTTGGCTGAGTTTCGTTTGTGTTTGCTCTGTGTTTTGGCTGAGTTTTGTTTGTCTTTCCTCTGTGTTTTGGCTGTGTTTTGGCTGTGTTTTGTTTGTGTTTCCTATGTGTTTTGGCTGAGTTTTGGCTGAGTTTCCTCTGTGTTTTGGCTGTGTTTTGGCTGTGTTTTTGCTGAGTTTTGTTTGTGTTTCCTCTGTGTTTTGGCTGTGTTTTTGCTGAGTTTTGTTTGTTTTTCCTCTGTGTTTTGGCTGTGTTTTGGCTGAGTTTTGTTTGTGTTACCTCTGTGTTTTGGCTGAGTTTTGTTTGTGTTTCCTCTGTGTTTGGGCTGAGTTTCCTCTGTGATTTGGCTGTGTTTTTGCTGAGTTTTTGCTGAGTTTCCTCTGTGTTTTGGCTGTGTTTTGGCTGAGTTTTGTTTGTGTTTCCTCTGTGTTTTGGCTGAGTTTCCTCTGTGTTTACTCTGTGTTTTGTTTGTGTTTCCTCTGTGTTTTGGCTGTGTTTTGTTTGTGTTTCCTCTGTGTTTTGGCTGAGTTTCCTCTCTGTTTTGCTGAGTTTTGTTTGTGTTTCCTCTGTGTTTTGGCTGTGTTTTGTTTGTGTTTCCTCTGTGTTTTGGCTGAGTTTCCTCTGTATTTTGACTGAGTTTTGTCTGTGTTTCCTCTGTGTTTTGGCTGAGTTTCCTCTGTGTTTTGCTGAGTTTTGTTTGTGTTTCCTCTGTGTTTTGGCTGAGTTTCCTCTGTGTTTTGGCTGAGTATCCTCTGTGTTTTGGCTGAGTTTCCTCTGTGTTTTGGCTGAGTTTTGTTTGTGTTTACTCTGTGTTTGGGCTGAGTTTCGTTTGTGTTTCCTCTGTGTTTTGGCTGAGTTTCCTCTGTGTTTTGGCTGTGTTTTGGATGAGTTTCCTCTGTGTTTTGGCTGTGTTTTGGCTGAGTTTTGTTTGTGTTTCCTCTGTGTTTTGGCTGAGTTTTTGCTGAGTTTTGTTTGTCTTTCCTCTGTGTTTTGGCTGTGTTTTGGCTGTGTTTTTTTGTGTTTCCTATGTGTTTTGGCTGAGCATCCTCTGTGTTTCCTCTGTGTTTGGGCTGAGTTTCCTCTGGGTTTTGGCTGAGTTTTGTTTGTGTTTACTCTGTGTTTGGGCTGAGTTTCGTTTGTGTTTCCTCTGTGTTTTGGCTGAGTTTCCTCTGTGTTTTGGCTGTGTTTTGGCTGAGTTTCCTCTGTGTTTTGGCTGTGTTTTGGCTGAGTTTTGTTTGTGTTTCCTCTGTGTTTTGGCTGTGTTTTGGCTGTGTTTTTTTGTGTTTCCTATGTGTTTTGGCTGAGCATCCTCTGTGTTTCCTCTGTGTTTGGGCTGAGTTTCCTAAGTGTTTTGGCTGTGTTTTTGCTGAGTTTTGTCTGTGTTTCCTCTGTGTTTTGGCTGAGTTTCCTCTCTGTTTTGCTGAGTTTTGTTTGTGTTTCCTCTGTGTTTTGGCTGTGTTTTGTTTGTGTTTCCTCTGTGTTTTGGCTGTGTTTTGTTTGTGTTTCCTCTGTGTTTTGGCTGAGTTTCCTCTGTGTTTTGGCTGAGTATCCTCTGTGTTTTGGCTGAGTTTCCTCTGTGTTTTTGCTGAGTTTTGTTTGGCTTTCCTCTGTGTTTTGGCTGTGTTTTGGCTGTGTTTTGTTTGTGTTTCCTATGTGTTTTGGCTGAGTTTTGGCTGAGTTTCCTCTGTGTTTTGGCTGTGTTTTGGCTGAGTTTTGGCTGAGTTTTGTTTGTGTTTCCTCTGTGTTTTGGCTGTGTTTTTGCTGAGTTTTGTTTGTGTTTCCTCTGTGTTTTGGCTGTGTTTTTGCTGAGTTTTGTTTTTCTTTCCTCTGTGTTTTGGCTGTGTTTTTTTGTGTTTCCTATGTGTTTTGGCTGAGCATCCTCTGTGTTTCCTCTGTGTTTGGGCTGAGTTTCCTCTGTGTTTTGGCTGTGTTTTTGCTGAGTTTTGTCTGTGTTTCCTCTGTGTTTTGGCTGAGTTTCCTCTGTGTTTTGCTGAGTTTTGTTTGTGTTTCCTCTGTGTTTTGGCTGAGTTTCCTCTGTGTTTTGGCTGAGTATCCTCTGTGTTTTGGCTGAGTTTCCTCTGTGTTTTGGCTGAGTTTTGTTTGTGTTTACTCTGTGTTTGGGCTGAGTTTCGTTTGTGTTTCCTCTGTGTTTTGGCTGAGTTTCCTCTGTGTTTTGGCTGTGTTTTGGATGAGTTTCCTCTGTGTTTTGGCTGTGTTTTGGCTGAGTTTTGTTTGTGTTTCCTCTGTGTTTTGGCTGTGTTTTTGCTGAGTTTTGTCTGTGTTTCCTCTGTGTTTTGGCTGAGTTTCCTCTGTGTTTTGCTGAGTTTTGTATGTGTTTCCTCTGTGTTTTGGCTGTGTTTCCTCTGTGTTTTGGCTGAGTTTCCTCTGTGTTTTGGCTGAGTATCCTCTGTGTTTTGGCTGAGTTTCCTCTGTGTTTTTGCTGAGTTTTGTTTGGCTTTCCTCTGTGTTTTGGCTGTGTTTTGGCTGTGTTTTGTTTGTGTTTCCTATGTGTTTTGGCTGAGTTTTGGCTGAGTTTCCTCTGTGTTTTGGCTGTGTTTTGGCTGAGTTTTGGCTGAGTTTTGTTTGTGTTTCCTCTGTGTTTTGGCTGTGTTTTTGCTGAGTTTTGTTTGTGTTTCCTCTGTGTTTTGGCTGTGTTTTTGCTGAGTTTTGTTTTTCTTTCCTCTGTGTTTTGGCTTTGTTTTGTTTGAGTTTCCTCTGTGTTTTGGCTGTGTTTTGGCTGAGTTTCCTCTGTGTTTTGGCTGTGTTTTGGCTGAGTTTTGTTTGTATTTCTTCTGTGTTTGGGCTGAGTTTCGTTTGTGTTTCCTCTGTGTTTTGGCTGAGTTTTGGCTGAGTTTCCTCTGAGTTTCGTTTGTGTTTCCTCTGTGTTTTGGCTGAGTTTTGGCTGAGTTTCCTCTGTGTTTTGGCTGAGTTTTGGCTGTGTTTTGGCTGTGTTTTGGCTGTGTTTTGGCTGAGTTTTGTTTGTGTTTCCTCTGTGTTTTGGCTGAGCAACCTCTGTGTTTCCTCTGTGTTTGGGCTGAGTTTCCTCTTAGTTTTGGCTGTGTTTTTGCTGAGTTTTGGCTGAGTTTCCTCCGTGTTTTGGCTGTGTTTTGACTGAGTTTTGTTTGTGTTTCCTCTGTGTTTTGGCTGAGTTTCCTCTGTGTTTTGACTGAGTTTTGTTTGTGTTTCCTCTGTGTTTTGGATGAGTTTCCTCTGTGTTTTGGCTGAGTTTTGTTTGTGTTTCCTCTGTGTTTTGGCTGAGCATCCTCTGTGTTTTCTCTGTGTTTTGGCTAAGTTTTGTTTGTGTTTCCTCTGTGTTTTGGCTGTGTTTTGTTTGTGTTTCTTCTGTGTTTTTGCTGAGTTTCCTCTGTGTTTTGGCTGAGTATCCTCTGTGTTTCCTCTGTGTTTTGGCTGAGTTTTGTTTGTGTTTCCTCTGTGTTTTCTCTGTGTTTTGGCTGAGTTTTGTTTGTCTTTCCTCTGTGTTTTGGCTTTGTTTTGTTTTGTTTCCTATGTGTTTTGGCTGAGTTTCCTCTGTGTTTTGGCTGAGTTTCGTTTGTGTTTGCTCTGTGTTTTGGCTGAGTTTTGTTTGTCTTTCCTCTGTGTTTTGGCTGTGTTTTGGTTGTATTTTGTTTGTGTTTCCTATGTGTTTTGGCTGAGTTTTGGCTGAGTTTCCTCTGTGTTTTGGCTGTGTTTTGGCTGTGTTTTGGCTGTGTTTTTGCTGAGTTTTGTTTGTCTTTCCTCTGTGTTTTGGCTGTGTTTTGGCTGTGTTTTTTTGTGTTTCCTATGTGTTTTGGCTGAGCATCCTCTGTGTTTCCTCTGTGTTTGGGCTGAGTTTCCTCTGTGTTTTGGCTGTGTTTTTGCTGAGTTTTGTCTGTGTTTCCTCTGTGTTTTGGCTGAGTTTCCTCTCTGTTTTGCTGAGTTTTGTTTGTGTTTCCTCTGTGTTTTGGCTGTGTTTTGTTTGTGTTTCCTCTGTGTTTTGGCTGAGTTTCCTCTGTGTTTTGGCTGAGTTTTGTTTGTGTTTCCTCTGTGTTTTGGCAGAGTTTTGGCTGAGTTTCCTCTGTGTTTTGGCTGTGTTTTGGCTGAGTTTTGTTTGTGTTTCTTCTGTGTTTGGGCTGAGTTTCCTCTGTGATTTGGCTGTGTTTTTGCTGAATTTTGGCTGAGTTTCCTCTGTGTTTTGGCTGTGTTTTGGCTGAGTTTTGTTTGTGTTTCCTCTGTGTTTTTGGCTGAGTTTCCTCTGTGTTTTGGTTGAGTTTTGTTTGTGTTTCCTCTGTGTTTTGGCTGAGTTTTGTTTGTGTTTCCTCTGTGTTTTCTCTGTGTTTTGGCTGAGTTTTGTTTGTGTTTCCTCTGTGTTTTGGCTGTGTTTTTGCTGAGTTTTGTTTGTGTTTCCTATGAGTTTTGTTTGTATATCCTCTGTGTTTTGGATGAGTTTCCTCTGTGTTTTGGCTGAGTTTTGTTTGTGTTTCCTCTGTGTTTTGGCTGAGCAACCTCTGTGTTTCCTCTGTGTTTGGGCTGTGTTTTGACTGAGTTTTGTTTGTGTTTCCTCTGTGTTTTGGCTGAGTTTCCTCTGTGTTTTGACTGAGTTTTGTTTGTGTTTCCTCTGTGTTTTGGATGAGTTTCCTCTGTGTTTTGGCTGAGTTTTGTTTGTGTTTCCTCTGTGTTTTGGCTGAGCATCCTCTGTGTTTTCTCTGTGTTTTGGCTAAGTTTTGTTTGTGTTTCCTCTGTGTTTTGGCTGTGTTTTGTTTGTGTTTCTTCTGTGTTTTTGCTGAGTTTCCTCTGTGTTTTGGCTGAGTATCCTCTGTGTTTCCTCTGTGTTTTGGCTGAGTTTTGTTTGTGTTTCCTCTGTGTTTTCTCTGTGTTTTGGCTGAGTTTTGGCTGAGTTTTGGCTGGGCTTTGGCTGAGTTTCCTCTGTGTTTTGGCTGAGTTTTGTTTGTGTTTCTTCTGTGTTTGGGCTGAGTTTCCTCTGTGATTTGGCTGTGTTTTTGCTGAATTTTGGCTGAGTTTCCTCTGTGTTTTGGCTGTGTTTTGGCTGAGTTTTGTTTGTGTTTCCTCTGTGTTTTTGGCTGAGTTTCCCCTGTGTTTTGGTTGAGTTTTGTTTGTGTTTCCTCTGTGTTTTGGCTGAGTTTTGTTTGTGTTTCCTCTGTGTTTTCTCTGTGTTTTGGCTGAGTTTTGTTTGTGTTTCCTCTGTGTTTTGGCTGTGTTTTTGCTGAGTTTTGTTTGTGTTTCCTATGAGTTTTGTTTGTGTTTCCTCTGTGTTTTGGCTGAGTTTCCTCTGTGTTTGGGCTGAGTTTCGTTTGTGTTTCCTCTGTGTTTTGGCTGAGTTTTGGCTGAGTTTCCTCTGTGTTTTGGCTGTGTTTTGGCTGAGTTTTGTTTGTGTTTCCTCTGTGTTTTCTCTGTGTTTTGGCTGAGTTTTGTTTGTGTTTCCTCTGTGTTTTGGCTGTGTTTTTGCTGAGTTTTGTTTGTGTTTCCTATGAGTTTTGTTTGTGTTTCCTCTGTGTTTTGGCTGAGTTTCCTCTGTGTTTGGGCTGAGTTTCGTTTGTGTTTCCTCTGTGTTTGGGCTGAGTTTCCTCTGTGATTTGGCTGTGTTTTTGCTGAGTTTTGTTTTTTTTTCCTCTGTGTTTTGTTTGTGTTTCCTCTGTGTTTTGGCTGTGTTTTTTCTGAGTTTTGTTTGTTTTTCCTCTGAGTTTTGTTTGTGTTTCCTCTGTGTTTTGGCTGAGTTTCCTCTTTGTTTGGGCTGAGTTTCGTTTGTGTTTCCTCTGTGTTTTGGCTGAGTTTTGGCTGAGTTTCCTCTGTGTTTGGGCTGAGTTTCGTTTGTGTTTCCTCTGTGTTTTGGCTGAGTTTTGACTGAGTTTCCTCTGTGTTTTGGCTGAGTTTCCTCTGTGTTTTGGCTGAGTTTTGGCTGAGTTTCCTCTGTGTTTTGGCTGTGTTTTGGCTGAGTTTTGTTTGTGTTTCCTCTGTGTTTTGGCTGAGTTTGCTCTGTGTTTTGACTGAGTTTTGTTTGTGTTGCCTCTGTGTTTTGGCTGTGTTTTGTTTGTGTTTCCTCTGTGTTTTGGCTGAGTTTCCTCTGTGTTTTGACTGAGTATCCTCTGTGTTTCCTCTGTGTTTTGGCTGAGTTTTGTTTGTGTTTCCTCTGTGTTTGGGCTGAGTTTCCTCTGTGATTTGGCTGTGTTTTTGCTGAGTTTTGGCTGAGTTTCCTCTGTGTTTTGGCTGTGTTTTGGCTGAGTTTCCTCTGTGTTTTGGCTGAGTTTTGTTTGTGTTTCCTCTGTGTTTGGGCTGAGTTTCGTTTGTGTTTCCTCTGTGTTTTGGCTGAGTTTTGGCTGAGTTTCCTCTGTGTTTTGGATGAGTTTCCTCTGTGTTTTGACTGAGTTTCCTCTGTGTTTTGGCTGAGTTTTGGCTGAGTTTCCTCTGTGTTTTGGCTGAGTTTCCTCTGTGTTTTGGCTGTGTTTTGGCTGTGTTTTTGCTGAGTTTTGTTTGTGTTTCCTCTGTGTTTTGGCTGTGTTTTTGCTGAGTTTTGTTTGTCTTTCCTCTGTGTTTTGGCTGTGTTTTTTTGTGTTTCCTATGTGTTTTGGCTGAGCATCCTCTGTGTTTCCTCTGTGTTTGGGCTGAGTTTCCTCTGTGTTTTGGCTGTGTTTTTGCTGAGTTTTGTCTGTGTTTCCTCTGTGTTTTGGCTGTGTTTTGTTTGTGTTTCCTCTGTGTTTTGTTTGTGTTTCCTCTGTGTTTTGGCTGAGTTTTGTTTGTGTTTACTCTGTGTTTGGGCTGAGTTTTGGCTGAGTTTCCTCTGAGTTTTGGCTGTGTTTTGGCAGAGTTTTGTTTGTGTTACCTCTGTGTTTTGGCTGTGTTTTGGCTGAGTTTCCTCTGTGTTTGGGCTGAGTTTCGTTTGTGTTTCCTATGAGTTTTGGCTGAGTTTTGGCTGAGTTTCCTCTGTGTTTTGGCTGAGTTTCCTCTGTGTATACTCTGTGTTTTGGCTGAGTTTCCTCTGTGTTTTGGCTGTGTTTTGGCTGAGTTTTGTTTGTGTTTCCTCTGTGTTTCCTCTGTGTTTTGGCTGAGTTTCCTTTGTGTTTTGGCTGAGTTTTGTTTGTGTTTCCTCTGTGTTTTGGCTGAGTTTTCTTTGTGTTTCCTCTGTGTTTTATCTGTGTTTTGGCTGAGTTTTGTTTGTCTTTCCTCTGTGTTTTGGCTGAGTTTTGTTTGTCTTTCCTCTGTGTTTTGGATGAGTTTCCTCTGTGTTTTGGCTGAGTTTTGTTTGTGTTTCCTCTGTGTTTTATCTGTGTTTTGGCTGAGTTTTGTTTGTCTTTCCTCTGTGTTTTGACTGAGTTTTGTTTGTATATCCTCTGTGTTTTGGATGAGTTTCCTCTGTGTTTTGGTTGAGTTTTGTTTGTGTTTCCTCTGTGTTTTGGCTGAGCATCCTCTGTGTTTTCTCTGTGTTTTGGCTAAGTTTTGTTTGTGTTTCCTCTGTGTTTTGGCTGTGTTTTGTTTGTGTTTCTTCTGTGTTTTTGCTGAGTTTCCTCTGTGTTTTGGCTGAGTATCCTCTGTGTTTCCTATGTGTTTTGGCTGAGTTTTGGCTGAGTTTCCTCTGTGTTTTGGCTGTGTTTTGGCTGTGTTTTTGCTGAGTTTTGTTTGTTTTTCCTCTGTGTTTTGGCTGTGTTTTGGCTGTGTTTTGTTTGTGTTTCCTATGTGTTTTGGCTGAGTTTTGGCTGAGTTTCCTCTGTGTTTTGGCTGTGTTTTGGCTGAGTTTTGGCTGGGTTTTGGCTGAGTTTCCTCTGTGTTTTGGCTGTGTTTTGGCTGAGTTTTGTTTGTGTTTCCTCTGTGTTTTGTCTGTGTTTTTGCTGAGTTTTGTTTGTGTTTCCTCTGTGTTTTGGCTGTGTTTTGGCTTTGTTTTGTTTGTGTTTCCTCTGTGTTTTGGCTGTGTTTTGGCTGAGTTTCCTCTGTGTTTTGGCTGAGTTTCCTCTGTGTTTTGGCTGAGTTTCCTCTGTGTTTTGGCTGTGTTTTGGCTGTGTTTTTGCTGAGTTTTGTTTGTGTTTCCTCTGTGTTTTGGCTGTGTTTTTGCTGAGTTTTGTTTGTCTTTCCTCTGTGTTTTGGCTGTGTTTTTTTGTGTTTCCTATGTGTTTTGGCTGAGCATCCTCTGTGTTTCCTCTGTGTTTGGGCTGAGTTTCCTCTGTGTTTTGGCTGAGTTTCGTTTGTGTTTCCTCTGTGTTTTGGCTGAGTTTTGGCTGAGTTTCCTCTGTGTTTTGGATGAGTTTCCTCTGTGTTTTGACTGAGTTTCCTCTGTGTTTTGGCTGAGTTTTGGCTGAGTTTCCTCTGTGTTTTGGCTGTGTTTTGGCTGTGTTTTTGCTGAGTTTTGGCTGGGTTTTGGCTGAGTTTCCTCTGTGTTTTGGCTGAGTTTCCTCTGTGTTTTGGCTGAGTTTTGTTTGTGTTTCCTCTGTGTTTTCTCTGTGTTTTGGCTGAGTTTTGTTTGTCTTTCCTCTGTGTTTTGGCTGTGTTTTGGCTGAGTTTTGTTTGTGTTTCCTCTGTGTTTGGGCTGAGTTTCCTCTGTGATTTGGCTGTGTTTTTGCTGAGTTTTGGCTGAGTTTCCTCTGTGTTTTGGCTGTGTTTTGGCTGTGTTTTTGCTGAGTTTTGTTTGTTTTTCCTCTGTGTTTTGGCTGTGTTTTGGCTGTGTTTTGTTTGTGTTTCCTATGTGTTTTGGCTGAGTTTTGGCTGAGTTTCCTCTGTGTTTTGGCTGTGTTTTGGCTGAGTTTTGTTTGTGTTTCCTATGAGTTTTGTTTGTATATCCTCTGTGTTTTGGATGAGTTTCCTCTGTGTTTTGGCTGAGTTTTGTTTGTGTTTCCTATGTGTTTTGGCTGAGCAACCTCTGTGTTTCCTCTGTGTTTGGGCTGAGTTTCCTCTTAGTTTTGGCTGTGTTTTTGCTGAGTTTTGGCTGAGTTTCCTCTGTGTTTTGGCTGTGTTTTGACTGAGTTTTGTTTGTGTTTCCTCTGTGTTTTGGCTGAGTTTACTCTGTGTTTTGACTGAGTTTTGTTTGTGTTTCCTCTGTGTTTTGGATGAGTTTCCTCTGTGTTTTGGCTGAGTTTTGTTTGTGTTTCCTCTGTGTTTTGGCTGAGCATCCTCTGTGTTTTCTCTGTGTTTTGGCTAAGTTTTGTTTGTGTTTCCTCTGTGTTTTGGCTGTGTTTTGTTTGTGTTTCTTCTGTGTTTTTGCTGAGTTTCCTCTGTGTTTTGGCTGAGTATCCTCTGTGTTTCCTCTGTGTTTTGGCTGAGTTTTGTTTGTGTTTCCTCTGTGTTTTCTCTGTGTTTTGGCTGAGTTTTGTTTGTCTTTCCTCTGTGTTTTGGCTTTGTTTTGTTTGTGTTTCCTATGTGTTTTGGCTGAGTTTCCTCTGTGTTTTGGCTGAGTTTCGTTTGTGTTTGCTCTGTGTTTTGGCTGAGTTTTGTTTGTCTTTCCTCTGTGTTTTGGCTGTGTTTTGGCTGTGTTTTGTTTGTGTTTCCTATGTGTTTTGGCTGAGCATCCTCTGTGTTTTGGCTGTGTTTTTGCTGAGTTTTGTCTGTGTTTCCTCTGTGTTTTGGCTGTGTTTTGTTTGTGTTTCCTCTGTGTTTTGTTTGTGTTTCCTCTGTGTTTTGGCTGAGTTTCCTCTGTGTTTTGGCTGAGTTTCCTCTGTGTTTTGGCTGAGTATCCTCTGTGTTTTGGCTGAGTTTCCTCTGTGTTTTGGCTGAGTTTTGTTTGTGTTTACTCTGTGTTTGGGCTGAGTTTTGGCTGAGTTTCCTCTGTGTTTGGGCTGAGTTTCGTTTGTGTTTCCTATGTGTTTTGGCTGAGTTTTGGCTGAGTTTCCTCTGTGTTTTGGCTCAGTATCCTCTGTGTTTCCTCTGTGTTTTGGCTGAGTTTTGTTTGTGTTTCCTCTGTGTTTGGGCTGAGTTTCCTCTGTGATTTGGCTGTGTTTTTGCTGAGTTTTGGCTGAGTTTCCTCTGTGTTTTGGCTGTGTTTTGGCTGAGTTTTGTTTGTGTTTCCTCTGTGTTTTGGCTGAGTTTCCTCTGTTTTTACTCTGTGTTTTGGCTGAGTTTCCTCTGTGTTTTGGCTGTGTTTTGGCTGAGTTTTGTTTGTGTTTCCTCTGTGTTTCCTCTGTGTTTTGGCTGAGTTTCCTTTGTGTTTTGGCTGAGTTTTGTTTGTGTTTCCTCTGTGTTTTGGATGAGTTTCCTCTGTGTTTTGGTTGAGTTTTGTTTGTGTTTCCTCTGTGTTTTGGCTGAGTTTTGTTTGTGTTTCCTCTGTGTTTTATCTGTGTTTTGGCTGAGTTTTGTTTGTCTTTCCTCTGTGTTTTGGCTTTGTTTTGTTTGAGTTTCCTCTGTTTTTTGGCTGTGTTTTGGCTGAGTTTCCTCTGTGTTTTGGCTGTGTTTTGGCTGAGTTTTGTTTGTATTTCTTCTGTGTTTGGGCTGAGTTTCGTTTGTGTTTCCTCTGTGTTTTGGCTGAGTTTTGGCTGAGTTTCCTCTGTGTTTTGGCTGAGTTTTGTTTGTGTTTCTTCAGTGTTTGGGCTGAGTTTCCTCTGTGATTTGGCTGTGTTTTTGCTGAATTTTGGCTGAGTTTCCTCTGTGTTTTGGTTGAGTTTTGTTTGTGTTTCCTCTGTGTTTTGGCTGAGTTTTGTTTGTGTTTCCTCTGTGTTTTCTCTGTGTTTTGGCTGAGTTTTGTTTGTGTTTCCTCTGTGTTTTGGCTGTGTTTTTGCTGAGTTTTGTTTGTGTTTCCTATGAGTTTTGTTTGTGTTTCCTCTGTGTTTTGGCTGAGTTTCCTCTGTGTTTGGGCTGAGTTTCGTTTGTGTTTCCTCTGTGTTTTGGCTGAGTTTTGGCTGAGTTTCCTCTGTGTTTTGGCTGTGTTTTGGCTGAGTTTTGTTTATGTTTCCTCTGTGTTTTCTCTGTGTTTTGGCTGAGTTTTGTTTGTGTTTCCTCTGTGTTTTGGCTGTGTTTTTGCTGAGTTTTGTTTGTGTTTCCTATGAGTTTTGTTTGTGTTTCCTCTGTGTTTTGGCTGAGTTTCCTCTGTGTTTGGGCTGAGTTTCGTTTGTGTTTCCTCTGTGTTTGGGCTGAGTTTCCTCTGTGATTTGGCTGTGTTTTGTTTTTTTTTCCTCTGTGTTTTGTTTGTGTTTCCTCTGTGTTTTGGCTGTGTTTTTTCTGAGTTTTGTTTGTTTTTCCTCTGAGTTTTGTTTGTGTTTCCTCTGTGTTTTGGCTGAGTTTCCTCTTTGTTTGGGCTGAGTTTCCTCTTTGTTTGGGCTGAGTTTCGTTTGTGTTTCCTCTGTGTTTTGGCTGAGTTTTGGCTGAGTTTCCTCTGTGTTTGGGCTGAGTTTCGTTTGTGTTTCCTCTGTGTTTTGGCTGAGTTTTGACTGAGTTTCCTCTGTGTTTTGGCTGAGTTTCCTCTGTGTTTTGGCTGAGTTTTGGCTGAGTTTCCTCTGTGTTTTGGCTGTGTTTTGGCTGAGTTTTGTTTGTGTTTCCTCTGTGTTTTGGCTGAGTTTGCTCTGTGTTTTGACTGAGTTTTGTTTGTGTTGCCTCTGTGTTTTGGCTGTGTTTTGTTTGTGTTTCCTCTGTGTTTTGGCTGAGTTTCCTCTGTGTTTTGACTGAGTATCCTCTGTGTTTCCTCTGTGTTTTGGCTGAGTTTTGTTTGTGTTTCCTCTGTGTTTGGGCTGAGTTTCCTCTGTGATTTGGCTGTGTTTTTGCTGAGTTTTGGCTGAGTTTCCTCTGTGTTTTGGCTGTGTTTTGGCTGAGTTTCCTCTGTGTTTTGGCTGAGTTTTGTTTGTGTTTCCTCTGTGTTTGGGCTGAGTTTCGTTTGTGTTTCCTCTGTGTTTTGGCTGAGTTTTGGCTGAGTTTCCTCTGTGTTTTGGATGAGTTTCCTCTGTGTTTTGACTGAGTTTCCTCTGTGTTTTGGCTGAGTTTTGGCTGAGTTTCCTCTGTGTTTTGGCTGAGTTTCCTCTGTGTTTTGGCTGAGTTTCCTCTGTGTTTTGGCTGTGTTTTGGCTGTGTTTTTGCTGAGTTTTGTTTGTGTTTCCTCTGTGATTGGCTGTGTTTTTGCTGAGTTTTGTTTGTTTTTCCTCTGTGTTTTGGCTGTGTTTTGGCTGTGTTTTGTTTGTGTTTCCTATGTGTTTTGGCTGAGTTTTGGCTGAGTTTCCTCTGTGTTTTGGCTGTGTTTTGGCTGAGTTTTGTTTGTGTTTCCTATGA
This sequence comes from Labia minor, assembly GCA_963082975.1. NCBI lineage: Eukaryota > Metazoa > Arthropoda > Insecta > Dermaptera > Spongiphoridae > Labia > Labia minor. The sequence goes on along the minus strand of OY720350.1, from coordinate 34,257,307 downwards.
GTTTTGTTTGTATATCCTCTGTGTTTTGGATGAGTTTCCTCTGTGTTTTGGCTGAGTTTTGTTTGTGTTTCCTATGTGTTTTGGCTGAGCAACCTCTGTGTTTCCTCTGTGTTTAGGCTGAGTTTCCTCTTAGTTTTGGCTGTGTTTTTGCTGAGTTTTGGCTGAGTTTCCTCTGTGTTTTGGCTGTGTTTTGACTGAGTTTTGTTTGTGTTTCCTCTGTGTTTTGGCTGAGTTTACTCTGTGTTTTGACTGAGTTTTGTTTGTGTTTCCTCTGTGTTTTGGATGAGTTTCCTCTGTGTTTTGGCTGAGTTTTGTTTGTGTTTCCTCTGTGTTTTGGCTGAGCATCCTCTGTGTTTTCTCTGTGTTTTGGCTAAGTTTTGTTTGTGTTTCCTCTGTGTTTTGGCTGTGTTTTGTTTGTGTTTCTTCTGTGTTTTTGCTGAGTTTCCTCTGTGTTTTGGCTGAGTATCCTCTGTGTTTCCTCTGTGTTTTGGCTGAGTTTTGTTTGTGTTTCCTCTGTGTTTTCTCTGTGTTTTGGCTGAGTTTTGTTTGTCTTTCCTCTGTGTTTTGGCTTTGTTTTGTTTGTGTTTCCTATGTGTTTTGGCTGAGTTTCCTCTGTGTTTTGGCTGAGTTTCGTTTGTGTTTGCTCTGTGTTTTGGCTGAGTTTTGTTTGTCTTTCCTCTGTGTTTTGGCTGTGTTTTGGCTGTGTTTTGTTTGTGTTTCCTATGTGTTTTGGCTGAGCATCCTCTGTGTTTCCTCTGTGTTTGGGCTGAGTTTCCTCTGTGTTTTGGCTGTGTTTTTGCTGAGTTTTGTCTGTGTTTCCTCTGTGTTTTGGCTGTGTTTTGTTTGTGTTTCCTCTGTGTTTTGTTTGTGTTTCCTCTGTGTTTTGGCTGAGTTTCCTCTGTGTTTTGGCTGAGTTTCCTCTGTGTTTTGGCTGAGTATCCTCTGTGTTTTGGCTGAGTTTCCTCTGTGTTTGGGCTGAGTTTTGGCTGAGTTTCCTCTGTGTTTGGGCTGAGTTTCGTTTGTGTTTCCTATGTGTTTTGGCTGAGTTTTGGCTGAGTTTCCTCTGTGTTTTGGCTCAGTATCCTCTGTGTTTCCTCTGTGTTTTGGCTGAGTTTTGTTTGTGTTTCCTCTGTGTTTGGGCTGAGTTTCCTCTGTGATTTGGCTGTGTTTTTGCTGAGTTTTGGCTGAGTTTCCTCTGTGTTTTGGCTGTGTTTTGGCTGAGTTTTGTTTGTGTTTCCTCTGTGTTTTGGCTGAGTTTCCTCTGTTTTTACTCTGTGTTTTGGCTGAGTTTTGTTTGTGTTTCCTCTGTGTTTCCTCTGTGTTTTGGCTGAGTTTCCTTTGTGTTTTGGCTGAGTTTTGTTTGTGTTTCCTCTTTGTTTTGGATGAGTTTCCTCTGTGTTTTGGTTGAGTTTTGTTTGTGTTTCCTCTGTGTTTTGGCTGAGTTTTGTTTGTGTTTCCTCTGTGTTTTATCTGTGTTTTGGCTGAGTTTTGTTTGTCTTTCCTCTGTGTTTTGGCTTTGTTTTGTTTGAGTTTCCTCTGTTTTTTGGCTGTGTTTTGGCTGAGTTTCCTCTGTGTTTTGGCTGTGTTTTGGCTGAGTTTTGTTTGTATTTCTTCTGTGTTTGGGCTGAGTTTCGTTTGTGTTTCCTCTGTGTTTTGGCTGAGTTTTGGCTGAGTTTCCTCTGTGTTTTGGCTGAGTTTTGTTTGTGTTTCTTCAGTGTTTGGGCTGAGTTTCCTCTGTGATTTGGCTGTGTTTTTGCTGAATTTTGGCTGAGTTTCCTCTGTGTTTTGGTTGAGTTTTGTTTGTGTTTCCTCTGTGTTTTGGCTGAGTTTTGTTTGTGTTTCCTCTGTGTTTTCTCTGTGTTTTGGCTGAGTTTTGTTTGTGTTTCCTCTGTGTTTTGGCTGTGTTTTTGCTGAGTTTTGTTTGTGTTTCCTATGAGTTTTGTTTGTGTTTCCTCTGTGTTTTGGCTGAGTTTCCTCTGTGTTTGGGCTGAGTTTCGTTTGTGTTTCCTCTGTGTTTTGGCTGAGTTTTGGCTGAGTTTCCTCTGTGTTTTGGCTGTGTTTTGGCTGAGTTTTGTTTGTGTTTCCTCTGTGTTTTCTCTGTGTTTTGGCTGAGTTTTGTTTGTGTTTCCTCTGTGTTTTGGCTGTGTTTTTGCTGAGTTTTGTTTGTGTTTCCTATGAGTTTTGTTTGTGTTTCCTCTGTGTTTTGGCTGAGTTTCCTCTGTGTTTGGGCTGAGTTTCGTTTGTGTTTCCTCTGTGTTTGGGCTGAGTTTCCTCTGTGATTTGGCTGTGTTTTTGCTGAGTTTTGTTTTTTTTTCCTCTGTGTTTTGTTTGTGTTTCCTCTGTGTTTTGGCTGTGTTTTTTCTGAGTTTTGTTTGTTTTTCCTCTGAGTTTTGTTTGTGTTTCCTCTGTGTTTTGGCTGAGTTTCCTCTTTGTTTGGGCTGAGTTTCGTTTGTGTTTCCTCTGTGTTTTGGCTGAGTTTTGGCTGAGTTTCCTCTGTGTTTGGGCTGAGTTTCGTTTGTGTTTCCTCTGTGTTTTGGCTGAGTTTTGACTGAGTTTCCTCTGTGTTTTGGCTGAGTTTCCTCTGTGTTTTGGCTGAGTTTTGGCTGAGTTTCCTCTGTGTTTTGGCTGTGTTTTGGCTGAGTTTTGTTTGTGTTTCCTCTGTGTTTTGGCTGAGTTTGCTCTGTGTTTTGACTGAGTTTTGTTTGTGTTGCCTCTGTGTTTTGGCTGTGTTTTGTTTGTGTTTCCTCTGTGTTTTGGCTGAGTTTCCTCTGTGTTTTGACTGAGTATCCTCTGTGTTTCCTCTGTGTTTTGGCTGAGTTTTGTTTGTGTTTCCTCTGTGTTTGGGCTGAGTTTCCTCTGTGATTTGGCTGTGTTTTTGCTGAGTTTTGGCTGAGTTTCCTCTGTGTTTTGGCTGTGTTTTGGCTGAGTTTCCTCTGTGTTTTGGCTGAGTTTTGGCTGAGTTTCCTCTGTGTTTTGGATGAGTTTCCTCTGTGTTTTGACTGAGTTTCCTCTGTGTTTTGGCTGAGTTTTGGCTGAGTTTCCTCTGTGTTTTGGCTGAGTTTCCTCTGTGTTTTGGCTGTGTTTTGGCTGTGTTTTTGCTGAGTTTTGTTTGTGTTTCCTCTGTGTTTTGGCTGTGTTTTTGCTGAGTTTTGTTTGTCTTTCCTCTGTGTTTTGGCTGTGTTTTTTTGTGTTTCCTATGTGTTTTGGCTGAGCATCCTCTGTGTTTCCTCTGTGTTTGGGCTGAGTTTCCTCTGTGTTTTGGCTGTGTTTTTGCTGAGTTTTGTCTGTGTTTCCTCTGTGTTTTGGCTGTGTTTTGTTTGTGTTTCCTCTGTGTTTTGTTTGTGTTTCCTCTGTGTTTTGGCTGAGTTTTGTTTGTGTTTACTCTGTGTTTGGGCTGAGTTTTGGCTGAGTTTCCTCTGAGTTTTGGCTGTGTTTTGGCAGAGTTTTGTTTGTGTTACCTCTGTGTTTTGGCTGTGTTTTGGCTGAGTTTCCTCTGTGTTTGGGCTGAGTTTCGTTTGTGTTTCCTATGAGTTTTGGCTGAGTTTTGGCTGAGTTTCCTCTGTGTTTTGGCTGAGTTTCCTCTGAGTATACTCTGTGTTTTGGCTGAGTTTCCTCTGTGTTTTGGCTGTGTTTTGGCTGAGTTTTGTTTGTGTTTCCTCTGTGTTTCCTCTGTGTTTTGGCTGAGTTTCCTTTGTGTTTTGGCTGAGTTTTGTTTGTGTTTCCTCTGTGTTTTGGCTGAGTTTTCTTTGTGTTTCCTCTGTGTTTTATCTGTGTTTTGGCTGAGTTTTGTTTGTCTTTCCTCTGTGTTTTGGCTGAGTTTTGTTTGTCTTTCCTCTGTGTTTTGGATGAGTTTCCTCTGTGTTTTGGCTGAGTTTTGTTTGTGTTTCCTCTGTGTTTTATCTGTGTTTTGGCTGAGTTTTGTTTGTCTTTCCTCTGTGTTTTGACTGAGTTTTGTTTGTATATCCTCTGTGTTTTGGATGAGTTTCCTCTGTGTTTTGGTTGAGTTTTGTTTGTGTTTCCTCTGTGTTTTGGCTGAGCATCCTCTGTGTTTTCTCTGTGTTTTGGCTAAGTTTTGTTTGTGTTTCCTCTGTGTTTTGGCTGTGTTTTGTTTGTGTTTCTTCTGTGTTTTTGCTGAGTTTCCTCTGTGTTTTGGCTGAGTATCCTCTGTGTTTCCTATGTGTTTTGGCTGAGTTTTGGCTGAGTTTTGGCTGAGTTTCCTCTGTGTTTTGGCTGTGTTTTGGCTGTGTTTTTGCTGAGTTTTGTTTGTTTTTCCTCTGTGTTTTGGCTGTGTTTTGGCTGTGTTTTGTTTGTGTTTCCTATGTGTTTTGGCTGAGTTTTGGCTGAGTTTCCTCTGTGTTTTGGCTGTGTTTTGGCTGAGTTTTGGCTGGGTTTTGGCTGAGTTTCCTCTGTGTTTTGGCTGAGTTTCCTCTGTGTTTTGCTGAGTTTTGTTTGTGTTTCCTCTGTGTTTTGGCTGAGTTTCCTCTGTGTTTTGGCTGTGTTTTGGCTGAGTTTTGTTTGTGTTTCCTCTGTGTTTTGTCTGTGTTTTTGCTGAGTTTTGTTTGTGTTTCCTCTGTGTTTTGGCTGTGTTTTGGCTTTGTTTTGTTTGTGTTTCCTCTGTGTTTTGGCTGTGTTTTGGCTGAGTTTCCTCTGTGTTTTGGCTGAGTTTCCTCTGTGTTTTGGCTGAGTTTCCTCTGTGTTTTGGCTGTGTTTTGGCTGTGTTTTTGCTGAGTTTTGTTTGTGTTTCCTCTGTGTTTTGGCTGTGTTTTTGCTGAGTTTTGTTTGTCTTTCCTCTGTGTTTTGGCTGTGTTTTTTTGTGTTTCCTATGTGTTTTGGCTGAGCATCCTCTGTGTTTCCTCTGTGTTTGGGCTGAGTTTCCTCTGTGTTTTGGCTGAGTTTCGTTTGTGTTTCCTCTGTGTTTTGGCTGAGTTTTGGCTGAGTTTCCTCTGTGTTTTGGATGAGTTTCCTCTGTGTTTTGACTGAGTTTCCTCTGTGTTTTGGCTGAGTTTTGGCTGAGTTTCCTCTGTGTTTTGGCTGTGTTTTGGCTGTGTTTTTGCTGAGTTTTGGCTGGGTTTTGGCTGAGTTTCCTCTGTGTTTTGGCTGAGTTTCCTCTGTGTTTTGGCTGAGTTTCCTCTGTGTTTTGGCTGTGTTTTGGCTGTGTTTTTGCTGAGTTTCGTTTGTGTTTCCTATGAGTTTTGGCTGAGTTTTGGCTGAGTTTCCTCTGTGTTTTGGCTGAGTTTCCTCTGTGTATACTCTGTGTTTTGGCTGAGTTTCCTCTGTGTTTTGGCTGTGTTTTGGCTGAGTTTTGTTTGTGTTTCCTCTGTGTTTCCTCTGTGTTTTGGCTGAGTTTCCTTTGTGTTTTGGCTGAGTTTTGTTTGTGTTTCCTCTGTGTTTTGGATGAGTTTCCTCTGTGTTTTGGTTGAGTTTTGTTTGTGTTTCCTCTGTGTTTTGGCTGAGTTTTGTTTGTGTTTCCTCTGTGTTTTATCTGTGTTTTGGCTGAGTTTTGTTTGTCTTTCCTCTGTGTTTTGGCTGAGTTTTGTTTGTCTTTCCTCTGTGTTTTGGCTGAGCAACCTCTGTGTTTCCTCTGTGTTTGGGCTGTGTTTTGACTGAGTTTTGTTTGTGTTTCCTCTGTGTTTTGGCTGAGTTTCCTCTGTGTTTTGACTGAGTTTTGTTTGTGTTTCCTCTGTGTTTTGGATGAGTTTCCTCTGTGTTTTGGCTGAGTTTTGTTTGTGTTTCCTCTGTGTTTTGGCTGAGCATCCTCTGTGTTTTCTCTGTGTTTTGGCTAAGTTTTGTTTGTGTTTCCTCTGTGTTTTGGCTGTGTTTTGTTTGTGTTTCTTCTGTGTTTTTGCTGAGTTTCCTCTGTGTTTTGGCTGAGTATCCTCTGTGTTTCCTATGTGTTTTGGCTGAGTTTTGGCTGAGTTTCCTCTGTGTTTTGGCTGTGTTTTGGCTGTGTTTTTGCTGAGTTTTGTTTGTTTTTCCTCTGTGTTTTGGCTGTGTTTTGGCTGTGTTTTGTTTGTGTTTCCTATGTGTTTTGGCTGAGTTTTGGCTGAGTTTCCTCTGTGTTTTGGCTGTGTTTTGGCTGAGTTTTGGCTGGGTTTTGGCTGAGTTTCCTCTGTGTTTTGGCTGTGTTTTGGCTGAGTTTTGTTTGTGTTTCCTCTGTGTTTTGTCTGTGTTTTTGCTGAGTTTTGTTTGTGTTTCCTCTGTGTTTTGGCTGTGTTTTGGCTTTGTTTTGTTTGTGTTTCCTCTGTGTTTTGGCTGTGTTTTGGCTGAGTTTCCTCTGTGTTTTGGCTGAGTTTCCTCTGTGTTTTGGCTGAGTTTCCTCTGTGTTTTGGCTGTGTTTTGGCTGTGTTTTTGCTGAGTTTTGTTTGTGTTTCCTCTGTGTTTTGGCTGTGTTTTTGCTGAGTTTTGTTTGTCTTTCCTCTGTGTTTTGGCTGTGTTTTTTTGTGTTTCCTATGTGTTTTGGCTGAGCATCCTCTGTGTTTCCTCTGTGTTTGGGCTGAGTTTCCTCTGTGTTTTGGCTGAGTTTCGTTTGTGTTTCCTCTGTGTTTTGGCTGAGTTTTGGCTGAGTTTCCTCTGTGTTTTGGATGAGTTTCCTCTGTGTTTTGACTGAGTTTCCTCTGTGTTTTGGCTGAGTTTTGGCTGAGTTTCCTCTGTGTTTTGGCTGTGTTTTGGCTGTGTTTTTGCTGAGTTTTGGCTGGGTTTTGGCTGAGTTTCCTCTGTGTTTTGGCTGAGTTTCCTCTGTGTTTTGGCTGAGTTTTGTTTGTGTTTCCTCTGTGTTTTCTCTGTGTTTTGGCTGAGTTTTGTTTGTCTTTCCTCTGTGTTTTGGCTGTGTTTTGGCTGAGTTTTGTTTGTGTTTCCTCTGTGTTTGGGCTGAGTTTCCTCTGTGATTTGGCTGTGTTTTTGCTGAGTTTTGGCTGAGTTTCCTCTGTGTTTTGGCTGTGTTTTGGCTGTGTTTTTGCTGAGTTTTGTTTGTTTTTCCTCTGTGTTTTGGCTGTGTTTTGGCTGTGTTTTGTTTGTGTTTCCTATGTGTTTTGGCTGAGTTTTGGCTGAGTTTCCTCTGTGTTTTGGCTGTGTTTTGGCTGAGTTTTGTTTGTGTTTCCTATGAGTTTTGTTTGTATATCCTCTGTGTTTTGGATGAGTTTCCTCTGTGTTTTGGCTGAGTTTTGTTTGTGTTTCCTATGTGTTTTGGCTGAGCAACCTCTGTGTTTCCTCTGTGTTTGGGCTGAGTTTCCTCTTAGTTTTGGCTGTGTTTTTGCTGAGTTTTGGCTGAGTTTCCTCTGTGTTTTGGCTGTGTTTTGACTGAGTTTTGTTTGTGTTTCCTCTGTGTTTTGGCTGAGTTTACTCTGTGTTTTGACTGAGTTTTGTTTGTGTTTCCTCTGTGTTTTGGATGAGTTTCCTCTGTGTTTTGGCTGAGTTTTGTTTGTGTTTCCTCTGTGTTTTGGCTGAGCATCCTCTGTGTTTTCTCTGTGTTTTGGCTAAGTTTTGTTTGTGTTTCCTCTGTGTTTTGGCTGTGTTTTGTTTGTGTTTCTTCTGTGTTTTTGCTGAGTTTCCTCTGTGTTTTGGCTGAGTATCCTCTGTGTTTCCTCTGTGTTTTGGCTGAGTTTTGTTTGTGTTTCCTCTGTGTTTTCTCTGTGTTTTGGCTGAGTTTTGTTTGTCTTTCCTCTGTGTTTTGGCTTTGTTTTGTTTGTGTTTCCTATGTGTTTTGGCTGAGTTTCCTCTGTGTTTTGGCTGAGTTTCGTTTGTGTTTGCTCTGTGTTTTGGCTGAGTTTTGTTTGTCTTTCCTCTGTGTTTTGGCTGTGTTTTGGCTGTGTTTTGTTTGTGTTTCCTATGTGTTTTGGCTGAGCATCCTCTGTGTTTTGGCTGTGTTTTTGCTGAGTTTTGTCTGTGTTTCCTCTGTGTTTTGGCTGTGTTTTGTTTGTGTTTCCTCTGTGTTTTGTTTGTGTTTCCTCTGTGTTTTGGCTGAGTTTCCTCTGTGTTTTGGCTGAGTTTCCTCTGTGTTTTGGCTGAGTATCCTCTGTGTTTTGGCTGAGTTTCCTCTGTGTTTTGGCTGAGTTTTGTTTGTGTTTACTCTGTGTTTGGGCTGAGTTTTGGCTGAGTTTCCTCTGTGTTTGGGCTGAGTTTCGTTTGTGTTTCCTATGTGTTTTGGCTGAGTTTTGGCTGAGTTTCCTCTGTGTTTTGGCTCAGTATCCTCTGTGTTTCCTCTGTGTTTTGGCTGAGTTTTGTTTGTGTTTCCTCTGTGTTTGGGCTGAGTTTCCTCTGTGATTTGGCTGTGTTTTTGCTGAGTTTTGGCTGAGTTTCCTCTGTGTTTTGGCTGTGTTTTGGCTGAGTTTTGTTTGTGTTTCCTCTGTGTTTTGGCTGAGTTTCCTCTGTTTTTACTCTGTGTTTTGGCTGAGTTTCCTCTGTGTTTTGGCTGTGTTTTGGCTGAGTTTTGTTTGTGTTTCCTCTGTGTTTCCTCTGTGTTTTGGCTGAGTTTCCTTTGTGTTTTGGCTGAGTTTTGTTTGTGTTTCCTCTGTGTTTTGGATGAGTTTCCTCTGTGTTTTGGTTGAGTTTTGTTTGTGTTTCCTCTGTGTTTTGGCTGAGTTTTGTTTGTGTTTCCTCTGTGTTTTATCTGTGTTTTGGCTGAGTTTTGTTTGTCTTTCCTCTGTGTTTTGGCTTTGTTTTGTTTGAGTTTCCTCTGTTTTTTGGCTGTGTTTTGGCTGAGTTTCCTCTGTGTTTTGGCTGTGTTTTGGCTGAGTTTTGTTTGTATTTCTTCTGTGTTTGGGCTGAGTTTCGTTTGTGTTTCCTCTGTGTTTTGGCTGAGTTTTGGCTGAGTTTCCTCTGTGTTTTGGCTGAGTTTTGTTTGTGTTTCTTCAGTGTTTGGGCTGAGTTTCCTCTGTGATTTGGCTGTGTTTTTGCTGAATTTTGGCTGAGTTTCCTCTGTGTTTTGGTTGAGTTTTGTTTGTGTTTCCTCTGTGTTTTGGCTGAGTTTTGTTTGTGTTTCCTCTGTGTTTTCTCTGTGTTTTGGCTGAGTTTTGTTTGTGTTTCCTCTGTGTTTTGGCTGTGTTTTTGCTGAGTTTTGTTTGTGTTTCCTATGAGTTTTGTTTGTGTTTCCTCTGTGTTTTGGCTGAGTTTCCTCTGTGTTTGGGCTGAGTTTCGTTTGTGTTTCCTCTGTGTTTTGGCTGAGTTTTGGCTGAGTTTCCTCTGTGTTTTGGCTGTGTTTTGGCTGAGTTTTGTTTGTGTTTCCTCTGTGTTTTCTCTGTGTTTTGGCTGAGTTTTGTTTGTGTTTCCTCTGTGTTTTGGCTGTGTTTTTGCTGAGTTTTGTTTGTGTTTCCTATGAGTTTTGTTTGTGTTTCCTCTGTGTTTTGGCTGAGTTTCCTCTGTGTTTGGGCTGAGTTTCGTTTGTGTTTCCTCTGTGTTTGGGCTGAGTTTCCTCTGTGATTTGGCTGTGTTTTGTTTTTTTTTCCTCTGTGTTTTGTTTGTGTTTCCTCTGTGTTTTGGCTGTGTTTTTTCTGAGTTTTGTTTGTTTTTCCTCTGAGTTTTGTTTGTGTTTCCTCTGTGTTTTGGCTGAGTTTCCTCTTTGTTTGGGCTGAGTTTCGTTTGTGTTTCCTCTGTGTTTTGGCTGAGTTTTGGCTGAGTTTCCTCTGTGTTTGGGCTGAGTTTCGTTTGTGTTTCCTCTGTGTTTTGGCTGAGTTTTGACTGAGTTTCCTCTGTGTTTTGGCTGAGTTTCCTCTGTGTTTTGGCTGAGTTTTGGCTGAGTTTCCTCTGTGTTTTGGCTGTGTTTTGGCTGAGTTTTGTTTGTGTTTCCTCTGTGTTTTGGCTGAGTTTGCTCTGTGTTTTGACTGAGTTTTGTTTGTGTTGCCTCTGTGTTTTGGCTGTGTTTTGTTTGTGTTTCCTCTGTGTTTTGGCTGAGTTTCCTCTGTGTTTTGACTGAGTATCCTCTGTGTTTCCTCTGTGTTTTGGCTGAGTTTTGTTTGTGTTTCCTCTGTGTTTGGGCTGAGTTTCCTCTGTGATTTGGCTGTGTTTTTGCTGAGTTTTGGCTGAGTTTCCTCTGTGTTTTGGCTGTGTTTTGGCTGAGTTTCCTCTGTGTTTTGGATGAGTTTTGTTTGTGTTTCCTCTGTGTTTGGGCTGAGTTTCGTTTGTGTTTCCTCTGTGTTTTGGCTGAGTTTTGGCTGAGTTTCCTCTGTGTTTTGGATGAGTTTCCTCTGTGTTTTGACTGAGTTTCCTCTGTGTTTTGGCTGAGTTTTGGCTGAGTTTCCTCTGTGTTTTGGCTGAGTTTCCTCTGTGTTTTGGCTGTGTTTTGGCTGTGTTTTTGCTGAGTTTTGTTTGTGTTTCCTCTGTGTTTTGGCTGTGTTTTTGCTGAGTTTTGTTTGTTTTTCCTCTGTGTTTTGGCTGTGTTTTGGCTGTGTTTTGTTTGTGTTTCCTATGTGTTTTGGCTGAGTTTTGGCTGAGTTTCCTCTGTGTTTTGGCTGTGTTTTGGCTGAGTTTTGTTTGTGTTTCCTATGAGTTTTGTTTGTATATCCTCTGTGTTTTGGATGAGTTTCCTCTGTGTTTTGGCTGAGTTTTGTTTGTGTTTCCTATGTGTTTTGGCTGAGCAACCTCTGTGTTTCCTCTGTGTTTGGGCTGAGTTTCCTCTTAGTTTTGGCTGTGTTTTTGCTGAGTTTTGGCTGAGTATCCTCTGTGTTTCCTCTGTGTTTTGGCTGAGTTTTGTTTGTGTTTCCTCTGTGTTTTCTCTGTGTTTTGGCTGAGTTTTGTTTGTCTTTCCTCTGTGTTTTGGCTTTGTTTTGTTTGTGTTTCCTATGTGTTTTGGCTGAGTTTCCTCTGTGTTTTGGCTGAGTTTCGTTTGTGTTTGCTCTGTGTTTTGGCTGAGTTTTGTTTGTCTTTCCTCTGTGTTTTGGCTGTGTTTTGGCTGTGTTTTGTTTGTGTTTCCTATGTGTTTTGGCTGAGCATCCTCTGTGTTTCCTCTGTGTTTGGGCTGAGTTTCCTCTGTGTTTTGGCTGTGTTTTTGCTGAGTTTTGTCTGTGTTTCCTCTGTGTTTTGGCTGTGTTTTGTTTGTGTTTCCTCTGTGTTTTGTTTGTGTTTCCTCTGTGTTTTGGCTGAGTTTCCTCTGTGTTTTGGCTGAGTTTCCTCTGTGTTTTGGCTGAGTATCCTCTGTGTTTTGGCTGAGTTTCCTCTGTGTTTTGGCTGAGTTTTGTTTGTGTTTACTCTGTGTTTGGGCTGAGTTTTGGCTGAGTTTCCTCTGTGTTTGGGCTGAGTTTCGTTTGTGTTTCCTATGTGTTTTGGCTGAGTTTTGGCTGAGTTTCCTCTGTGTTTTGGCTCAGTATCCTCTGTGTTTCCTCTGTGTTTTGGCTGAGTTTTGTTTGTGTTTCCTCTGTGTTTGGGCTGAGTTTCCTCTGTGATTTGGCTGTGTTTTTGCTGAGTTTTGGCTGAGTTTCCTCTGTGTTTTGGCTGTGTTTTGGCTGAGTTTTGTTTGTGTTTCCTCTGTGTTTTGGCTGAGTTTCCTCTGTTTTTACTCTGTGTTTTGGCTGAGTTTTGTTTGTGTTTCCTCTGTGTTTCCTCTGTGTTTTGGCTGAGTTTCCTTTGTGTTTTGGCTGAGTTTTGTTTGTGTTTCCTCTGTGTTTTGGATGAGTTTCCTCTGTGTTTTGGTTGAGTTTTGTTTGTGTTTCCTCTGTGTTTTGGCTGAGTTTTGTTTGTGTTTCCTCTGTGTTTTATCTGTGTTTTGGCTGAGTTTTGTTTGTCTTTCCTCTGTGTTTTGGCTTTGTTTTGTTTGAGTTTCCTCTGTTTTTTGGCTGTGTTTTGGCTGAGTTTCCTCTGTGTTTTGGCTGTGTTTTGGCTGAGTTTTGTTTGTATTTCTTCTGTGTTTGGGCTGAGTTTCGTTTGTGTTTCCTCTGTGTTTTGGCTGAGTTTTGGCTGAGTTTCCTCTGTGTTTTGGCTGAGTTTTGTTTGTGTTTCTTCAGTGTTTGGGCTGAGTTTCCTCTGTGATTTGGCTGTGTTTTTGCTGAATTTTGGCTGAGTTTCCTCTGTGTTTTGGTTGAGTTTTGTTTGTGTTTCCTCTGTGTTTTGGCTGAGTTTTGTTTGTGTTTCCTCTGTGTTTTCTCTGTGTTTTGGCTGAGTTTTGTTTGTGTTTCCTCTGTGTTTTGGCTGTGTTTTTGCTGAGTTTTGTTTGTGTTTCCTATGAGTTTTGTTTGTGTTTCCTCTGTGTTTTGGCTGAGTTTCCTCTGTGTTTGGGCTGAGTTTCGTTTGTGTTTCCTCTGTGTTTTGGCTGAGTTTTGGCTGAGTTTCCTCTGTGTTTTGGCTGTGTTTTGGCTGAGTTTTGTTTGTGTTTCCTCTGTGTTTTCTCTGTGTTTTGGCTGAGTTTTGTTTGTGTTTCCTCTGTGTTTTGGCTGTGTTTTTGCTGAGTTTTGTTTGTGTTTCCTATGAGTTTTGTTTGTGTTTCCTCTGTGTTTTGGCTGAGTTTCCTCTGTGTTTGGGCTGAGTTTCGTTTGTGTTTCCTCTGTGTTTGGGCTGAGTTTCCTCTGTGATTTGGCTGTGTTTTTGCTGAGTTTTGTTTTTTTTTCCTCTGTGTTTTGTTTGTGTTTCCTCTGTGTTTTGGCTGTGTTTTTTCTGAGTTTTGTTTGTTTTTCCTCTGAGTTTTGTTTGTGTTTCCTCTGTGTTTTGGCTGAGTTTCCTCTTTGTTTGGGCTGAGTTTCGTTTGTGTTTCCTCTGTGTTTTGGCTGAGTTTTGGCTGAGTTTCCTCTGTGTTTGGGCTGAGTTTCGTTTGTGTTTCCTCTGTGTTTTGGCTGAGTTTTGACTGAGTTTCCTCTGTGTTTTGGCTGAGTTTCCTCTGTGTTTTGGCTGAGTTTTGGCTGAGTTTCCTCTGTGTTTTGGCTGTGTTTTGGCTGAGTTTTGTTTGTGTTTCCTCTGTGTTTTGGCTGAGTTTGCTCTGTGTTTTGACTGAGTTTTGTTTGTGTTGCCTCTGTGTTTTGGCTGTGTTTTGTTTGTGTTTCCTCTGTGTTTTGGCTGAGTTTCCTCTGTGTTTTGACTGAGTATCCTCTGTGTTTCCTCTGTGTTTTGGCTGAGTTTTGTTTGTGTTTCCTCTGTGTTTGGGCTGAGTTTCCTCTGTGATTTGGCTGTGTTTTTGCTGAGTTTTGGCTGAGTTTCCTCTGTGTTTTGGCTGTGTTTTGGCTGAGTTTCCTCTGTGTTTTGGCTGAGTTTTGTTTGTGTTTCCTCTGTGTTTGGGCTGAGTTTCGTTTGTGTTTCCTCTGTGTTTTGGCTGAGTTTTGGCTGAGTTTCCTCTGTGTTTTGGATGAGTTTCCTCTGTGTTTTGACTGAGTTTCCTCTGTGTTTTGGCTGAGTTTTGGCTGAGTTTCCTCTGTGTTTTGGCTGAGTTTCCTCTGTGTTTTGGCTGTGTTTTGGCTGTGTTTTTGCTGAGTTTTGTTTGTGTTTCCTCTGTGTTTTGGCTGTGTTTTTGCTGAGTTTTGTTTGTCTTTCCTCTGTGTTTTGGCTGTGTTTTTTTGTGTTTCCTATGTGTTTTGGCTGAGCATCCTCTGTGTTTCCTCTGTGTTTGGGCTGAGTTTCCTCTGTGTTTTGGCTGTGTTTTTGCTGAGTTTTGTCTGTGTTTCCTCTGTGTTTTGGCTGTGTTTTGTTTGTGTTTCCTCTGTGTTTTGTTTGTGTTTCCTCTGTGTTTTGGCTGAGTTTTGTTTGTGTTTACTCTGTGTTTGGGCTGAGTTTTGGCTGAGTTTCCTCTGAGTTTTGGCTGTGTTTTGGCAGAGTTTTGTTTGTGTTACCTCTGTGTTTTGGCTGTGTTTTGGCTGAGTTTCCTCTGTGTTTGGGCTGAGTTTCGTTTGTGTTTCCTATGAGTTTTGGCTGAGTTTTGGCTGAGTTTCCTCTGTGTTTTGGCTGAGTTTCCTCTGAGTATACTCTGTGTTTTGGCTGAGTTTCCTCTGTGTTTTGGCTGTGTTTTGGCTGAGTTTTGTTTGTGTTTCCTCTGTGTTTCCTCTGTGTTTTGGCTGAGTTTCCTTTGTGTTTTGGCTGAGTTTTGTTTGTGTTTCCTCTGTGTTTTGGCTGAGTTTTCTTTGTGTTTCCTCTGTGTTTTATCTGTGTTTTGGCTGAGTTTTGTTTGTCTTTCCTCTGTGTTTTGGCTGAGTTTTGTTTGTCTTTCCTCTGTGTTTTGGATGAGTTTCCTCTGTGTTTTGGCTGAGTTTTGTTTGTGTTTCCTCTGTGTTTTATCTGTGTTTTGGCTGAGTTTTGTTTGTCTTTCCTCTGTGTTTTGACTGAGTTTTGTTTGTATATCCTCTGTGTTTTGGATGAGTTTCCTCTGTGTTTTGGTTGAGTTTTGTTTGTGTTTCCTCTGTGTTTTGGCTGAGCATCCTCTGTGTTTTCTCTGTGTTTTGGCTAAGTTTTGTTTGTGTTTCCTCTGTGTTTTGGCTGTGTTTTGTTTGTGTTTCTTCTGTGTTTTTGCTGAGTTTCCTCTGTGTTTTGGCTGAGTATCCTCTGTGTTTCCTCTGTGTTTTGGCTGAGTTTTGTTTGTGTTTCCTCTGTGTTTGGGCTGAGTTTCCTCTGTGATTTGGCTGTGTTTTTGCTGAGTTTTGGCTGAGTTTCCTCTGTGTTTTGGCTGTGTTTTGGCTGAGTTTTGTTTGTGTTTCCTCTGTGTTTTGGCTGAGTTTTCTCTGTGTTTTGGCTGTGTTTTTGATGAGTTTTGTTTGTGTTTCCTCTGTGTTTTGTTTGTGTTTCCTCTGTGTTTTGGCTGTGTTTTTTCTGAGTTTTGTTTGTGTTTCCTCTGTGTTTTGGCTGAGTTTCCTCTGTGTTTGGGCTGAGTTTCGTTTGTGTTTTTTCTGTGTTTTGGCTGAGTTTTGGCTGAGTTTCCTCTGTGTTTGGGCTGAGTTTCGTTTGTGTTTCCTCTGTGTTTTGGCTGAGTTTTGGCTGAGTTTCCTCTGTGTTTTGGCTGTGTTTTGGCTGAGTTTTGACTGAGTTTCCTCTGTGTTTTGGCTGAGTTTTGGCTGGGTTTTGGCTGAGGTTCCTCTGTGTTTTTTCTGTGTTTTGGCTGAGTTTCCTCTGTCTTTTGGCTGAGTGTCCTCTGTGTTTCCTCTGTGTTTTGGCTGAGTTTTGGCTGAGTTTTGTTTGTGTTTCCTCTGTGTTATGGCTGAGTTTCCTCTGTGTTATGGCTGTGTTTTTTGTGAGTTTTGTTTGTGTTTCCTCTGTGTTTCCTCTGTGTTTTGGCTGAGTTTCCTCTGTGTTTTGGCTGAGTTTTGTTTGTGTTTCCTCTGTGTTTTGGATGAGTTTCCTCTGTGTTTTGGTTGAGTTTTGTTTGTGTTTCCTCTGTGTTTTAGCTGAGTTTTGTTTGTGTTTCCTCTGTGTTTTCTCTGTGTTTTGGCTGAGTTTTGTTTGTGTTTCCTCTGTGTTTTGGCTGTGTTTTGTTTGTGTTTCTTCTGTGTTTTGTTTGTGTTTCTTCTGTGTTAAGGCTGAGTATCCTCTGTGTTTCCTCTTTTTTTGGCTGAGTTTTATTTGCGTTTCCTCTTTTTTTGGCTGAGTTTTGTTTCCGTTTCCTCTTTTTTTGGCTGTGTTTTGTTTGTGTTTCCTCTTTTTTTGGCTGAGTTTTATTTGTGTTTCCTCTTTGTTTTGGCTGACTTTTGTTTGTGTTCCCTCTTTTTATTGTCTCTCCTTTTCTGTTAAACAAAACATATTTTTTACTTAAAAAAACTAGCAAGCATAAATAATTGTTTCGATTTTTCAAAAAGATTAGTTTTTTGTTTCTTTTAATTTATTTTTTAAATAATATATAATTTAATAGAATTATTATCTTGATTTAATATATATATATATCTTTTTTTGAACAAAAATTGTTTATTTATATAAGTATATATAAATTTTTGACTCTCGACAGAGATAGTATTGCGATCACGAAAATTTTGATGTTGATATTTTTATGTTTTTATACTTTTTGAAGGTCCCTGATTTTTTCACTAAGTTTGAGGAAAATGTCTGTCTGTCTGTATATATATATAAATTAAATAATATAATAAATTAAAAATATTTAATTCTATAATATTTTAAAATCAAATTATGATTAACGTTCAGACAATATATTATTTTTTATTACCGACCGACGATAGTAAGGGAGGTATTATTTTCACACCAAATTTCACATGAGGAGATTTTTTACATATCACCACGAATAATGCTCTTTGTATTGGTTTTATCCTCGAGAAAAATCATCTTTATTAGTTTTTTGTCAATATAAAATCATATGGCGTCATCCAACCATCCATGACGTCACAGCTTGGTCTTACATATAAAATTAAAAATATTTGTTATATGCCTATCTGTTTTTTATTGGATTAATAGATATATTAAAATTATTTAAAATTGTTTCCATAGCTGGAAATTAATTTACTTCAAACCGTCGCGTCGGTCGGTTCGGACATGGCCACAGGTCAACTTATTTAACTTGCTGAACCTATTTTTTTTTTATTCAATCCTAGAAAAATTATATAACAATTTGAATTTATTCTATAGATTTAAGGAATAATTAAAGGATTTTCTCAAAAGCGACAAATAAAAAAAAATGAGAATCTTTTATTGATTTCAAATATCTTATTGATTTCATGAATAATGAAATATAAAAAAAAAAAAATTTTCATAAAATGATTCGTAAAAGTAAACAAATAACAATAGAAATTCAGAATTCACCTTTTCTTTTGTAGTGATTTTGTAAATTTATTATTAGATTAATAATGCTTAATAATCAGTGCTTGAAATTATTTAAGATTTCAGAAAAAAATATATATAAATGAGTTTTCAATATTTATTCTCAGGGTCAAATATTTATATATACAATAAAAATAATTAACATTTATATATTTAAATATTAAATTCAAACATGAAAATGCAAAATTTAAAAATTAATTAATTAATACAAATATTTAATTCTTCATTGAAAATTATAAATATAATTTATTTATTTGTTTATTAATATTTAGGTACTTGGTGTAATACCGGGTGAAATGGATTGTATTGGATAGGAAATTAATAAAAAGGAAATTTTTTAATTAATTAATAATAAACAGCAACACAAGAGACCAAGCCACCGAAAAAATGGGCTGACTGCTGGGCGTACTCTTCCCAAAAAAGACCTGAGGATAGTGAAGAAGAACAGGCCTTAGGCCTATAATAGAAGAAGAAGAAGAAGAAGAGAAGAAGAATAATAAAATTTAAGTAGTTATAATAATTTTAATTAATTTACATTTAAATTTTTTTAAATATCTTATATAATAATTTATCTAGTTAAGAATGACAAAAATTAAGTGTTTAAGTATAATGAGAGTAAATTGATATTTGAATACATCACGAGTCAATTATTTTTATAATCATCTCGAACTCCTTCAATTTTGACTGATAATACTCCAACTAAATGGATGAAAAAGAAAAAATGAAATTAATAAATGTGGCAGTCATAATTGAATATTTTTAAAATTCATGATAGAAAAAGAAAATAGAATTAATCCTAATTATCCAATAATTCATTACTTACTTTATCGAAGTATTTTAAAACTTTTTCCTTGTGAGCATTCATATTTGCATATTTATGAACCTGCTCGAGGTTCCGATCTAGAAATTCAGTTCGAATTAATTTGTCTCCATTTTGTCGTATCTATAATAAATAAATAGAAAACAAATAAGCATGATAAAAAAAAATAAAATAAAAATTATTTTCAATATAGAAATATTGGACCTTTTTGATTTTTTCCTTTGTTTCAACAATATTTTTTTGTGTTTCTTCAAAATCCATAATAATAATCGGAAATCAAAAGAATCTAAATAAAAAAAAAATCCAAATAATATGACTTTCGGAATTAAAGTTCAAGTGATATTCACTTTTTCTATAAAATAACTTAAATTCACTTTAGTAAATGAATTTTTTGGACAAATGAATTTGAGGAAAGTTGGGAATGAACTGACGATTGTCCGTGAAACATCCTATTTTCTACACAAGAAACAACGGTTCCGGGTACATTGTCATTGAAAGGGTCCACCTCCCTCTTCATTCTTATTCTTTCTACCTGAATATACGCACAGGACAACTCTTTATATTTTAGATTTTATTTCAAAAATATTAAATACTAAAAAAAAATTATACCATCTTCAGAGAATTTTTTTCTAATACATTCCTTTTAACTGTAAAAATAACAATATTGAGTGGTCGATTGAGAAATAACATATTTTAAATATATCCAAAAGATGAACACAATAATTAGAAATTCAAAGTAAATTTCTAAAAATTGCTTGGTATAGAAAACATGCATTTATTTATTAAGATGATGAAAGTAAATTTTCATTTAAAATTTCAAAATCATTAAAAATAAATATGTGGATATTCTCATAATCTCTCTTATTATTATTATTATTATATTTCAATTATTAAATGCATCATTTTTATTTTGAATGTAATAAGAAAAATTCTCAATAACGACAGACGGTGCGTTTGTTAAAAGTTTTATTTATTCTTTTATTATGTCACACTAACTTTTTAAAATATAAAAATTAAATCATCGCTGAAATTAAAATATAGATTTCCACAAAATACATAAATAATCCAAATTAAAAGTATTAATAATATAATTAATAAATAAATAACTTACAAGTTAAATTCAAAATAAAGTTCAAAAGTGCAATTTATAATAAAAAATCAAAATATATATTTATTAATGTTAAATATGTTTTAAAATCAAAATTTATCAACTTCCATTTAATAAAACTTCAAATAATAGAGTAATAGTATTACATGGATTGATAAATTTAATATTTCATCTTTAGAACGATGCTAAAGTATACATCTGATTAATAATCAATAATCTTATTTAAAAAGTAAAAACAATTTAGAATTTATTCATCTCATGTTAAAATAATTGTAATTTATTATTTTTTATAATATTTATACTGTTTTGAAGAAATTATTTGAAATTGTTTCTGTAGCTGTAAATAAATTTACTTCAAACCGTCGGTCGGTTCGGACCTGGCCACAGGTCAACTTATTATATTTCAGTTCACTAAAAGATGTTTTTTTCAATAAGATGAAATAATTTCAACAAATACAAATACCAACTTTCATACAAATAGAAAATAGAAAAACAGCGCACTCTAACGAACTCTTAATTCAGTAATTAATCTATATATAGAAAAGAATCGTGATTATTATTTAGATATAGAATTAAGATCAAATTGAATTAGGTTCAAGTTGAGAAGCCTAAAATTAATGATGATAATAAACAAAATAAATTAATTTTGTCAATAAATAATTATACTAGGACCTCTTATGTCACGATAAACATACACTACCCCAGAGGTTCTTAAACTGTGGTCCGCGGACCCCTGGGGGTCCGCGAAGCCTTTACTGGGGGTCCGCAAAGCCATCGTACAGGTGCACGAGAAAATGATGAGTCGGTTAAAACTTTATTTAATATAAAAGAAGCGATGGCATGGCTTTGTGAGGAAACAGAGATCAAATACCCAAATTCAACGAAATGTGCAAGAAAACTATTGCTACTGTTTCCATCTTCATATTTAGCAGAATTTTCTTTCTTCAATATTATTATTTCTAATAAAATGTGTTCTACAATATGCAAAAAAATCGTTATTCACCAATCTCTGTTAGAAATATTCATCATATATCCTTGTTCTTATGAGATCGTAAGCCAGAAATTAACTAATAAAATGACGTAAAGTACCTAAAGTTGGAATGGGGTCCGTCAAAAAAAAAATTTTTCAAGTGGGGGTCCGCAGAGTACATAAGATTAAGAACCTCTGCACTACCCATTTAGCGGGAAAAAAAGGGATTCTTTTAGACGAATCCCCCAGCGAAGGCGAGGGACAAAAGGAAAAGATATGAGCCACTTCGCTTCCACTAACGATTCGAGACGCTAAAACAAACAAACTTCTAATTAATCTAATTATTGATTAAAATAATTGTTTTCTTTTTAAATCTTGTCCAACTAGAAAAGGTAATAATGATGGTATATTATATTCAGCTTTGGGCCCCTGCCTCTTATTTATTAAGATTTCATTTTTTTCATTTTTTTCATTTTTTATTCTTTATAATAATAAATAGAATAATAATTTTTTAGTTTATTACTAATAGTATTAATAATAGGAAATTTATCTGTTCTTTGTAAAAATTGAATTGTGATAAAAAATAATTTTTGAAAAATAAGTAAATGTTTATTAACCAATAATTTTAAGGCAATTTTTACGTTTTTTACCGACCGACGATAGTAAGGGAGTTATTGTTTTCACACCAAATTTCACATGTGGAGATTTTTACATATCTCCACGAATCATGCATTTTCTTAACAGAAAAAAGTATTTTTAGCATGATGTCTGTCCGTCCGTCCGTATAGATGTGTACAGCATGAACGGCTCAACCGATTTTGATGAAATTTGGTATATTTACTTAATGCATCAGTGGGATGAATTGATCAACTTTTGGTGCAAATCCGGAAACCGGAAGTGGTCCGTCCGTCCGTCCGTCCGTATAGATGTGTACAGCCTGAACGGCTCAACCGATTTTGATGAAATTTGGTATATTTACTTATTGCATCAGTGGGATAAATTGATCAACTTTTGGTGCAAATCCGGAAACCGGAAGTGGTATTATTAGCGATCGACGATAGGAAGGGAAGGGTTATTTTCACACCAAATTTCACATGAGGAGATTTTTTTATATATCACCACGAATCATGCATTTTCTTAACAGAAAAAAGTATTTTTAGCATGATGTCTGTCCGTGCGTCCGTCCGTCCTTCCGTCCGTCCGTATAGATGTGTACAGCCTGAACGGCTCAACCGATTTTGATGAAATTTGGTATCTTTACTTAATGCATCAGTGGGATGAATTGATCAACTTTTGGCACAAATCCGGAAACCGGAAGTGTTAGTATTAGCGATCGACGATAAGAAGGGAAGGGTTATTTTCGCACCAAATTTCACATAAGGAAATTTTTTTACATATCACCACGAATGTATTGGTTTTATCCTCGGGAAAAATCATCTTCATTATGTTTTTCTTAATTTAAAATTATATGACGTCACCCAGCCCTTCATGACGTCACAGCCTCGGGTAACGCCGGCTACTTCAGCTATATATTATAAATAAAATAAAATTAAAAATATTTATGTTTTATCCATATCTGTTTTTTATTACATTAATAGATATATTAAAATTATTTGAAATTGTTTCTGTAGCTGGAAATTAATTTACTTCAAACCGTCGGTCGGTTCGGACCTGGCCACAGGTCAACTTATTTTATAATAAAATTATAATAAAATTAATTAAATTTTGTAATTTATCTAATAAATGAAAAGAGAAATGTTGAGTATTGTGCGCACCTCTCCTCGTCAGCCGGTAGGCCCCTCCTAAATCCCCCTCCACTGCCAGACCAACTCGAGCAGGTGGCCATACTAAACGGAATTCAAGATGGACTGCGTTTTTTCCATCGAATTTATGTCTCCCATACCATATTATAAAAAAGATTTATTTATTCTTTTTCAGTTTTTTTTTTATATTTTGTCATAATCACTTTTGCAGCGAATTATCAATTTATCATAAAGTACGTAATATAATAATATACATATATTAATATTAATAGACCAATATATCTATTATTATTATTTTATTTTGAAAATTATTAAAAATTATTATGATATTTTTAAATTGCATGAATTTTAGATAATTTTGAACGGAGTTTGAATATATAACTGCAGACTTATATTTATAATAATATTATATATTTCTTTCTTTTGAGTGCATATAAAGTTTGTATAAGATCATAATGAAAACTAAATTTTTTGGCAATTTTTTTCAGTTGGTGAATACGAAAATGATTAAAAATTATCATAATTTTGAAAACTATCTGAATTATAATTATTTTATAGTTTGTTTCGATTTTATAATTATTATTTTCACTTAATGTCTATCTGTCTGTCTGTCTGGTGGTTCTTATGGCAAATTGAAATCGATTTTTCATCAACTTTAAACTTACCTAGAATTTTGAAAATTCTTATAGATAATTTATTTTTTTTTTAAATTTTATCTATTTTTTTACAAAATTTTTATTATTTTAAAAGGCAAATTAAACTAAAAATTATGTCAATTAATTTTTTGTGCATAAATAAACATCTATTACTTATAATAAATAGGTATGTAATCCCTTTTTCATTAACGCCATCTGTCGGATAAATATTGAGTTGGTGATCCTTGTCACAAATTCAAAATAATTTATAACATTAAAAGAGAAATTTTTAATTAATATGCACCCAACGTTTTTCGTTGTATATGGACAAATTCATCCATAAATTTGTCAGGCCTATATAAACATTATTTAATTCTTTTTATTTCATCTATTGTTTCTTATTTGTGTATATAAATTTAAAATTTAAAAAATTGAAAAAGTATTTTAAAGTGAATCGAAATGTTTTATTATTAATGTTTCTTTTAAAAAATAATGAATATTTTTCTTCAATATCTTATTTATATATTCATAATATATATTTATTATTTATATTTAATTTTTTCCGAATAGAAAAAAAAATAGAATAACTAAAATAAAATAAATATCTTTTGTCAATCAGACTGAAGTGTTTTTGCATCCGATCACTTTTAATTTTTTCTTACTTGTGTTTTAGTGCAGTAAAACCCAGAAAGGAACAAAACGCATCGATATGAAGTGAAATTGATAAAAACGTTATAATGTAAAAAACCCTTGAAATTTATGCTCCCCACACTAAACTTTTCCGGGCAAGACCTTACACTTGTGAATATTGGATTGGGTGACAAAATAATTACGAATATTAAAAAAAATATATTATTTATTATTTATTTATTTATTTTAAAATTGCGATTAAATTTAAATTATTATCGTAAAATATATATTTAAATTTTGCCTTTTTGTACTATAATTAATTAAAAGTAATCGAGAATGATGGGAAAAACGCTGTCCATCTTGAATTCCATTAAGAATGAATGAATGGCAGGTGAATGCGCTCGAGGCGCACAGGAACGAGTTGGTTTATTTGTTGAGGGAGAATATGGAGGGGGCGGCCAGCTCACGAGGAGAGGTGCACACAATACTTAACAACATCTCTCGTTTAATTAATTAGACTAATTATTATAATTTTATTATTAAAAAAAACCTGAAATATTTCCTTATAATTATTGATTAATAAACCATTTTTTTCATTTTTCAAAAATTAATTTTGATCACACTCCAAATCTTCTTTTACAAAGAAAATATATTTTTTATTATTAATAGATATCATTATAATAAAATAAAAAATATTATTATCTTTATTATTGTATAAAGAATAAAGGATGTAAAAAATTAAATCTCTTTTACATCTAGAAAAATCCCGGGTTCAAATGATCACTATTATTAAAGAGGGGGACCAATTGCCCATTAGAAATAATGCAAATTGTTTGTTTTTTTTTGCTTATTTATTAGAAATAATACAAATACTTAATTAATAAAATAAAAATAGTAAAAATATACCAAAAAATTTATCTTTAAAAAATATTTATCTATATTTTTATTTAAAATTTGTCCAATTTTTTTATTTTTTAATTTAAAAAATTTGTCTACATTTCATATTGTACTTCACATGGATTTTAAAATTAAAGAGAATGTTGCTTATATGCATATAAAAAAATAAAACTAATTAAAATAAATTTGCACTTCTCCTGTTTCTCAGTAGTTCAGCAGAAGGAATCAGACAACAATTTTACTTGGTAAAATTCCCAAACTGTGAAGTAATTTTAAAGCGATTCACTATGCACTGATTTTTATTTTATATAAGTATTGTTGATGTTTATTTGTAAAATAAAAAGGCAATTCCATTTAAAATATATAATTATTGTACAAAATAATAATAACATTGATAATTATTTTATTTAAAAAATTTAATTTAAATATAATTAAAAAAATCAAAAATTTATTTCTATAAAATTGACACATTGAAAAATTAATTTACAAATTTGAAATTTACGAATTTGTATTCGTCATTAAAACATATATATATATATATATATATATATATATATATATATATATGTTCAATTTATAATAATCTTTTATAAACTTACAAAAAATTAACATAATTAACATAACATGTTTTTTGATTTAAATCTAAACATTCAATCACAATTTCTTTAATTTTTACTATCTCTCCTGAATCATTTTCACTAAGGTTGAGAAAAATGTATGTATGTGTGTGTGTGTGTGTGTGTGTGTATGTATGTAACCAAGATTACGCAAAAACGGTTTGAGCTAGAATGATGAAATTTGGTACATGGGCATTATTCAAAATTCATAGTTTTCTATCAGCTTTTGAGAAATGTAGCTCAACCGGAAGAGGGTCATTACCTACTACGTTTGGAATTTTTCCTCTAAAGTGACTGTAAAAATAAAGATATATGTTTGAAAGTTGTTCAGATGATTAAAAATTGTAATAATATAAAACTGCTATATATAGAATTTCTCAGCTGATTGAATCGCTGAAAGTATCAGAATTAATTTTTAACACTGCAAATCACGCGCCAACACGTGACGTGGTTTCATTAACAAAAATCCTAACATGCGCTTGTTTAATAAAAATTATTTATTAATTTTAATTTATCATTTATAATTAACTAGCTGCTCAGAGCTCCTTCGTCGCTCTTCACATCTAGACGGGGGCTCCGCCCCCTGTACCCCCGAGTGGTACATAGTATTTGGTTGAAATTAGTAAAAGGTTTTCATCCATTTTGTTTCAAACAATGTATAACATAAAACATTCATTTCTTATTGTGTGATTATTTAAAATATATTTTAATTTATTTAGTAAATTAATTATATATATTATTATTGAATATGTTATATCAATCTACTCGAAAGTTCTTGGCAGCTACAACCACATTTCTCCAAGTGTCCCCGGTGACCTCATCTTTCTTTGGCCAATAAATGCTGGAAAGAATAATCTGAATCTACTCTCATCTCCCAGGGTCATAGACCATGCGTGGCTCAACGGTACTCGAAAGTTCTTGGCAGCTACAAACACATTTCTCCAAGTGTCCTTATCCTGAGCCTCTGTTCCATCTCTCGTACGTCATTCCCTGATGTACTCATCTTTCTTTGGCCCATAAATGCTGGGGAGAATCCTATTCTCAAATACTCTGAATCCACTCTCATCTCCTAAGATCATAGACCATGTCTCACACTCATATAATACAACAGACAAAATAATTGTTTTATATATTTTAATTTTCATTCCCTTTTATAATAATTTTGATGAGATAAGCCTCTTTACTGCATGATAACTGGCGTTTCCCGATTGCAACTTCAATTTAAATTCTTCTCAAATATTATTATCCTTCTTGATTACATTCAATTTTTCTACATATTCAAATTCTACATTTTGTATGTTAATACTGCTCCTGTTTGTTTCTAAATATATTTATTTATCATTATTAATTTCAAACCTCATCTCTTTTCCTACCTCGATTAATTTTTCCTCGCTATCTGTAATTGCAATTGCCGAATCTCCTATTATATTTAAGTCGTCTGGGTAACCTAATATTTTACAATTGATTTCCACATCTTACTCTTTCTTTACTACCTTCAAGATAAATTTTAAGATGAAAATTTGACAAAGTTCATCCGGATCTATTGAGTCATGCGTAGGTTTTACTAAAGTCTACAAATAATTAGTGAACAGAGATATTGAATTCGCGGTTTTTTTAATATCTGTCATAATGAAAATATCTTAATTAATGTTGATCGATTTGGCATGAACCCGCAATGATATCGTCTAATATTTCCTCCGCCTATAGTTTATAAGTATTGTATATGTTATAATAGCGTATAATATTCTTTGATCATTTCATTTCGATATTTTAATTTCATTTTATTGAATATTTTTAATTATAATAAAATTTGAGAAAATGCAAAGTTAGAGACTTGAGACAATTTAAAAAAATTAATTTATAAAAATTAACGGTATAAAAGTATTGATAAAACTAAAGATAAATTAACAATATATACATTCATTAATAGTATTAATTTAAATTAATGGATTTATTTGATTTTTTATTATTAAGTTCATTTATTAATTTTTTTAGATCATAGTTAATTCCCTCCCTTAAAATAAAAGAAGTACCTATTCAAATATGGGAAGAATAAATATACAAAATAATTTAAGTTAAATATGATTTAAATATTTTATTATATTAATTAAAATGAGATCTTTTAGAATAAATTATTTAATTGAAATGATATTTGAATATTAGAATTTAAAATAAAAAGTTAAATATTATAATAATTCTTTGATTGGGAATCCCTAGAGTTATATACATTGTGTAAAATGAGTCCGCCAGTCAGTGGGCCACGCCTGGCTCTTGAATGAACAACACGGAGAACTATATATAAACTTTAAAAAATTAAATTCTGCGGTTATTGATTAGATATAATAAAATCTATAGGTATATAAGAATATTGTGATGTAATTTCATAGAAATCGTTTCTTATTTTTTGATGTTCATAATTCTAAATTACCGGTAAAGTGTCGGTTAAGTAGGATTATTCCTTAAATCTATAGAATAAATTCAAATTGTTATATAATTTTTCCAAGATTGAATAAAAAAAAAAAAAAATAGGTTCAGCAAGTTAAATAAGTTGACCTGTGGCCATGTCCGAACCGACCGACGGTTTGAAGTAAATTAATTTCCAGCTATGGAAACAATTTTAAATAATTTTAATATATCTATTAATCCAATAAAAAACAGATAGGCATATAACAAATATTTTTAATTTTATATGTAAGACCAAGCTGTGACGTCATGGATGGTTGGATGACGCCATATGAATTTATATTGACAAAAAACTAATAAAGATGATTTTTCTCGAGGATAAAACCAATACAAAGAGCATTATTCGTGGTGATATGTAAAAAATCTCCTCATGTGAAATTTGGTGTGAAAATAATACCTCCCTTACTATCGTCGGTCGGTAATAAAAAATAATATATTGTCTGAGCGTTAATCATAATTTGATTTTAAAATATTATAGAATTAAATATTTTTAATTTATTATATTATTTAATTTATATATATACACACACAGACATACATTTTCCTCAAACTTAGTGAAAAAATCAGGGACCTTCAAAAAGTATAAAAACATAAAAATCTCAACATCAAAATTTTCGTGATCGCATTACTATCTCTGTCGAGAGTCAAAAATTTATATATACTTATATAAATAAACAATTTTTGTTCAAAAAAAGATATATATATATATTAAATCAAGATAATAATTCTATTAAATTATATATTATTTAAAAAATAAATTAAAAGAAACAAAAAACTAATCTTTTTGAAAAATCGAAACAATTATTTATGCTTGCTAGTTTTTTTAAGTTAAAAAATATGTTTTGTTTACCAGAAAAGGAGAGACAATAATAATTTAACAAAATCGACCTTATTACACCAGACAATATTAAAAAGATAATACGTATGTCATATTCCAGATAAAGAATAAAGATTTCTGGGGTATGTATACGAATTTGATGGAATTTCAAAGTGTAATTAGAAAAAAAAAAGAAAATGAATTTAACACAAATATTTACCGTTATGACTTCTTGTTATTTTTCCATCAACATCTTTCATTTTTGTTTCTTGTAGGTGAACAACGCCGACCCTCCACATATATATATTGAATCCAGATTATATTTATTATTTTTACTTATAATTTATAATTAAATATAATTTTTAATATAAATTATAGAAATATAGAATAAACTTACAATGTTTGCCAGACTAAAAAATTAAGTTTTAGATTCATATGTATAAATTTTAAACAGACGTATTTGTACATAAAAAATATCAATCAATTTGTTATTTTAAAACCCCATAAATCCTTTAGCATAAAATATTTATTAAAAAGTCCCCTCTATTATTCATTCAATTTCTTTTTAAATAAAAAATAATATATTGACTGTATGTTAATCATAATTTGATTTTAAAATATTATAGAAATAAATATTTTTATAATTTAATTTCGAAATTAAATTAAAAACGAACGAAACATTTTAAAATATTTTAAATCTAAAAAATGATTAATATATTATATTAAGGCAACTTCTAATGTGAAAGCGCTTATGGCGTTGTTAATTAATATTTAATATTACTTTATTATTTAATTAGAAAAAACTTACAAATTGTTTAAAAGTCAATTATTAATGAAAAAATTTGGAGTGTCTCCACTTTACTATCTCGCAAATTTGAATTGAATTAATTAATTTTTATTATATTTAATATAATTTAATTAATAATAAATTATAAATTAAAATTAATAAATAATATTTATTAAATGAGCGCGTGTTTGGCACTTTCGTGATTGTACAACATCACGTGCTGGCGCGTGAAGGCAGACAACGTGTTAAAAAATTAATTCCGGTATTTAGAAAAAAAAAAACTAAACAATAAATTTAAAAAAAAATAAATATTTCTTATTTAGAATCAAAAATTGAACAAATTGATATATAAAATATAAATATTTATTGTCTCCAGAAGGTATAAATAAAAATCATTTTTACCGACCGACGATAGTAAGGGAGGTATTGTTTTCACACCAAATTTCACATGTGGATATTTTTACATATCTCCACGAATCATGCATTTTCTTAACAGAAAAAAGTATTTTTAGCATGATGTCTGTCCGTCCATCCGTCCGTCTGTCCGTCTGTGCCTATCTGTTTTTTATTACATTAATAGATATATTAAAATTATTTGAAATTGTTTCTGTAGCTGGAAATTAATTTACTTCAAACCGTCGGTCGGTTCGGACCGGCCACAGGTCAACTTATTTAGTAATGAAAAGACGCAATTACTCTGGAAATATAAGAGATATCTTAAAATAATTAAATATTTATAATATCACTATCATCATCATCATCATACATCGTGTTTCCGCATGGAACCTGAATTCAAATAAATTTGAATTCCCGCCCTCTGACTATGTTTAAATAGTATTCAAGTTAATATTTATAAATATTAGTGTTAATTGATTATATAATGTAATTTAATATTTTTAAGTTAATTTCATTTATAGTTTAAAATATTTAATTGTTATTGTCATAAATTCATGAGGTTGACCACCCCCCTCCCTTACTATCTACATATAAAAAGACAGGCCGAGCTCTCTGAAGCCCTGCTGTTGTCCCTGTCGCCCGAGTGCTATTGCCTTTGTCTGTCGCTGCTGCCTGTTGTTTTTATCTGCTCGTCCACTGCTTACTGGGGCTCCTTGGCCCACCGACGCCTTATTCGACCCGTTCGAATTTACGACTCGAACGCGGTGCTTTTGGGATCGTCGACGAGGCTACAGACTGCAGCTGTGCTCCAGAGTTTGTTCCGAGGGGGCAAACCCAGTGATTCCTGAAGGGGATCATCTCTACTTTTGGATCCGTGGTGGTCCATTCAACCCGTTGGAGACTCGAGGAGGGTCCAAAGCCAATTGATCGTTGGATCAATTGCGAAACCAGCAGAGAAGACATCCAGGCAGCGAACAGCCCCGTAAACCCCCATTTATTTCAATTCCCGTTGGTCAGATAAGTGCACTTATGAACACTTTGAACTATATTAATTTTAGACTTAAAATTTAGATTTAAGTTGATATATAAAAATATTTAGGTGACCCTAAATATAATTAATCCATATACATTGAACCTAATTTTAATTTAATTAAAGATTATAAAAGTTAATTACAGTGTTTATTTAGCGAGCTTTTTTCAATTCCAAATTCTTAATATATTAAACATAGACCTCTAATACAGTCCACTTCATTTTCAAGGTGCGATAGAAGTGAAGAGGTAACTATCGCAATATTATATTAATTCCTCTTTTTAGCCTTCGAGCAAAATTAATATATATTAAGAATTCATCCCCTTCCATTTCCTCCCACTTTCAATTTTCAGGAACAATAGCTTTCTATTATTTTTTAGGTCTTACAAGCCTAGGATTTAGATTAATATTTTCGAAGATATTACAGATTTAAAAATTGAGCCTTTGCGGTGGTGAGGGGGAGGGCCTTAAAGATCTCAGTTAAATTATTTATATAAATTTAGTTCTATTTTCCTTAAAAAAAATTATTATATTTAAAAATAATTAAAAGAATTAAAAATTTATTTCTATAAAAGTTACACATTGAAAAATTAATTTGCAATTGTGTTCGTCATTAGAACAATTTCAATTTATAATAATCTTTTATAAAATTACAAAAAATTAAAATAATTTTACATTTTTTTATTTATGTATGTATGTGTGTGTGTGTGTAACCAAGATTACGCAAAAACGGTTTGAGCTAGAATGATGAAATTTGGTAATTCGTACCTTTTCTATCAACTTTTGAGAAATGTAGTTCAACCGGAAGAGGATCATTACGTACAACGTTTTGATTTTTTTTCCTCTAAAGTGACCGTAAAAATAAAGATATATGTTTGATAATTTTTCACATGATTAATAATTGTATAAAACTGCTATATATAGAATTTCAGCTTGGTTGATTCGCTGAAATTACCAGAATTAATTTTTTAACACTGCAAATCTCACGCGCCAACACGTGTAGTGGTGCCATCAACAAAAAGCCAAACATGCGCTGATTTAATATTTATAATTTATAATTTATAATTAATTAAATTTAATTTAAATATAATATATTATGTTATTTAATCCAATTCAAATTGCGAGATAGTCGAGTGGGGACACTTATACATACATACATACATACATACATACAGTAATGTATTTCCAAAATATTAAATTCAGGGAAAATTATACAAGAAAATATCATTATAATTAGTATATCTTGAGAGAGAATTGACTTTTTTGGATTATGTCATATTAATCAAAAAATTTCTATATTTGTATTAAATCTATGATGTTTTATTTTATTTTCAATTTTAATAAATTAAATTAAATATTTTATTAAAAACAAGCTAATCGACTTTTATTTATTGATTATTAAAATAAAATTAATAATTAAAAAAATTAATAACAAGAATTTTTAATAATTTTTAATGGTTTAATATAAATATTATTAATTAAAGAATTGAGAGAGAAGAGAGGAATTGTTGACGTCTTGATTTAAAGATTGAAATTAAAATGCATATAAAAATACTAAAAATATTGTTAAATAGAAATGTAATGAGATTACATAGAAATGGGTGAAGGAATTTTTTTCTTTCAACTGGACAATGATTTAAATAAATTATAAAAGTTTAGAATGCCAAAAATAAATAAAAGAGATTATTTTTTTTAATGTTATGTGCAATCATTGTGATGGTCTTTGAAAATGTAAGTATAGAATATTGGTATATATTAACAGGTTGTTTACTAAATCAACCCACCCTTTTAACTTAAAACCTTAACAACCGGATAAGATAAACAACAACATTTTATAATGTTAGCACATATCTTAAAAATAATGTCTTGCATTGTGTTTTCATCAATTCTGTCTGTCTTTCCATCATCATTTATACATTTTATATATATCATTGCTTATTCCTACATAGAATTAGTATTTCTAAAGACTATAATTAGACTGAAGCTTCGCTATGAAGTTTTCTATATTTACACATTCATATAATCAGTATTTTAATCATGAAACCTTTTCTCTATATTTACATATTTATTCTATACTCATATATACATATACCATATCGATTCATTCATACAATCAGGATTTTGAAGATAACTAAATTTCGGATCCTATTTTTATTAAGAAACGTCATTTACTATGCATAAACACTCCTATAATAATTTTTATTTAAAACCAATTTAAAAATTTAAATAAAATTTTAATTTATTAAAATTAATTAAATAATTGAAAGATATGTATAAAAATATGTATAGTAATAACAAGTATATATATTTTTAATAATTTTTAATAATTTAATATATTATTTGAATATTAGGGAAATTGTTGATTTTTTGATTTAATGATTGAAATGAAGACACTTTTAATTTATTATAAATACTCGTAGAGCCTCTAAATTTCTTAAAGAAAATTAAATAAATTCTTATTCGCGAAAATTTTCAAATACAGGTAAATGTTGTCATTCACTCCTTTTTTCTTATTATTATTTATAACTTGATTGATATTTTTCTATTGTTTATTATGTGTTTGTTTTTGACCTTTTTGCAAACCATTTTTTTTTATCCTCCCCTATGACAATATAATAAGGTATTTGATATAAATAATAGATTTTTCCCCATAAAAGATATATAGAAGAAATGTAATTTTTTGTTGAAAAATTTTATGTTGGAATAGAAAAGGTTAGATTTTTGTTAGAGATTGTTATATTTGTTTACTAATAAGAATTTGATAATTCAATTTTTTAATAGATGTTGTTTCTTTCAACTTGTAGATATGCGTTACGTTTCTAAAAATATTCCAAAGAAGATGTGGAATTGGAAAGAGACGAAGCTTCTAAAGCAATTGAATATTTGAATAATATTGTTTGTTTATAATAAATGGTGTAAATGGTGTAAATATTATTCTGTTAATTCTTAATTTATATAAACATTATTATATTTATAATTTTATTTTATGAAATTAAATCAACAAGAATTCATTATATTTAAGCATCTTATTACTGTGATAATAATAAATTTAATAAAAGATATTTATTAATATATTAGTATGAATAATTATAATTATATTAAATAAATATTATTAAAATTTCCAATATATTTATTAAATTATATTAATGCCATTATCTTTCTCTTTTCGATTGTTTAAACTGACCTTTCTTGTTTTTCAATGTACGTATTTGAATATTTAAAAACCTTTGTGATATTAATTTCATATTCTTCAATATTTTGTTCATCTATATATATATATATATATATGTATATAAATAAAATAATTATAAAAAATAGGAGGTTGTAGAATTTTGTATTAATAATTTTTAATATTTTTATTTCATTATAAAATTATAGCAATTAATTTTTTAGATTTCTCCATTAAAATAAAATAAAATTTTCAAAAACACAATATTCAATAGAATAATAAATATTTTATTTTATTTTATTTCAGAAAGATTAAAATTCTTTAAAACCTTTTCTATTATTTAAAAAATGCTCTATGGTTGAGTAGATTAGAGCAGTGCTCCGCAACCGGTGTGCCGTGGCACACCGGTGTGCCGCAGCTGAAACACAGGTGTGCCGCCGCTTGAAATTACACAACATATTTATTTTAATGCAATGTACTCTAATACAAATTTACAATTTATAAAAACGAATTGTATATACTTACTATATTTCAATGCAAAACCATCAATAAAATAACAATTGTTTATCACTTGCTATAATGTATTCACACAATAGAAGAAATGGATGGCAATATAAGTAAATAGAAGATGGACTCTGTAGTCTGGGTCGTACTGAAATCTTTACATTTTCAATCATAAATACAAGTACCGGGACCCCGAGCCTTGGCTCGGTACTTAAGTTAAAAATTGATTCATTATTATTAGATTTGGCTGGTAATATTAATACCTGAGACACCGAGCTCTCGCTCTACCCTTTAAAATATATTGATATACAATTCTTTAATTATTTATTACAATTATTAAATGTTACACATTTGCATCAATCTGATTAAAATGAATGAACTTGTGCTCCTCAATAATACATAAATATATAATATATATATATATATATTTTTCTTTAGTGTTTTTTTGAAAAACTGTTTAGCCCCAAGTGGTTATAAAACAAACTAAAGACAAAAAAAAGTGCTTTGCAGGTTTTCGAAATTAAATAAGCGGGAGTGTCCTCCCCTAGACTTTCCCGCATATAAATAGGTATAAAGAGTTGCGAATGAATATTTAGAATGTAATAAAGTGCTACTTCCGGTTAACTGATATTTTAAATGTAAAAAAAACAGATATGGATATAATATAAATATTTTTAATTTTATTTTATTTATAATATATAAGGGCTGGCTGTGACGTCATGAAGTGCTGGGTGACGTCATATAATTTTAAATTAAGAAAAAACTAATGAAGATGATTTTCCTCGAGGATAAAACCAATACAAAGTGCATAACACGTGGAGATATGTCCTCACGTGAAATTTGATATGAAAATAACCCTTCACTTCCTCTCTTCGATCGGCAATACTAGCACTTCCGGTTTCCGAATTTGCACCAAAAGTTGATCCATTCATCATACTGATGCATTAAGTAAATATACCAAATTTCATCAAAATCCGTTGAGCCGTTCAAGCTGTACACATCTCTACGGACACACATCGGACGGACGGACAGACATCATGCTAAAAATACTTTTTTCTGTTAAGAAAATGCATGATTCGTGGAGATATGTACCTAAAAATATCCATAGGTGAAATTTGGTGTGAAAACAATACGTCCCTTACTATCGTCGGTCGGTAAAAAGGAAACGCTACTTGTATAGGTAAAATGTCACTTCCGGTAGTCAGATCATGATGAAATTTGGTATCTGAATTTTTTTCATATTTTTAAATCTATATACAAAATATGAAGCAAATATCTCGAAGCAAACTGGTACTTTACTTGAAAGGTAAACGCAACCATTGTAGGTAAAGTACCACTTCCGGTTAACCGATTTTGACGAAATTTTGATAGAAATCTACAAACTGTGAATAATATCGGTGTACCAAATTTCAAAGTCCTAGCTTGATTAGTTTTTGAGTAAATTTGCTTACAGACATTACATACATACATACATACATACATACATACATACACACACACAGACATAATTCCAAAAATGGTATTTTCCGACTCAGGGAGGTCTAAAACGTCAAGATCTATCAAAATCTCGAAGTCGAAATTTTTGACGATTCCAATACTTCCCTTATACGAAGTATGCGGGAAAGTAAAAAGCAAAATTGGTAGTCGTGGGACTGGCCGACAGAAGTGAAAACTTCTGCGTAAGAAATTTTAAAACAGACGAAATTCGCGCTATTTCACAAGAAAGATGAATTTCATATGCATGTATATATGTATATACATATATAATTTATATATTATTTTAAACATACATTTTAAACAAATTTGAAACTTATATTTATATATATATACAACTTTGTTTAAAATATTGCAATATGAACTGTTTTATAAATTGTAATCTCTAACATAAAATATATATTTATTATATTATATTGTCAGTGTTAGATACGAATTTCTACTGGACACATACACCCCTATAAATTAAATCGCAGAAGTTTATAAATTAACCATTCGTGTTTGTTATTAACGTGATTTATTTTTGTGCCCATTTCAATATGGATAAATTTTTATTTGGAAAACAATCTACTTCTCGGGCAGAAAATGATGAACCTTGCACAAGCAGTATTGCTAAGAAAAGAAAGATTGTGAATAGAAAATACTTCGAAGACTACATTCGTTATGGCTTTTATTGGTGCGGCGATGAAGCGGCTCCGAAACCATTATGTGTAATTTGCAACGAACAATTAACAAACGACTCAATGGTGCCCAGTAAACTAAATCGCCATCTAACTTCAAAACATCCGAATTGTGCTAAAAAGGATATATCATATTTTCAAAGGTTTTTGGCTCAAAATTTAAAACAAAAAAAATTTATGATGTCGACCGTATCTGTTTCCGATAAAGCATTAGAAGCTAGCTATTACATTGCAAGATTAATAGCTCGTGAAAAGAAACCTCATACTATTGGAGAAAAACTTATTAAACCAGCATGTATGGAAATTGTGCGAGTTATGCTTGGACCTAAAGAGGTTCAGGAAGTGAGTAAGGTTTCACTGTCAGCTGAAACTATTAAAAGACGTATTGGCGACATGTCAACAGATATTTTGAACACGCTTATTTTGAAATTGATCGCAGCTAACAATTTTGCTCTTCAAATTGACGAGTCAACGGATATTAAAAATCAAGCACAATTAATTGCAATTGTACGTTTTGTTGGCGAAGATTGCATAAAAGAAAATTTTTTATTTTGTAAAAAACTTTCCGAACGCGAACTACTGGAGAGGATATTTTTCGAGTAACTGATGATTTCTTCAAAATACATAATCTACAATGGAGTAACTGCATGAGTATTTGTACTGATTGCGCCGCAGCAATGACTGGTAACATAAAGGGTTTTGTTGCCTTTGTAAAACAACAAAATCCTGCAATACAATTTACACATTGCTGCATACATCGGGAAGTATTGATGGTGAAGAATTTACCAGAACAACTTTTAAAAACTATGAATTAATGCATCAAAATTATAAATTTTATTAAATTAAGAGCTTTAAATACAAGAATTTTCGAAATGCTTTGTGAAGAAATGGGTTCAGAACATAAATCTTTATTATTTTATACTGAAGTACGTTGGTTATCCCGAGGAAAAGTGTTGACTAGATTGTTTGAACTTCGCTGTGAAGTGCATCAGTTTTTACTAAATCAAAATATGCCCGAACTCGACCAGCACTTCGAAGATAACAGTTGGATCGCCAAACTTGCATATATGGCTGACATTTTCGACCATCTTAATGAACTTAATAGAAAAATGCAAGGTCCGAATGAAAACTTATTAACCTGTTCCGACAAATTGCAAGGGTTCAAAAATAAACTGGAACTTTGGCAGAATGAACTAAGTAACAACTCTTTAGAAATGTTTCAAAGGGTTCATAATACAATAATTGAAAATAGGCAATTAATTATCGATCTGGCCCAATCCCATTTAACAACACTGGAAAATAAATTCGACTACTATTTTCATTCGATTAAAAGTGAAGAATATGATTGGATTCGCAATCCTTTTGCAACTAATGCAAAAAAATCTGTTGATGCATTTTCTCTTAAATTTAAAGAAGAGTTTATTGAACTGAGTAACGACGGGACGTTAAAACTTACTTTTGGAGAAGTTCCATTGGATGTTTTCTGGATTTCGGCTAAGAATGAATATCCTCAAATTTCAAAACAGGCTATTTCAATTTTAATCCCCTTTTCAACGACATATTCATGCGAACAAAGCTTTTCGACACTTCTTTTAATTAAAAATGATAAGCGGTCTTGCTTAAAAAATCTCGATCAAGAACTTCGAGTTGCACTATCAAATATCGAGCCCAATATAAAATACTTGTGTTCCTTGAAACAAGCTCAAGTATCACATTAATTACCCTTTTTGCCTATTTTTTTGTATTATTGTAGTTTTGTAATTAATTATATATGTTATGTACATATAATACCGTAAATATGTAAAATAAAACGAATTAAAATATTAATTAATGTATTATTTTCTGATGTGTATACGTGTTGTTTTATTATATTTATACCTATTAAATTTGGTGTACCGTGAAAACCAGAAAAAGCTTTTGGTGTGCCACGAATAAAAAAACGTTGCGGAGCACTGGATTAGAGGGTAGAGACAATAAATTTCCTGGAAGAGGGTTTGCCCCCACTCCCTTCACACTAGCATAGACACACCCACGAGAAAGGGTAAATGAAAAAGGAATCTCTCTTTATTATTTGTCATTCTTCCACGAACCACCTTCGTGTAAAGAACCTAATCAATTTTCTCCATTTTAGTTTAAAAAATAAAAATTGTAAGGAATCCGAGTTTATCTTCCGATTTAAGGAATAACGCAAAGGTAAATATTTCATTTAATTTACATATTTTTATATTTTATAAATTATGTAGTCTATTCATTTTTTGAATATTATATTTTAGGAAATGGCTGATATGGAAATGGAAAAAGAAGAATTGGAGGCATCGATTGAATTTGTAAATATCTTTTCAATTAAATAAAAATTGATTTGTAAATATTTTGTGTGTACTAATTATGCAAATTCATTTCTTTAGCAAGAGCAATTAAAAAGCCATATTATGACAAAACTACTCATGACAAGGGCGATTGATAAAAACCCATCGAGAATTCAATATTTAAAATCTTAATTACAGATGTTGGAAAAAAATGGTAGGTATTTTTCATTTCGAATAATGGAAAATCTATTCTCTATTAATTGTATAATATTATTATGTTCATCTTATTAATTTTTTGTTTTTTACTTTATTTGTGTAGATTGAGGAAGATATTGAAAATTTAATTCTCCTTAATGAAAAAATATAAGAGAAATAAATAATTGTATCATCAAATAATAGTCATAATTGTATTAATACTATATTTTTTTAAATGTATAAATGTATCAAATGTAAAAAAAAACTACTTAGATTTAAATAAAAATTGTTTAATTAGAACGGATTTATAATTATTTTACGAACACCTTTATCTCTCCCTTCTATAATTCTTAATAAAAAATTATTTAAAATTTATTCTTAATTTGATTATTAAAAAGATTTGGATTCATATTTAATTTAAAAGAGTTCCTAAAATGTTTTCTAATTTCAATATGTTAATCATGATAATATTTTTAATTAAAATATCAGTGTATAAATTGTTCAATAAAATGAAGAAATATTATAAATTACTGTATTTATAGTCTTTATGTAATTTTTGTCTTAATATTATAGAAACAAGAGGGTATGAAAAGGAGAGGTTCTCTTATAATAGAAAAATGTTAACGACCGACGGTTTGAAGTAAATTAATCTCCAGCTACAGAAACAATTTCAAATAATTTTAATATATCTATTAATGTAATAAAAAACAGATAGGCATATAACATAAATATTTTTAATTTTATTTTATTTATAATAAATACTAGCTGCTCAGAGCGCCTTCGGCGCTCTTCACACCTAGACGGGGGCTCCGCCCCCTGTACCCCCGAGTTGTACATAGTATTTGGTGGTTGAAAGTATTAAAAGGTTTTCATCCATTTTGTTTCAATCAGTATATTACATAAAACATTCATTTCTTTTTGTGTTCTTATTTAAAAAATATATTTTAATTTAATCACTATATTAATTATATATATTATTATTGTATATGTTATATCTATCTACCTATGTGGCTCAAAGATACTCTAAAGTTCTTAGCCGCAACAACCACATTTCTCCAAGTGTCCCTATCCTGAGCCCTTATTCTATCTCTCTTACGTCCCTTCCTACGCGTCATTGGTTTTCCAAGCGGACGTTTTCCAATCGGTCTTCCCACCAATATCTTTTTCCTCTCCCATTCTTGCCACGTGCCCTGCCTATCGCAGCTTTTCCCTTTTATAACCCTAACTATTTCTGAAGATGCAGAGAGGCCATGCAATTTCTTGTTATACAGTCTCCCTCATACCCGGTGACCTCATCTTTCTTTGGCCAATAAATGCAGGGAAGAATCCTATTCTCAAATACTCTGAATCTACTCTCATCTCCAAGGGTCATAGACCATGCCTCCCACCCATATAATGCAACAGGCAAAATATTCTTTTTATATATTCCCTTTGATAATAATTTTCAAGAGATAAGCCTCTTTATTGCAGATAACAGGCGTTTCCCGATTGCAACCCCGATTTAAATTCTTCTCAAATATTATTATCCTTCGTGATTACATTCAATTTTTCTACATATTCAAATTCTACATTTTGTATCTTAAGATTTTGTATGTTAATACTCTTCCTCTTTGTTACTAAATATTTTTTCTTATCACTATTAATTTCAAACCTCCATTAAATTTTCCTCGCTATCTGTAATTGCAATTGCCGAATCTCCTATTATATTTAAGTCGTCTGAGTAACCTAATATTTTACAATTGATTTCCGCATCTTATTCTTTATTTACTACCTTCAAGAGAAATTTGAAGATTGAAAATTTGAAAAAGTTTATCCGGATCTATTGAGTTATGCGTATGTTTTACTAAAGTCTACAAATAATTAGTGAACAGAAATATTGAATTCGCGGTTTAGTTCCTAATATCTGTCATAATGAAAATATCTTAATTAATGTTGGTCGATTTGGCCTGAACCCGCAATGATATCTCCTAATATTTCCTCCGCCTATAGTTTATAAGTATTGTATATGTTATAATAGAGTATAATATTTCTTGATCATTACATTTTGGTATTTTATTTTCATTACTAGATTATTATTGAATATTTTTAATTATAATGAAACTTGAGAAAATGCAAAAATAGAGACTTGAGACAATTTATAAAAATTAACGGTATAAAACTATAGATAAATGACCAATATATACATTCATTAATAGTATTAATTTAAATTAATTGATTTATTTTTTATTATTAAGTTCATTTATTAATTTTTTTAGATCATAGTTATTTTCCTTAAAAGAAACTTAAATTCTGTGGTGCTAGGGGATTTGAAAATTATTCGTCGCAATATGAAGATTTCGTTTACAGTTTCTGTCATGTCCGACTTCCATCCAACAGTTATTTTCTGATAAGTTTTTTGCTTCTCTTAATCATGTGATCTATATATTTAATTTTTTTTGATTCATTATAATAAAATTTAAACAAATAAAAATTTTTACTTTGTTAATTTATATAAATTTCAATATAAACTGATTGTGAGTGATACGCTTAGCCAATACTCTGAATATTTTGTGTACAAAAATATTGAATGTTCTTAGCGAGATTTGATATAATGTTGTACGATTTGTCCTAAATCTGAATTAGAAGAAAATTATAAATTGCCTCCTCTTCCAGCCCAATTCATTTACCCCCCCATGTTGCATATGGCATCTAAATTTCTTAAAACTCCGTTTTTTTAATTTAAAATAGAAGGAGAGAAAGAGTTTTAAATTATATTCGAATAGTCTATATATTCTATATATCAGTATTTTTTTTCTGAATTTAATAGCAAGTTGATTTTAAAAATTTTCCATTCTTAATGCATATGATTGATTACATGTGTTAAAATTTAAAAAAATTCAAATATTCTAATTTTTATATTTATATATACAATTTAATATTATTTTTTATTAATATCATATCAAAAAAAGAGAATTTATTAAAAATTAAAAATAAAAAAAGAAGCCTATTAATAAAAAATTGAATGGTGATTTAAATATTTTATTAAATTAATTAAAATGAGACCTTTTAGAATAAATTATTTAATTGAAATGATATTTAAATATAAGAATTTAAAAAAATATTATATTCTTTGTTTGGCAATTGTTATTTAATTATGTGCAACATGATTCGACTTGCACAGAGCATCGTTATTTTTTATTAATATCACATAATAAAAATGAATCTTTTAAACATAATAAATAAAAAAGACATTTTAATAAATTTAAAAAATATACCCAATTTAAAAATGTCAAAAATTTAAAACAACTTTATATCATCATATTTTAATTTTTATATAATATATATATATATATATATATATATATATATATATATAGTTAATTAATAATAGAGTAATTAAATTAAAATAAAAAACAAAGATAATATAATTCAGTCATTTTAATTCAGGTTAAATAATATTTTTTTTATTATTCAATGATAAAATTTATATATTATTATATATATATTATAGAAAAGAAGAAATATTCAATTAAATAAAAAATAATTTAAGATAAAAATATGATCTAATAAATATTTTAATTAAATTGAGAACTTTTAGAATAAATTATTTAATTGAATTGATATTTGTATATTAGAATTTAAAATAAAAAGGGAAATATTATAATAATTCTTCGATTGGGAATCTCTATGATAATTCATTGTTTGAAATGATTCCGCTAGGCCGACAGTGAGCCGCGAGCTGCTCTTGAATGAACAACACGGAGAATTATATAAACTTTAAAAAATTAATTTCTGCGGTTATTGATAAGATATTAATAAAATTTATAGCCTATGTTACTCTAGAGGTATATAAGAATATTGTGATGTAATTTCAAAGAAATCGGTTCAGCCAATTCTGAGTCTATAAAATAGTAATTTTCCGGACAGACAGACAGACAGACAGACGTGAAAAATTCTAAAGTCACTTTTGGATTCTAGAGGTCATGAAACGCGAAGATATGCAAAAATTTTTAAATTCTGAGCAATGTGCAGACAAAAACCTTTTTTTATATATATAGATGTTAGACCAGGCTCTG
This sequence comes from Labia minor, assembly GCA_963082975.1. Taxonomy (NCBI): domain Eukaryota; kingdom Metazoa; phylum Arthropoda; class Insecta; order Dermaptera; family Spongiphoridae; genus Labia; species Labia minor. Next base: position 34,215,312 of record OY720350.1, on the reverse strand, counting down.
ACGTCATGAATCGCTGGATAAGGTCATATAATTTTAAATTAAGAAAAAACTAATTAAATTGACAAAACCAATATAAAGTGCATGATTCGTGAAGATATGTAAAAATCTCCACATGTGAAATTTGGTGTGAAAACATTTTTTAAAGTCCGACCGCTAAGCCATGTCGAAGGGTCATTGTCCGCCAACTTTTCATAATTTTGACGGTAAAAATAAAAATTGACATTTAAAAAAAAAATATTAAATTCATTTATTTTCTGACCGCTGAGCCAAGTTTATACCCCCAATCGGAGGGTCGTCGTCCGCCAACATTTCATAATTTTGTCGGTAAAAATTAAAATTGAAATTAAAAAAAAAATAATATTAAATATATAGTTATTTTACATTATAACAAAATTAAAAATTTATATTATTGATATTTTTGATGAAAAAATATTATTAATTTTCATATTTTTAAATTTTTTTTAAATTTTTTAAAGTCCGACCGCTGAGCCAAGTTTATACCCCCAATCGAAGGGTCATTGTCCGCCAACTTTTCATAGTTTTGACGTTAAAAATAAAAATTGAAATTTTTAAAAACAAATATTAAATTCATTTATTTTACATTATAACAATATTAAAAATTTATATTATTGATATTTTTGATGAACAAATATTTTTAATTTACATATTTTTTAATCGAAAAAAATCATCTTTGTAAGTTTTTTCTAATTTAATAATAAAGTAATATTAAAGATAAAATTTAGTTAACAACGCCATAAGCGCTTTCACATTAGAAGTTGCCTTAATATAATATATTAATCATTTTTTAGATTTAAAATATTTTAAAATGTTTCGTTCGTTTTTAAATTAATTTCGAAATAAAATTAAAAATATTTATTTCTATAATATTTTAAAATCAAATTATGATTAACATACAGTCACTATATTATTTTATATTTAAAAAGACATTGAATGAACAAAGAGGGGACCTTTTAATAAATATTTTATACTTTCTGGGGTTTTAAAATAACAAATTGATTGATATTTTTATTGTACAAATACGTCTTTGTGTTTAAAATTTATACATATGAATCGAAAACTTATTTTTTTAGTCTGGCAAACATTGTAAGTTTATTCTATATTTCTATAATTTATATTAAAAATTATATTTAATTAGAAATTATAAGTAAAAATAATAAAAATAATCTGGATTCAATATATATATATGGAGGGTCGGCGTTGTTCACCTACAAGAAACAAAAATGAAAGATGTTGATGGAAAATAACAAGAAGTCATAACGGTAAATATTTGTGTTAAATTCATTTTCTTTTTTTTTTCTAAATACACTTTGAAATTCCATCAAATTCGTATACCCCAGAAATCTTTATTCTTTATCTGGAATATGACATACGTATTATCTTTTTAATATTGTCTGGTGTAAAAAGGTTGATTTTGTTATTTTGTCTCTCCTTTTCTGGTAAACAAAACACATTTTTTAACTTAAAAAAACTAGAAATATTTTTCCATTTTTTAAAATCTATAATTTATTAACTCCTTGTTTATTTTATAAAGTTGACTAACAAGTATCTATATTCTAGTTACTAGATACGAGTTGTGGATGGTAACAAATAAATGAGCCGTTTATTTTGAAAGTAGCCTAACTCCATTTATCTTCAAATTGAGATATTTAAGGGTTGTAGTTTCAATGAATTTAAAAATATATGTATCGGATACTAATGAGTCATACTGATTAAATGTATCTAAGGGTATTCCATTTATAGTTCCTATTAATATAGTAGCAATTATTAAGTGAATAATTTGCGTTTTCTTATCAAGAATGGAGTTAGGCCACTTTCAAAATTACAATCAGATTCATTATAAAATTGGATGGTGCCCAAGTTCATTCGACATAATTGAAGATGCTTCAAATTGAAAAAAAAACAATACTCAATTTATTTTATATATCTTCAAAACGCTTAGGAAACATAATTTATGCGATTCAAAACATTTTTTAATTATAGTGCATACAAAATTACAAACATAAATTTATTACAAAACAATTTACTATTCATTTATATTTTGCACGTGTGAAAGGGATTTAAAATAAGTTGACCTGTGGCCTGGTCCGAACCGACCGACGGTTTGAAGTAAATTAATTTCTAGCTACAGAAACAATTTCAAATAATTTTAATATATCTATTAATGTAATAAAAAACAGATATGGAGACATAAATAATAAATATAAACATTTTTAATTTTATTTTATTTATAATATCTATGCAAGACCAGGCTGTGACGTCATGAATGGCTGGATGACGTCATATAATTTTAAATCAAGAAAAAACTAATAAAGATGATTTTTCTCGAGGATAAAACCAATACAAAGTGCATGATTCGTGGTGATATGTAAAAAATCTCCTCATGTTAAATTTGGTGTGAAAATAACCCTTCCCTTCCTATCGTCGATCGCTAATACTACCACTTCCGGTTTCCGGATTTGCACCAAAAGTTGATCAATTCATCCCACTGATGCATTAAGTAAACATACCAAATTGCATCGAAATCCGTTTAGCCGTTTAGGCTGTACACATCTATACAGACGGACGGACGGACGGACGGACATCATGCTAAAAATACTTTTTTCTGTTAAGAAAATGCATGATTCGTGGAGATAATGAGTCATACTGATTAAATGTATCTAAGGGTATTCCATTTATAGTTCCTATTAATATAGTAGCAATTATTGAGTGAATAATTTGCGTTTTCTTATCAAGAATGGAGTTAGGCCACTTTCAAAATAAACAAAATTAGAGCAAATAAATAAATAAATAATAAAAAAAATAAAAGCAAAAGCAAAAATAATTAATTCTTAATTATAGAAATAAAATTTTTAAAATTTATATGTACATTTGTTAATAATGTAAAACAAAAGTTATAAATAAAAATTTATTTAATAAAATCAATTTATATATAAGTATTTTTTTAATACTTTTATCTAACCTTTTCTATATAATAATTCATTTGTAAAACATTATTTAATAATTGATATTAAAGGTATATACTTCTTAATATAATTTTTAATTTTTAAATTTAACTTGGAAAGTTCTTCTTTTCATTAAAGGTTTATTTTCTCATATCTGTTTATTTTGCAAAAAACATCTACATAAATAAATTGTTCAATTTTGAGTTGATAAATTTAAAAAATAAAAAAAAATATTCAAACTATTATTTCAAAACATAAATATAAAACAAATTTATAAAATAACGTTTTACCAATGGACTAAAAAGAATAAAATAATTTTTCTATAAGCCTGACAAAGTTTATGTATGAATTGCTTCATATTCAACGAAAAACGTCGGGCGCATTTAGTCAAATTTATTTATATGAACAATCAAGTCAAATTTTTGTAATCATAAAAATTTTATTAAACACATAAACTGACAAATGTTTTAATCATGCAATAACATTGATAGTTTAAGAGCAAAGAAATTAATCTTTTATTATTTTTCACTGTAATATACTTATAACAAAGTATGTATCAAAATTTAAAAGAATTGTTATTAAAGTTGCATATTATCAATCAAATCTAAAATGACGCCAAGAGAAGTTAAGGAAATCGTTATAAAAATGATATTAAGTCATATATAAAAAAATTTAAAATTTTTTATACGCAGTTATGTATGTGTTGTTCGTTTATTAAGAACTGTTTTTCATTCGAGTTCCAATCGACTCCCATCCGACCCCTTCTGTTGTTAAAGATTCCAAGGGGGTCTATATAGACCACTTTGGCAACCCCGGATTAGAGCAAGACCAAGGTTGTTATTGGGGTTATTCTGGGCCCCCTCTTAAGAATAAGGATCATTCGAACCCGGAAATTTTTTAGATGTATAAGATTTTTTTTTTCATCTTTTATTCTTTACACAATAATAAAGATAATAATATTTTTTTATTTTATTAATAATAGTATTTCTTTGAAAAAATTGGATTGTGATAAAAATTAATTTTTTAAAAATATGTAATTTTATACTAAAATTATAATAATTTATCTAATAAATTAAACGAGAGATGTTGTTAAGTATTGTGCACACCCCTCCTCGTCAGCCGGCCGGCCCCTCCATTTTATACCTCCACTAACAGCCCAACTCGTTATGGTGCGCCTCGAACGCATTCTCAGTTGCCATTCTTAATGGAATTCAAGATGGACAGCCATTTTTCCCAACGAATTTATCTCTCAATCATCAAAGGCAAAAGTTAAATAGAAGCGCATAGGTTGATGAACGAAGCTGGGAGCATGAGAACGTAACTAACTGCACGACCAATACGCCCAGTTGCGAAATGAGAAAGGGCCTGTCAAAGAATTGAATTTGTGTCAAACTGTCGGTTTTTTGTTACTTCGGTGTCGCCAATTTTGCATATCAATCCATGAATATTCTATTTAGCTAGCATGTTAGCATGTTTTATCCCTTTGACCACCAGATGGCGGACTAATTTTCGGTTTTTATAACTTCGGTTTGGATTTATGAAAATTGAAAAATGATATATCTAATCCGAACTTATAAAAACCGAAAATTAGTGAATAGGTGAATAATTATTGAATTAGTCAAGAACACATTACTTAACTTAACCTGGGCTGGCGCTAGAATCCTTTTTTAATCCTAGCGCCCCCTATTATTTTAAAACTTTTTTTAGCAGTTACTTATCATTAAAATTATATATAAAACGCGCGTCACCATTCATCAAAAACCATTTTCCTCCATCAACCCTAAAAACCTGTCGCAAAATGACTTTATGTTATCTTTTTGCGTTTTTACGTTTTGCTCGATTCAAATCGATCATTTGTTGTTGGTAGTCATCCGTGTTAACGGTTTCGCTTGGTTTAACTAACTTAAGGTAAGTGTCCACTTGAGACAAATTGGTCTCGAGACTGATATCGAGACAAGACTTTCAAATGTATGTGTGCCTGAGAGCGCTCTCAGAGACAAGCCTATACAAGTATCAGACACTGCACTTGTCACAAGTGGACATGATCATTCCTGCTCACGAGATTTAGTCACCAGTCTTCCGTCAATGTTGGAAGAGCTGAGAGTCGGTCTGGATACTTTTTATTTAAAATATTTCTTTAATTTAAATTACAAATCAATTTTTTAAATAAGTTGACCTGTGGCCAGGTCCGAACCGACCGACGGTTTGAAATAAATTAATTTCCAGCTACAGAAACAATTTCAAATAATTTTAATATATCTATTAATGTAATAAAAAAACAGATATGGACATAACATAAATATTTTTAATTTTATTTTATTTATAATATATAGCTGAAGTAGCCGGCGTTGCCGGCGGTACCCGAGGCTGTGACGTCATGAAAGGCTGGGTGACGTCATATAATTTTAAATTAAGAAAAACATAATGAAGATGATTTTTCCCGAGGATAAAACCAATACATTCTTGGTGATATATAAAAAAATCTCCTCATGTGAAATTTGGTGTGAAAATAACCCTTCCCTTCCTATCGTCGATCGCTAATACTACAACTTCCGGATTTGCACCAAAAGTTGATCAATTCATCCCACTGATGCATTAAGTAAATATACCAAATTTCATCAAAATCGGTTGAGCCATCCAGGCTGTACACATCTATACGGACGGACAGACGGACAGACGGACGGACGGACAGACATCATGCTAAAAATACTTTTTTCTGTTTAGAAAATGCATGATTCGTGGAGATATGTAAAAATCTCCACATGTGAAATTTGGTGTGAAAACAATACCTCCCTTACTATCGTTGGTCCGTAAAAATGAATGATAAGCGCGAGTGGACTGACGAGGAAGTGTTTAAATTAATCGAACTTTATGAGGAGAAAGAGTTTTTATGGAATGTAAAACATAAACTTTATAGAAATCGCGAAAAAAAAATGGCAATGTACGAAGAATTTGCTTCGAAATTTGAAAATTAAATCTCAAAACTTAATCTCAAAACTAACAACCAAGTCACAGAATCGACTGAGACTTGAGAGTAAGCTCTCAAGTGTACACAAAATTTTCCGATCTCGAGACTGCAGTGACTGTCGAGTCTCCAAATGCTGTCTCGAGAGCGCAAGTGTTCTCAAATGGACAACACTTCGGAACTAATCTCGAGACTTTCTCTCGAGAATTTGTCTCAAGTGGACACTTACCTTTATAATATATTACACCCTTTTGATCCATTTGATCCTTTTGATCTTTTGGATCATATAAAAAAACTGAGGATTTTTTATAACTTTGTTAAAACGATTCTTCCCTTGACGAAAGCAGAATCTTTAAAAAATAGTTTTATTTAAATTTAATCAATTAATTATTAAAAATTGTTTTTTATTTAATTCTTTTTATATATATATAAGTTCAAGGTAATCCACGCTGGCTTCAGAGTTTAACAGTGCGTCCAAATCTCTTTTTTCTTACAGAAAAGAACATTTTAAGTTCCAAATTTTTTCCCATATAATCCATCAAGAAGGTCTTTGGGACGATCTCAATTTGGTTGGAGAATCCTATAGAGAATTTGAAATCTCAATTTAGAGTTAAAAGAATTTTAAAAAATAGAGCACTGATATTTCTTTACAGATCCATATTGGATATAAATTTCATATTTTGTTTTCTTTTTATGATTTTTGTTGTATTTTTCGTAATTTTGTTCAGTTGTATGTATTTTATTTGATGAAAAAGAGTAGTTAGAAATAATATAACAGATGTATCAAGAGATTTTATATATCTTATCTTTTATACTTGTAAAAATTATATATATATATATATATATATAATTGTATATTTTGGCGATATTAAACCGCACGAAAGATTTTTTTGTAATATACACCACAGATAATATATATAAAGAAAAATTGATCTGTATTGGCTTCAGCCTCAGGAAAAATCAACCTTATGAATATTTTCTTAATTTAATATAGTAAATTTAAGTGACGTTACTATGTCATCCATATTGAAATTTGCCTGCCGACTTTATTTTTCATTAATATTGTATTAATTTTTTATTTAATTTAGAAAAATAAAATTATTTTAATAATATTTTAGAAACCATTTACGAAATATATTTATTAATCTCTTACCAAAAAAATACAACAAAACAAGTAATTTCATGCATACCTACCATTTGATTTTATGTTAAATGTTGGAAATACGCGAATGGCGATTGCGATTGGGCGAGGTTTCTGTTGTTGTATGGAAGGAGGATGACGGCATGATACGCTTCCTAGGAATCATGGATTACAGGTTGATATTGAATTAAATAAAGGCTCGCGTAATTTATTTATTTATTTCATAATAATTATCTATTGAAATAATAATTTAAAATTATTTTAATTACTATTTTAATAACGGCATTTAATAAATCTATTATAACAAATAAGCAAAATAAAATTTTAATAGAATTAAAAAAAAAATATCTAAAAATATATTACTACTTACATACAATTTTTGGAAAATATGCATATTTATTAATTCTACAAATAAAACTAAATCATACAAACATTTCAATACAATTTGATTATATTTTGTTATTAAAAGCACTCATATTAGCGTTCGTTGTTCCTATTATACGGACTATTTGCCCAATTGTCATCATTCGAACCTCTGTTAGATTTAGTCAAAATGTACTAAAATGAATAGCAAAACGCAAACATTAAGATAAAAAAATCTTTATTTGATTTGGAATAATTAATAAAAAAAAAATTAAATTAATAAATAATTAATACTTACCAAAACCCATAATGGTGGGTAAGTCTCATATTTTGTATATCCAAAAACACGCAATAACTAAAAAAAAATATTATAATAACAAAAGTTAGTTTATTAGTTATAGAGTAGGTTTAGGTAATGCATTATTTTATATTTTGACTTAGGCCAAATTTACCGTTTCAAATGGTATTTCTATTATTGTATTAATTATCTCTTCAGGAGTCATAATTTTATCTACAAATTGAAAAAAGAAATTAATTAAATAGGATTTATTATTTTATTTTATTGTGCTTGGAATACAATTGTATTTTGCTTGTCAATTAATTGTTTCCACTTTTATTTATTAAAGAATTGGATTGTCTTACCGTTTATGATGAATATAATAAATTATATAGTATTTGGTTAAATTATTTGTGTTGAGAATTCCAATTGAACAATTTCTACTTTATTGATAGAATAATATAAATTTCTTAAATTGTCACTCTTCCACTATTCAGTTTGTTATTATTTTAATGTAATTCAATTTCTTTATTAACCTCCCATAAACCTAAGCAAATTATTAATCTCAATTTATATATCAGAGTGATTTTATTTTTTATTTTTTTTTCATTAGTGTAATTAATTTTCTATTGATTTTAATTTTTGAATCACTTTCGTTAATATAGGAGATAAATTAAAAGATGTTAATTATGATATGCTGATTATTATATTATTTAGTTTTTCTGAATAATACGATAACTTGAGATGTAAAATTGATTCAAGAGATGAATTACCTTCAGCTGAAATTCTCAAAAATAAAATTCTTCAAGATTTTGTTCATTGAATGTCCAAAAAAAAACTGAAAATACTAAATTAGCAATAAAATATTTTTTTTAAATGTAATATTTCTATTCAAAATTATCAAAATGACAATAAAAATACATTTCCAGGTCAATGTCATACATTTCTTAATAAAAGAAAATATATTTATCCTGATAAAAATAGAAATAAATTTAATTAAAAATAATTATGCTTTTTATATTACTTTTTCAGATTTAAAACTTAAATTACTATTAAATAACTATAAATAAAATGAGTAATTCAGAGAATCATTTTATAATTTTTCGAAAAATAAAAATTTATCTTTCTATCAACACTTTTGAATTATTTTTTGTTTTCGATGTCAAATAAAGATCCTAAAATTGACATAAGCATGCATAGAAATTATAAAACATAAAGAGGAGGTATAAAATTAAGTAATTATTATAGCTTTAAAATTGTCAATTACTCCGGTTTTAATATATATTTATGTTACTGATATGAAATATTAAAATTTAAAAAAATCGATCATAAGACTAATTAAAATATTAGTAATTTATAATTTGATGTTTAATAAATAAATTTCGTATATTTTAAAATTCCATATAAATTTTTATTTTTTCTTTATTCTTACTATACAAAATATTAACGAACACAAAAAAAAAAGAAATTCTAAGAGTAGATTTAAGAGGGAGTTATCGGGTCATGAAAAAGTAGTGGAACGCGTTCCGGTTCAGAAAAAAGGTAAGGGAACGTAGTTCCCTCGCGTTGCCCTCCCAATACACATTGGCTCAAATCGTTTTTGCATAATCTTGTCTACTTACACACAGACATTTTTCTCAACATTATTGAAAATGACTCAGACCTGGCTTGCTATTCATGCAGTTATGCAACCCATCTCTTAATATTGGCATGCCAATTGTTTTATTCACCCACATGTTTTTATTTATTAATTCTAAATTAATCTATGAATTAGTAGGATGAGAACATGCATCCCTCGAAGGAAGTAGGAGGCAACCTCCTGAAAATACCTAACATCAAAATAATCGAAAGACTAGGGACCCTACCTAAGAAAAATAATTGTTTATCTATCTATCTAGCAAGCTTCTCGATTTTATAACCAACCGTAACTATGTATGAAGATGCATAGAACAACTCTCTAAAAAAAGCATGACTTCTACTTGTTTGCGCCCGAGACAAAATTTCATCAAATAATTATGCTTTGATAATGTTCAGAATTTTTTTTATAGTAGTTCTTGCTATTAACTTACATTGTGATAGCAAATGCGATTCAGAGAACCCTTTCCAATCATCGTACCAAAATATTTCCCTCTTCAGAACTTACCTAACGAGAACGGCTGGATATCTGTTGGTGGGCATATCAAAACAATAATAATAATGTATTAAATGAATATAATTGAAATTTTAGTTTTAGTTGCACATTTTTTGGTTTTTATTTTTATTTATTTTTATTGGAATTATTACAAATAATAATAATAATAATAATATACCATTTAATACGTGAAAATAATAATAATAATAATTTATTATATGAATATAATTGAAATTTTATTTTTTATTATTAGATTTTTATTTTTATTTTTTACCGACCGACGATAGTAAGGGAGGTATTGTTTTCACACAAAATTTCACATGTAGAGATTTTTACATATCTCCACGAATATTTCTTAATTTATAATTATATGACGTCATCCAGTCATTCATGACGTCACAGCCTGGTCTTGCATATATATTATAAATAAAATAAAATTAAAAATATTTATGTTATATGCCTATCTGTTTTTTTTACATTAATAGATATATTAAAATTATTTGAAATTGTTTCTGTAGCTGGAAATTAATTTACTTCAAACCGTCGGTCGGTTCGGACCTGGCCACAGGTCAACTTATTAATTTTATTTTATTTATAATATATATGCAAGACCAGGCTGTGACGTCATGAATGGCTGGATGACGTCATATAATTTTAAATTAAGAAAAAACTAATAAAGATCCTCATGTGAATTTGGGGTGAAAATAACCCTTCCCTTCCTATCGTCGATCGCTAATACTACCACTTCCGGTTTCCGGATTTGCACCAAAAGTTGAACCATTCATCATACTGATGCATTAAGTAAATATACCAAATTTCATCAAAATCCGTTGAGCCGTTCAAACTGTACACATCTATACGGACGGACGACGGACGGACAGACATCATGCTAAAAATACTTTTTACCGACCGACGATAGTAAGGGAGGTATTGTTTTCACACCAAATTTCGCATGTGGAGATTTTTACATATCTCCACGAATCATGCATTTTCTTAACAGAAAAAAGTATTTTTAGCATGATGTCTGTCCGTCCGTCCGTCCGTATAGATGTGTACAGCCTGAACGGCTCAACCGATATTGATGAAATTTGGTATATTTACTTAATATAATAATATGTATTAACATCAGTGGGATGAATTGATCAACTTTTGGTGCAAATCCGGAAACCGGAAGTGGTAGTATTAGCGATCGACGATAGGAAGGGAAGGGTTAATTTCACACCAAATTTCACATGAGGAGATTTTTTCATATATCACCACGAATCATGCACTTTGCATTGGTTTTATCCTCGGGAAAATCATATTTATTAGTTTTTTCTTGATTTAAAATTATATGATGTCATCCAGCCATTCATGACGTCACAGCCTGGTCTTGCATATATATTATAAATAAATTAAAATTAAAAATGTTTATATTTATTATTTATGTATCCATATCTGTTTTTTATTACATTGATAGATATATTATTATTAAATTATTTGAAATTGTTTCTGTAGCTGGAAATTAATTTACTTCAAACCGTCGGTCGGTTCGGACCTGGCCACAGGTCAACTTATTTTGTTAATAATTTATTTTTATTTTTTATTTTTGTTGTTAATAATTATTACATTTCTATTTGTTGGAAAATTATTTCTACTTTATTAATTGTTAATAGTTATTACATTTTAATTAACAGTTTTCGGAATAAGTATATTCTCTTATTATAGAGATTCTTATTGTTTGTCTCAAAAGTCTACCTACAATATTTCATTACCATTGTATGATTCAAAATAAAATTCAAAATATTTAATAGGACATGACATGATCTTAGTATTTTTCCCATCCCAGAATATTTGCTAATATTACATGTTGGAGTTCCAATTACCTGAATATTTAATGGCAATTTCAATGCTGAATATGCTTTTAAATAAAAAAAATTTGAAGAAAGTAAATGGAATTATTATTATTAAGAAACAACAAATAAATTTATTAAATATACATTTAAATATGTAAATAAATCTATATATAAATTTAATAAATATTCAAACAATAATTGAAACAATATAAATAAAACGATTCAATATTTTACTTACATTGTGATTTATATTTTTATTTTTATTACAACTGTTATTATGGGTATCTTATTTTTGACAGTTTAAGAAAAATTAAAAATATTAATAAAATTTATAAAATTAATTTTAATTAAAATTAAGATTTCCAATTATTTTTATTTATTTATTGTAAATTTTTCAATGTAACCATGGTAACCATAAATAGACTTTTACAAAAATATTACTAATTAAATTAATTTTGGATAAATTAATTTTAGATTTAAGTACACTAAAACCCTCCCTGGGATGCCCACAACAATCCCTGAAAGGTTCATCGCAATCGGACGGGTAGTTTTTGAGTATTTGACTAACGCACACACAAACTTTGCCTTTTATATATATAGATAAATATATATTATGAATATATAAATAAGATATTGAAGAAAAATATTCATTATTTTTTAAAAGAAACATTAATAATAAAATATAATTTTAAATTAAGAAAAAACTAATCAAGATGATTTTTCCCGAGTATAAAACCAATAGAAAATGCATTATTCGTTGGGATATGTAAAAATTTTCCCCATTTGAATTTTTGGTGTAAAAATAACCCTTGGAGTAAAAAGATTCTTTATATATGAAGATGAAACAATAAATCCAAAAAGAGACAATAATAATACAAAAAAGACCCTTCTCAATAGATCACAAAACAAATGTCATGTTCCAGTCCTAGAAAATATTTTTAATTTCAACAAATCCTTTCAATCCTAAAAATGCTCACCATACAAACAAAGCAGGTAAAATATGTGATATATTTTCTTAAAAACAAACTATTGTACAATTATTTATGAAAAATATTTAATAATGAAAAGATTTAAAAATAAAAATATTTTTTTAAAATATTCCAGGTCCCAAATGACCACCTTTGAGTATAACATTCCATTAAAATATTACAAAGGATACTTACTTTTCAAAAAATTCTAACCAAATAACAAAATATTTATTATTTATTTTATTATAATCAAGCTTAATGGTTATAAATTGTATAATTATATTTTATAATTCAATTTTAATAAATAATTTATATACGAGAGTGGCGAGATTTTAAATTTGGTCTGAAAATTAACTAATAATTTAGAATTTTAAAAATCATATTAAATTAATAAAATATTAATGTATGAATTTTTTGTTTTGTTTAATTATAATTATCAATTTCTGTTTATTCAAAGAACAGTATATTCATATATTTGAAGATTAAGTTATCAAATAATTGTAATTTGTTGATCATGTTTGATTTAAAAGAACATAAAAATGTATTAAATGATATATAATATTTCGGAAAATTTTTTTTAATATATAGTTTAATAACGATATGTGTAGTGATAAAATATTTAAGCTTATACTATTTTATTAAACCTTTAAATGGATCAATTTTTACCGACCGACGATAGTAAGGGAGGTATTGTTTTCACAGCAAATTTCTCATGTGGAGATTTTTACATAAATCCACGAATCATGCATTTTCTTAACAGAAAAAAAGTATTTTTAGCATGATGTCTGTCCGTCCGTCCGTATAGATGTGTACAGCCTCAACGGCTCAACGGATTTTGATGAAATTTGGTATATTTACTTAATACATCAGTGGGATGAATTGATCAACTTACTAAGTACGCAACTGAATCTATGAATTTTATTTAGTCAAATATAAAAATAGGAATATTCTTATCAAATGAAACTATTAAAATTTGTTAATACCAACTATAGTATATCCTATATCGGATTAGGGCATACTTTACAGTTTGAGTTTAAAATAAAATAAAATAAGAAATATTTTTTTTTATATTTGCTTGAATTAAGATAGAAAAAGAATATATTTTTAATAAAATCATTAACAACGATTTTATTTAAAATGATAAAAATAGGAATTTTATAATCAATAAAAATAGGAATTTTTTTTTAATTAATTAATGATTTCATCATGTTTTAATATATATATATTTTTTTTAATTTTAAGACACGCTATAACGATATGTGCAATGATAAAATATGTAAGCTTATACTATTTTATTAAACCTTTAAATGGATCAATTTTTACCGACCGACGATAGTAAGGGAGGTATTGTTTTCACAGCAAATTTCTCATGTGGAGATTTTTAAATATCTCCACGAATCATGTATTTTCTTAACAGAAAAAAGTATTTTTAGCATGATGTCTGTCCGTCCGTCCGTATAGATGTGTACATCCTCAACGGCTCAACGGATTTTGATGAAATTTGGTATATTTACTTAATGCATCAGTGGGATGAATTGATCAACTTTTGGGGCAAATCCGGAAACCGGAAATGGTAGTATTAGCGATCGACGATAGGAAGGGAAGGGTTATTTTCACCCCAAATTCACATGAGGATCTTTATTAGTTTTTTCTTAATTTAAAATTATATGACGTCATCCAGCCATTCATGACGTCACAGCCTGGTCTTACATATATATTATAAATAAAATAAAATTAAAAATATTTATGTAATATTCCTATCTGTTTTTTATTACATTAATAGATATATTAAAATTTATTGAAATTGTTTCTGTAGCTGGAAATTAATTTATTTCAAACCGTGGGGTCGGTTCGGACCTGGCCACAGGTGAATTTATTAATATTAAATCAATTTTTATAAAAGTATACACATATTAAAAATTAAACGTAATGAATGATAGAAAAAGTTGATTATAATTTATAATAATAATTTAAATATGAATTATAAAATAATTATAAAGTCAAATCATTATTTGAGGTATTCAGCTATCTATCATTCAATTTTATTTTTTCAATACTTACTTCCATTGAATTATAATATTTACATATGTTTCTATTTATTAAGAATAATTTGTATATACGATATATTCCTATATATATATATATATATATATATATGGAATTCCCTATTTTGAAATGATCGGAACTCTATGAAATTAATAATTAATAAAATTAATGAAGTTCAATAAATTTTTATAAAAATTGACCTTATCTATAATTTAATAATAATAATAATTTTAAATATATATATATATAGAGAGATAAATTATAAAAATTGAATTAAAAATCATGAAGTATAAAGTGACCAAGGGGGCTTGGTAGTCAATAACCAATGAGAAACGCCGCCCTACTCAAACTCAAGAGCCACTCGGATTGGTTTGCAGCTAACGAGAGAGAGGGATAGTTAAGCAAGCAATGAGAGACCCTCTCAGTTGCACATTTGCGTTTGCCTTGAGCTGTTCTTACACAACGGGAGAGTGTTTTTCAATTTTATCCAGCCACAATTTATTATTGTAGTAGAATCCTTCCGGGTTTAAGTAAAAATCTACTTAATTGATGTTTATGTTCTTATAAAGTGAGTGTCGTTTCAATTATTTTTATAATTCATCCGACCCGCCTTTTACAAATAAAAGGACATAGTGGACAAGTGCTTGATACTTATCGACTTCAGTAGAAATAACAAATATCTTGCTGCATCTGGTGAAGGTAAGTTTTTATTTAAATTACATTTCATATGTTCCTATGTTTATTGAATATTCTTATACAATCAAACTATAGCGTGTCTTAAAATTAAAAAAAATATATATATATTAAAACATGATGAAATCATTAATTAATTAAAAAAAAATTCCTATTTTGATTGATTATAAAATTCCTATTTTTATCATTTTAAATAAAATCGTTGTTAATGATTTTATTAAAAATATATTCTTTTTCTATCTTAATTCAAGCAAATATAAAAAAAAATATTTCTTATTTTATTTTATTTTAAACTCAAACTGTAAAGTATGCCCTAATCCGATATAGGATATACTATAGTTGGTATTAACAAATTTTAATAGTTTCATTTGATAAGAATATTCCTATTTTTATATTTGACTAAATAAAATTCATAGATTCAGTGGCGTACTTAGTAAGTTGATCAATGCATCCCACTGATGCATTAAGTAAATATACCAAATTTCATCAAAATCCGTTGAGCCGTTGAGGCTGTACACATCTATACGGACGGACGGACAGACATCATGCTAAAAATACTTTTTTTCTGTTAAGAAAATGCATGATTCGTGGATTTATGTAATAATCTCCACATGAGAAATTTGCTGTGAAAACAATACCTCCCTTACTATCGTCGGTCGGTAAAAATTGATCCATTTAAAGGTTTAATAAAATAGTATAAGCTTAAATATTTTATCACTACACATATCGTTATTAAACTATATATTAAAAAAAAATTTCCGAAATATTATATATCATTTAATACATTTCTATGTTCTTTTAAATCAAACATGATCAACAAATTACAATTATTTGATAACTTAATCTTCAAATATATGAATATACTGTTCTTTGTATAAACAGAAATTGATAATTATAATTAAACAAAACAAAAAATTCATACATTAATATTTTATTAATTTAGTATGATTTTTAAAATTCTAAATTATTAGTTAATTTTAGACCAAATTTAAAATCTCGCCACTCTCGTATATAAATTATTTATTAAAATTGAATTATAAAATATAATCACTATCCAAATTTCTATTAAAAAAAGATATTCACACATCACCGACAGGTCATGATAGTATTGAAGATGCTCGTTCAAGTCTTGAATTAGCATTATTTTTCATAAATTTGAAAAGAAATCAATCCATACCATGAAAACCAAAATATTGGAAAACATTTTGTATATTATTCAAAATATTAGGTATAGTGAATACGAGTCAATAAACATTTATTATATTAATTTTTTAATGATTGTATTAAAGAAGAAATATGTATATTTTTTAGAATGTATATTTTAATTTATACCATTTGTAAATAGGTGTATGATTAATTAATGTTCAACTATACGTATTCTAGTCTTAGAAAAAGTAAAAGTATGACTGAATATATCCAATTATATTAAATTAAACTCAAACAAAAATCACTGTCAATGTATACAAGGTTAACAAATGATTATCAATCATGCACATATATAATTATGTTCCAACTGTATTTTCAAACATTATGATAAAATTTAAATTTTAAATTAATCTACGAAATAATATTAAAAAAAAAAAACTTTTTTCATTCCAAAATTTATGAATAATCTATCATATATTCATACATTCTCATAATTAGTACAAATTATTTTTATTGATAATTATTCAGGAAAACGCCTTTTCGAGTATTTGGATAATAATACTTTACCCCCAGCGGGTTCCTTTTGCAATACCAAATAAACTTGATTTATGAAATTTGTTCGGGCCTCCTCTGGTTAACGAGATAAAAATTATTAACATATGCATATAAATTCAGTGATATTCTAATAAGGTACCATGTTTTATCCGTTTGACCACCCGAGGGCGCACTAATTTTCGGTTATTATAAGTTCGGTTTGGATATAGGAAAATTTTTAATTAGTACAAATGATTAATTTCCTAAATCCAAACCGAAAATATAAAAACCGAATATTAGTGAATTTATCAATAAAACATTACTTAATGGCATGGCACATTTCGACGTTCATAACTAAACTGTCAAACTTTAAAAATTATTTTGTTAATCATTTTTATCTCGTAAACTAGAAGTAACCCGAATAAATTTCATAAGAAAAGTTTATTTGCAATTGCAAATGGAACCAACTGTTAAAAATTTATCGAAATCCACGAAAAGGCGTTTAATTGAATAATTAGCTTTTATATTTTATTTATTTAGTTTTTAACACAAAAAAAATATGTTGCTCATTTTTCTAATTTATTCCATCTAATTCAGTTTTTAATAAATTTGTATAAAATAAAATCGATTTAACTAATCTATATATTTAATACGATAGTGTCCGTCTGTACGCAAAAAACTCCAGAGCCTAAACTACAAGGAATAAGGTAACCAAATTTTTCTGAGGTGAAGGGTACCTCAAATGATGAAAAATAAAAAAGAAATTAGAATCCTTTGTAACTCCTGAGTTGAGCTGCGGGTGTTCCATTTTCCAGAAATATATATAAATGAAAGTCTTTGTATGAATGTAATTTGTTTACTTTTTTGCTGTCATAGAAACAGATATATATATATAATTAGAACCTCTCTCTCTCCCTCTATTTAAAATTTTAAAAAATGGCGTGTTCTATTAAGAAATTTAAATGCCTTATGCAACATTAATAGGTAAATGAATTGGACTGGAAGAGGAGACATGTGATAAGAGAAATTGGGGAAAAATCAACCGAAATGTAATTAAACAAAAAATTCAAGAATTATGATACGGATACGACTTACATACAATTAACATACAAAATGTAGAATTTGAAAAAGTATAAATATTTAAATACTTAAGATCTCTAATCACGAAAGATAATAATATTCGAGAAGAATTTAAATCGACGTTGTAATTGAGTAACGCCTGTTATTATGCAGTAAAGGGGCTTATCTCATCAAAGAGGATCAAAATTAAAATATATAAAACAATTATTTTTCATGTTGATCGATTTTTAGGGTGACAATATTTCGAAAACACCAAACCGGGACAAACGGTATACCTTTTTTTAGAACTAAATTGAAAAAATTTTGAAAAAAAATTACGAAATGACCTAAATATTGAAAAAACGGGACAGTAGGATGTCCCGAAGACATTTTTGGGACAGAGCACCTAAAGACGGGACGTTTAGTCACCCTATCGATGACTCTGGGAGACGAGAGTAGATTTAGAGTATTTGTGAGATTAATATTGTTTGCAGCATTTATAGGCCAAAAGAAGATGAGGTCACAGGGGGATGGCGGAGATGGCATAACGAGAAATAATGTCCAGATATAGTTAAAGTTATAAAATCAAGAAGGCTGGGATGGGAAGGGGACGTGGTTGGAATTGGAGAAACTAGAAATTGGGAGAAACCGATTGGGAAACATCCGGTGGAAGACCAAGGACCAAGGTGGGTGGACAATGAAGGAAGGGACATGGGAGAGATGGGACAGGGTAGAATTAGGTTGTAGCTCAGGATAGGGACGATTAGACAAATGTGGATGCTGCGGCTAAGAACTTTCAAAAACTGTAGAGACACAGAGTTAGATAAATATAACATATACAATAATAATATATAATTAATTTACTGATTAAATTAAAATATATTTTACAAGAAAACAAATACATGTCTTATCTACTTATACTGATTGAAACAAAATGGATGAAAACCTTTTAAATACAGACTTTCAACCAAATACTATGTATCACTCGGGGGTACAGGGGGCGGAGCCCCCGTCAAGGTGTGAAGAGCGCCGAAGGCGCTCGGAGCAGCTAGTAATTTTTAAAACGTTATTTAAAAAAAATGCATTAACTTTATAAAAAATATATATTACAATGATCTCTTCTATACACACACTATAAATGTATTATTTTTAATTGAATTTATATTTGAATTTTTTTAATAAAATAAATTTTTTGTTGTATTAAATGAAAAAAATTATTTAAATCTCTTTAGTTTAAGTTTTTACACCTTGAATCCTATACACCTATATAGTTATGATTTTTTAATTACATTAAGATCATTTTTAAAAAATATTATAATTTGAAAAAAAATGAATATAATATAATTTAATATCAATTTTTTATAGACCTTTATTATTACATTACTTAATAGAATAAATCAATGTCTAGATAAAATAATTAATTTTTAAAATATTAGATGATTATACAAAAAGTACCGGGACGCCGAGCCTCGGCTCAGTACTTAAGTTAAAACAAATGATTCATTATTATTGGATTTGGCTGGGAATATTAATACCTGAGACCCCGAGCTCTTGCTCTACTCTTTAAATAAGTTGACCTGTGGCCAGGTCCGAACCCACCGACGGTTTGAAATAAATTAATTTCCAGCTACAGAAACAATTTCAAATAATTTTAATATATCTATTAATGTAATAAAAAACAGATATGGATATAACATAAATATTTTTAATTTTATTGTATTTATAATATATAGCTGAAGTAGCCGGCGTTGCCGTCGTTACCCGAGGCTGTGACGTCATGAAGTGCTGGGTGACGTCATATAATTTTAAATTAAGAAAAACATAATGAAGATGATTTTTCCCGAGGATAAAACCAATACATTCGTGGTGATATGTAAAAAAATCTCCTTATGTGAAATTTGGTGCAAAAATAACCCTTCCCTTCTTATCGTCGATCGCTAATACTACCACTTCCGGTTTCCGGATTTGCACCAAAAGTTGATCAATTCATCCCACTGATGCATTAAGTAAATATACCAATTTTCCTCAAAATCCGTTAAGCCATTCAGGCTGTACACATCTATACGGACGGACAGACGGACAGACGGACGGACAGACATCATGCTAAAAATACTTTTTTCTGTTAAGAAAATGCATGATTCGTGGAGATATGTAAAAATCTCCACATGTGAAATTTGGTGTGAAAACAATACCTCCCTTACTATCATCGGTCGGTAATAATATGGATATACAATTCTTTAATTATTTATTACAATTATTAAATGTTACACATTTGCATCAGTCTGATTAAAATGAATGAACTTGTGCTTCTCAATAATACATAAATATATAATATATTTTATTTTCTATGGTGTTTTTTTGAAAAACTGTTTAGCGCCCTAAGTGGTTATAAAACAAACTAAAGACAAAAAAAGTACTTTGCAGCTTTTCGGGATTAAAAAATTATTTAATATTTGGAAATATATCTGACTTAGAAATAGAAAAATATTTCTATTTAATAATATTAGATCCTATTTATCAATAATTTATTTTGAATAAGATATTCTTTAATTTTAAGATAATAAGATAATTAGATTAATCCAAGTAATATCGTCTATTTCTATTCGACACTATTTTCAGTTATGAAATGAACACTCAGTAGAAAGTAAAAAAATTGTAATTGAAGATCGCCGTTTTTTAAAATAATTAAATCATTTTATAGATTATAAAATAAAAATTATTGTATTAACATTAAAAATATTGAAATAAAAAATAATAGTTTGATTTAATAAACTAAAATATTATAAACATTTTTAGTGAGAGTTTTTCAGGGAGGTAGGGATGGGCTCAATTCATTTACCCACCTATGTTACATAAGGCAAAATAATGTCTTAACACTCCGTTTTTTAAAATTTAAAATAGAGGGAGATAAAGAGCTTCAATTATATTCCAATAGTCTAATATATTCTATATATCAGTATTTTTTTTTCTGAATTTAATACCAAGTTGATTTTCAAAAGTTTCTATTCTTTATGCATATGTTTGTATTAAAATTTAAACAAATTCAAATATTCTAATTTTTTTTCGAGACTAATGGCAAATACCGGTGCCCCTAGTCAGAGCAAGAGAAGCGGCCCAGTCAATGATGTTATATGGATCGATATTTTAAGTGAAAAAATGATTTCTTGGTTATATAAAAATTTCTAAAAATGACCCATTAAAAATTTGTTTCCTAAAATGTTTCCAGTTAATTAAAATAAATTGTATAAATGTCGTTAATAAAATCTATTTATCTGTGTCTGTTTTTCGATTTTTTAAATTTTGATTTTGGATTCGATTAAAGCTTAAAAATGTGTATTTGTAAAGTGATCTTGGTTTTTTAAAATTCGTTTGGGAACATGGTCAAATCGGCGGTCAAAGTTGAAAATTTCCCATATATTATAACTACTAATAAATATCTATTTTTAAATATTTTTTGTTCTCTACATTATTTATAAAATTCTCACAATATATTTAGATCATATAAATTGGAATTATTTATTAATTATTATTAATTATTTATGTAAACTTATTTAAAATTTGATTGACATGTTGTGATTTAAAGAATATTTTTATTTATATTTTCAAAACATTCAAAATTATATGAATAAATAATTTTAATTTTGATCTCATAATTGGATTTTCATTTTCAAGTAAGTAAGTTGGCTGGAATCACAATATATGAAGGGACACACAAAGATAGATAGATATAACATTTACAATAATAATTTATAATTAATTTACAGATTAAATTAAAATCTATTAAAAATAAGAACCCAAAAACAAATAAATGTTTTATCTAATATATACTGATTGAATATTTAGTAAATAATAACAAAAAATTGATAGATTAAGAAAATTATTAAATTATTATTTTATTCTTTTTCACTCTAAAATATTTATATAGAAGAGTGAAACAAATTTTAAAACAATTATTATTTTCTTATCCAATCCAAAACAGTTGATTACATGAGAAGAAGAAATACCCTTACATGTTAATGAAGTGTTTTAGTATGGTATGTAAGTATATACTTATGTAAAAATTATAGCTCTATAAAGGAATTTAATTTTAAAGAAAAAAAAATTGAAAATAAATGAAAATGAAATGAGCTCAATGTTTTTCGTTGAATATGAAGCAATTCATCCATAAACTTTGACAGGCTTATAGAAAAATTAATTTAAAATTAAAATTAATTTAATATAACAATGGGCTATCCAACTACCAAAAATTAAAAAAACTTTAATGGAAATGGTAATTTAAAGGTAATGTCTTAATGATAGAGAAGTGGAATAATAATAAAATATTTTATATCTTTTATTTATAATGAATTTTATTTATATTAATATATATATATATATACATATAATAATTAATTCAGAAAAAAGTAACAAAAAGTTTAAAAAAAAATACAGTGTTTGGTTGTGAAGTTTATATTTAAATAAAAAATTATTACAATTATATTGTATAATTAAGTGTTATTTATAATAATAATGAGTAGGAGTTAAATGAATTATTTTATGTACATGCATTAACTAATTTTAAAATATTATACATATATCGATTAAAATTCTAAAAAAAGAACTTAAAAAAACTATACCTAAATATATGGGCTTGATGAAAATGAATGAATATCATTTTAGACTTTGTTCACACTCTTCCTTATACATTTTAAGAAAGATTTTTAAAAAATTCAAACAATGTTGGAAAATTAGTACTTGCTTATTGAAAAGAGATTTATTTTAAAAAGGTATTTCATCTTCATAGAAAACAATTGTTTATTTTGAAAAGGGTTTTCTAGGAATTATTTTTTGAAATCGGTCTACCAACTGACATTAAGTATACCAAAGTAACATTTCAATAAACATCACAATGAACAATCGAAATAATAGAAAAAAATGATTTACGATTTTTTTCTATTCATTAGATATAACACTTTGAAAGTTAAGACCGAACTAAATTTTAATCCAATTATATATTGAAATTCAATTAAACGTATTTAATATAAGATATATTATTATTTTTATTATTATTATTATTAATAAGATATATTTAAAGTATATTAAATTAAAAGTAAATATTGTTTTGTTCTATACAGTTACGAATATTAATTAGATTTCATTCTTAGAATCAAATATATTAATATTTTCTATGTAATTTGAAAAATATATAAGATGTAATCCAAGTTATTTGAATATAATATGAAATTATTTATAAAATATGGTGATATATATATAATTTAATAATAATAATAATAATGTTATTATAATACGGTTTGAGCTAGAATCATGAAATTTGGTATACGGGCATTATTCAAAATTCGTAGTTTTCTAGCAACTTTTGAGAAATGTAGCTCAACCGGAAGAGGGTCATTACCTACGTTTTAATTTTTTTTTCTTCTAAAGTGACCGTAAAAATAAAGATATACGTTTGATAATTTTTCACATGATTAATAATTGTATAAAACTGCTATATATAGAATTTCAGTTTGATTGAATCGCTGAAAGTACCAGAATTAATTTTTTAACACTGCAAATCTCACGCGTCAACACGTGACGTGCTGCCATCAACAGAGCCAAACATGCGCTGGTTTAATAAATATTATTTATTAATTTTAATTTATAATTTAATTAATTTAATTTAATTTAAATTGATATATTTTATTTAATCCAATTCCAATTGCTAGATAGTCGAGTGGAGACACTCCAGCTAATTTTTATTTTGTTGTCATATCGGATAATGAAATCGTATTTTACTTTTTGAATATAATAAAGAATGGAATTTCCCGTCTCGAGTGTAACATTTTGTTTATTTATTTAATTATCTATTAATTAGTCAATAATTTAACATAAATCATTAAATAACATTTCATAAAAATTAAAACCAGCTAAATTTAACCTAAAAAATAATGAAATAAATAAATATATAAAAAATATATAAACACTACTGTAATTAATTATATTATTAAGATTTTAATTATTGTGATTTTATATATGTTGCGTAGGGACATTTACATTGGAACTATTCTGAAATGGGTATATGCCCTTTTTTATTGCTTATTGCTGAAATCGAACTCCAAAGGATAAAGAATGAGGAAATGGTTAGTAAATATTTAATATATGGTATTTTATAAAATTCTTCTTTAATATGTGACATGACATGACATCTCCCTTATGTTGACGATCTCTGTGTCCAAGATTTTTATAATATAGTGTTAAATAAATAAAATTGGAATATATTCAAAAAATTTAAAAAATATATATATATATTTTATTTTCAATTTACTTTTTTGTTTGGTAGCAAATTTTAAAACCACCAGACTCACCACATCCAACAGGACCACCGCCCCCACCACCACGGCAGCAGGTATATGAAATAATAATATAAATTTTCCTCTAAATATTATCATTTGCTGAAAATTGTTTTCTATCTATGTTGTATTTTCGTTTTATTTTAGAAAAGAAAAAGAGATGAGGAGGAAAAAGAAAAATATCCAAGAAATAGTATGCTGACTAGGCAGAAGGTATATTAAATAATAGATAATAGATAATCTACCTATATTTATTTAAAATATTAATAGTAACATAATGTACATAAGACAAGTGTTTTGGAATCTTATTAAATTCATAATTTTCAATATCTTCAAGTCCTCTTTTTTATTTTATTTTTTATTTTTAATTTTAATAAATAATTTAATGAATCATATGGAAATATCTGCAATATACATATATAAAAACTTATGAGCAAGTAGGAGAAGTTTAAAAATATTTTAAGAATTTATTCAATTATCATGATAGATATTATCATTGGCTGAAAATTGATTCTAAATGTATGACTTAATATCAATGATTTTTTATTTGTTTTATTTTAGAGAAGAAAAAGAGATGAAGAGGAAAAAGAAAAATGATTTTTCTATATCGATTTTAAAATGTGTTAAACATTTTTTTTTATTATTTTTCATTCATTTAGCTGCCGTACGTTATACATACATACACTATATTAAGAAATTGAATGAAGCTGAAAACGAACAGTTAACGGACTGGGAATATGTAAATTGATATAAATTGCTTAAATATTAAATATAAAATAATGTAAAAATATTTTTTGCCTACCTTTAAGTTAATTTTCATATTGTATATAATTTATTGTATTGTATATCTTCATTAAAGTTACATTTATAATTTTAAACTTCATTCATAAAGTTATTCGTTAATTTGAATTCAGGCTTTTTTATGATACAGCCAACTTAGAAGACTAACAACCAATTCCTTCGACCCCCATTCATCCCTATTTAATCTCTCTTAATTTAAAATTAATAATATATATTTTTAATTATCTTATTAATTTAATAATTAATAAAGACAAAAGTTTGTATTATTTAATTCCAATTTATATTTTAACAATTCTTAGCAAAATCTTAAAGTGAGTTTTCATTATAATTAAACCTTAAATTAACGTTTTCCTTTTTTCGACTTGTTTTGAAAATCTATATATGAGTAAGTTAATTAGAAATATTATAAATTAAAAAATACCATTAAGAAATGTTTTTGCTAAAATTAATTATTATTTTTGAAAAATTATACCTTTTATCCACTTTAAGATAAAAATTTTTATTGCTTTCCTTAAGATTCAATTGAAAATTCAAGCACTCAAAGAAGAAAAAAAAGGTATGTTTTATGAAAAAAATATTTTATTTTTTATTTAATTGATTGTAAATTTTATAAATATTAATTATTTTACTAATTTTATTTCTAAATATGTATAAAATAAATTTTCCTGATATTTTTTCTAAATTTTTTATTATTTTTTTAAAAAATATATAATTAAAATTTATAATTAAATTTCCTCGCTTAAAATTTATTAATATGTATATAATAAATTTAAATTAAAATAATGCAGGAGTTTTTCGTAGAAAGTTGTTGGTTAATATTAATTGAATCAAACTATTACTGTATAATATATTATAAATAATTACCGACCGACGATAGTAAGGGAGGTATTGTTTAGACACCAAATTTCACATGTGGAGATTTTTACATATCTCCACGAATCATGCATTTTCTTAACAGAAAAAAGTATTTTTAGCATGATGTCTGTCCGTCCGTCCGTCCGTCTGTCCGTATAGATGTGTACAGCCTGAACGGCTCAACCGATTTTGATGAAATTTGGTATATTTACTTAATGCATCAGTGGGATGAATTGATCAACTTTTGGTGTAAATCCGGAAACCGGAAGTGGTAGTAGTGTCTATCGACGATAGGAAGGGAAGGGTTATTTTCACACCAAATTTCACACGAGGAGATTTTTTTATATTTCACCACGAATCATGCACTTTGTATTGGTTTTATTCTCGGGAAAATCATATTTATTAGTTTTTTCTTGATTTAAAATTATATGACGTCATCCAGCCATTCATGACGTCACAGCCTGGTCTTTCATATATATTATAATTAAAAAATAAAATAAAATTAAAAATGTTTATATTTATTATTTATGTATCCATATCTGTTTTTTATTACATTAATAGATATATTAAAATTATTTGAAATTGTTTCTGTAGCTGGAAATTAATTTACTTCACACAGTCGGTCGGTTCGGACCTGGCCACAGGTCAACTTATTTTTCTTTAATTTCAGATTCAAAAAGAAATGAATGATAGGATTACAAGTGATAATCTAATTTTGTCTCCAAATTATCATATGATAGGATTACAAGTGATAATCTAATTTTGTCTCCAAATTATCATAAAAAATTTGCCAACAGGAAAATTTCAATAACAATTCAAGCGGTAAATATTTTTTATTATAAAAGATTTTTAATAAAAATTAGTTATCTTATCTTCTTATACTAGAAAAAATTGTTTGTTTGTTTGTTTCTTTGTTCTCAAAAACCGCTCTAACGATTTTTTTGAAATTCACACCAGAGATAGTATTTATAAAGAAAAATTGAGTTTTATTAATCACATCTCAGGAAAACTACATCTTTATCAGTTATTTTCTTCTAAATTTAAATGTATATATGTGACGTCACAACCACCGCCTGTGAGATATATACATATCTATTCTTAAAATAAAATTAAAAATATTTATATTTATTCATATTTGATTTTTTTTTTATTTCATTAATAGATATATATATATTTATATTATTTGAAATTGTTTCACAAGATGTTTAGTTGAACATTTATCTTTATATTCGATTCGATATATAGTAGGAGAATTAAATGACGTTATAAATTTATTAACTCCGGTAAATATTATAAAATATTATTTACTAAATATTCAATCAGTATCAAATATTCAATTAGATAAAACATTTATTTGTTTTTGTGTTCTTATTTTTAATATATTTTAATTTAATCAGTAAATTAATTATATATATTCTTATTGTAAATGTTATATCTATCTATATTATATAATGTGTCCCTTCATACATTTCGAATTCACACATAATATAATATTTTATATACTTACTTGAAAATAATTAAAAAAGTTTTAAAAGTTTTTTTTTAATATTTTATGAATTCAAATTCATCTCCTATTAATAAACCAGCTTCGTTCATCAACCTATGCGCTTCTATTTCACTTATGCCTTTGATGATTGAGAGATAAATTCGTTGGGAAAAATGGCTGTCCATCTTGAATTCCATTAAGAATGGCAACTGAATGCGTACGAGGCGCACCATAACGAGTTGGGCTGTTAGTGGAGGTATAAAATGGTGGGGCCAGCCGGCTGACGAGGAGGGGTGTGCACAATACTTAACAACATCTCTCGTTTAATTTATTAGATAAATTATTATAATTTTAGTATAAAATTACATATTTTTAAAAAAATAATTTTTATCACAATCCAATTTTTTCAAAGAAATACTATTATTAATAAAATAAAAAAATATTATTATCTTTATTATTGTGTAAAGAATAAAAGATGAAAAAAAAAATCTTATACATCTAAAAAATTTCCGGGTTCGAATGATCACTATTATTAAGAGGGGGCCCAGAATAACCCCAATAACAACCTTGGTCTTGCTCTAATCCGGGGTTGCCAAAGTGGTCTATATAGACCCCCTTGGAATCTTTAACAACAGAAGGGGTCGGATGGGAGTCGATCGAATATCTAATCAATAACCGCAGAAATTAATTTTTTAAAGTTTATATCATTCCGTGTGTTGTTCATTTAATTTAATTTCCGCTTCGTTAACTCAATTAAAATGATAAGATATTTGGGCCGTTTATTTTGAAAGTGGCCTAACTCCGTTTTTCATTTTTTTGCGGGTTATCATGGCTACATGTACAACTTCATATTATTTATCAGTGAAGTATTTCAGGTAGTTTATATTCCAAGTAAATACAATAATTTTTTGATACATAAGTTTGCAGAATGAATTCAATAACTAAACCATGTAGTTTGAAAGTGGACTAATTCCATTTATACTTACATCGAGAGTTTGGAGTGGTGCAAATGTCATTAAAAAAAAATAATTTACTGTTCGTTTCCCAAAATATTTACAAGATTACTAAAAAGTGTCAGAAAGGTAATTATTTAATGTAAATGAAATGAGAGAGAGAGACAATAAGATTTTGTTTCGCAAAATTATTAAAAGACACAATTTTTAAACGGACAAAGAATTCTGATGGTGAATCAGTAAACTGGTTAAAAATATGTAGGATGCGTTTTGTCAGAAATGAACCATAGAAAATTTTTTATAAGTCCTCAATGAATGAGAATGCAAATTTTAAAGACCTGAATTTATTACCACGTCGAGGTAGAGCAAGAAAATTCGAAAATTTTGTATTGACAATAAAAATCTCAAACCAATTACAACAACAAAATTCAATTTTATATACCACGGGAAAACATGATGATTTTTTTAAATCCCTTTCACACGTGCAAAATATAAATGAATAGTAAATTGTTTTGTAATAAATTTATGTTTGTAATTTTGTATGTTCTATAATTAAATAAGTTGACCTGTGGTCAGGTCCGAACCGACCGACGGTTTGAAATAAATTAATTTCCAGCCACAGAAACAATTTCAAATAATTTTAATATATCTATTAATGTAATAAAAAACAGATAGGCATACATAAATAATAAATATAAACATTTTTAATTTTATTTTATTTATAATATATATCCAAGACCAGGCTGTGACGTCATGAATGGCTGGATGACGTCATATAATTTTAAATCAAGAAAAAACTAATAAATATGATTTTCCCGAGAATAAAACCAATACAAAGTGCATGATTCGTGGTGATATATAAAAAAATCTTCTCATGTGAAATTTTGTGTGAAAATAACCCTTCCCTTCCTATCGTCGATCGCTAATACTACCACTTCCGGTTTCCGGATTTGCACCAAAAGTTGATCAATTCATCCCACTGATGCATTAAGTAAACATACCAAATTTCATCAAAATCGGTTGAGCCGTTCAGGCTGTACACATCTATACGGACGGACGGACGGACGGACAGACATCATGCTAAAAATACTTTTTTCTGTTAAGAAAATGCATGATTCGTGGAGATATGTAGAAATCTCCACATGTGAAATTTGGTGTGAAAACAATACCTCCCTTACTATCGTCGATCGGTAAAAATGTTTTGAATCGCATCAATTATGTTTCCTAAGTGTTTTGAAGATATATAAAATAAATTCAGTATTGTTTTTTTTTCAATTTGAAGCATCTTCAATTATGTCGAATGAACTTGGGCACCATCCAATTTTATAATGAATCTGATTGTAATTTTGAAAGGGGCCTAACTCCATTTTTGATAAGAAAACGCAAATTATTCACTTAATAATTGCTACTATATTCCATTTATAGTTCCTATAAATGGAATACCCTTAGATACATTTAATCAGTATGACTCATTATCTCCACCAATCATGCATTTTCTTAACAGAAAAAAGTATTTTTATCATGATGTCTGTCCGTCCGTCCTTCCGTCCGTATAGATGTGTACAGCCTGAACGGCTTAACGGATTTTGATGAAATTTGGTATATTTACTTAATGCATCAGTGGGATGAATTGATCAACTTTTGGTGCAAATCCGGAAACCGGAAGTGGTAGTATTAGCGATCGACGATAGGAAGGGAAGGGTTATTTTCACACCAAATTTCACATGAGGAGATTTTTTACATATCACCACGAATCATGCACTTTGTATTGGTTTTATCCTCGAGAAAAATCATTATTAAAATTTTATTATTATTATTATTATTATTAAATCGAAATTATAAAACAAAAAAATAATTAAATTAGATATATTGTTTTCCTTTTACGGAGGTAACCATTGAGTAGAAATATTTTCTAAATACGAATCTTTTGGTTATATTGAATCATTCAATCTCAGCAGAAATTTTGTTCTTTTTTTCTAATATTGTATAGAATCCAAGAAAATACATATTCTATTGTATTTTTGTTTACTTTTATTTCATTTTTCGATATTTTAAGAAAGTAATTATAAGGATTTAAAAACAGAATCTTCAATACGCATTTTCTAAACATTAGCTTTACCTGAAATTTCAAAGAAAAAAAAATGTTTTTAAAGGTAAGAATTCTTTAAATCATTCTCTCCGAATAAATTTTTGGATTAAAACACATTATTTCCCTAATCTATTAATTAATTTCAACTACTTGAAAAAATTGTTTCCCTTATAATATTTAGATCACTAAGCTATTTTATTCATATATTATTATATAAGGAATAATAAAATAAAAATTTAACTAAAGTTAATTTTAATAATTTTAAATCAATATTTCATTATCTTCACTTAAATGATTATTAACGAAATGAATTGAATAAATAAATAAAATAAAATTAATTAAATTAGATTATAATTAAAAAATATTTTCAATTTTTAGTCAATAAAAATTTATGCTTATCAGTTGCTGTTTTAAAGTTTGTATTTTTTTAAATCCAAAATACGAGTATATACCTAAAATACTAAATAGGGAAATGAAAAAGTTTTAGATATTATAATTTTATTTTTTTAAATATTTTTAAATCATTATGAACAAAAAAAAAAAAAAAAAAAAATCATAAATACCGTTAAGGGGCTTCATCTGTCCCTTCCAATGCAAAAGTGGAGGGGATAGGGGTGAGTATCGGAGATACGAGACCTCGAGACTCACTTCGTATTTGACCGTGTGAGTGCAACAATCTGTTGAAGGTACGTTTTGATTTCAATTTCATATTCTATGTTCCAATGTATATTGAATTTTTTTACAATAAAAATTAAAAATTTAATTATAAAAAATGGAGTTGGAAAGATCAAAACAAATTATTTCTAAGGAGAAAATCATAAGAAAAAGGGTACGTACGAAAAATAAATTATCTTTTTACTATTAGTGTATTTAAATATATATATATATATATATTTATTTAATTGTATTTGTAATTTATAGATAGAACATAATGAAAGGTTAGTAAAATTTGGAACTAACTCAAAAAAAAATACGTTGAAAAAAATAAATGAGGTAAATATTTTTTAAAATTAAAAAAAATTATTATTTTTTTCCTATTCCATTTAATAATAAATTTTAATTTTCAGATGCAAAACCAGATATATGAATGGCAAAATATAATTGATTCAAACAAAGAAAAAAAGTTTTCTTGTCCTATTGATAAAATGAATGAAACATTATTAAATATAGAGAGATATGAAGATGCAGTAAGTTCAACTATTTTTCATTTTTACTTTCTCGCCAGAAATAGGATTGCGATCACGAAAATTTTCGATGTCAAGATTATCAAGTTTTTATACCTTTTTTTTGAAGGTTGAGAAAACACACACACACACAGAGACATTTTTCTCAACCTTAGTGAAAATGATTCAGGGACCTTCAAAACATATAAAAATATCCAAATCGGATCGCAATACTATCTCTGGCGAAATAGTAACGAATATATTAAAAATTATATAATATAATGAACTCATTTTTAAATAATAATAATTATTTTTAGATCAGACAGGTTAAAGAATTGCTAAAGGCGCTGGATGTGAAAATTAACGATTGCAAAAAAACAATTAATCAACTGGAAAAAAAATTAAAAAATTTAATCCTTCTTAAAGTTTTCAATCGAAATAGAAAAAAATAATTACAGATTTTTGTTTTATGCAATTGAGGAAACTGAAGGATTTGGTCTGATGACACAAAATGAACGAAATTAAATGAATATATAATTTTCCTCATCAAATAAATACCTGAGATGGACCACATCGATAAAAATTGGAAAAAATATGTTAAAACTTTATATATTTTATAGGAATATAATTCATTGTATTATATTGTTTATTTAATTTTATCCATTTTACGACAAATGTATAAATGTAAATTAAGGATATAATTTACATCTGTTTATCTTTATTAACATTTTGGTATAGTTTTTTTAAGTTCTTTTTTTAGAATTTTAATCGATATATGTATAATATTTTAAAATTAGTTAATGCATGTACATAAAATAATTCATTTAACTCCTACTCATTATTATTATAAATAACACTTAATTATACAATATAATTGTAATAATTTTTTATTTAAATATAAACTTCACAACCAAACACTGTAATTTTTTTTTAAACTTTTTGTAACTTTTTTCTGAATTAATTATTATATGTATATATATATATATATTAATATAAATAAAATTCATTATAAATAAATGATATAAAATATTTTATTATTATTCCACTTCTCTATCATTAAGACATTACCTTTAAATTACCATTTCCATTAAAGTTTTATTAATTTTTGGCAGTTGAATAACCCATTGTTATATTAAATTAATTTTAATTTTAAATTAATTTTTCTATAAGCCTGTCAAAGTTTATGGATGAATTGCTTCATATTCAACGAAAAACATTGAGCTCATTTCATTTTCATTTATTTTCAATTTTTTTTTCTTTAAAATTAAATTCCTTTATAGAGCTATAATTTTTACATAAGAGTATATAATTAGATACCACACTAAAACACTTCATTAACAAGTAAGGGTATTTCTTCTTCTCATGTAATCAACTGTTTTGGATTGGATAAGAAAATAATAATTGTTTTAAAATTTGTTTCACTCTTCTATATAAATATTTTAGAGTGAAAAAGAATAAAATAATAATTTAATAATTTTCTTAATCTATCAATTTTTTGTACAAAATAAAAAAAATTGATCTCTTTAGGTGTTTAATAAAATTTTTATTATTACAAAAATTGGACTTGATAAAAAAATAAATAAATAAATTCTTTATTTAGTACATTTCTCAATTAATTGGTTAGTTTAATTAACAAATAATGATTTATTATTACTTTCTGAAAAGCATTACATATATACTTGCGCACAGTGCCTCAGACCGAAAGTTGATCTCCACTGTTTATTTATAATTAAGTAGATACTTATTAATTAGCGTGCATACTAGAGATTGATTATAAACACATTATTTTATATAACACAATATTGAATTCCTATTATACATTGGATACTTAATTAAATGGAATGCTTAAACGTTAAGTCAATTTGTAAAATCAACCTAATGTAAGCAAAAATAAATTCTATGTTAAATTTTCAAAATTTTAAACTATCTATATTGCTAAAATGATAAAATGAACTACCTCTTCAGTCTTAATAATATTTCCTGATTATCTTCCATTTTTAATACAAACAAGTTCATTGTTTTAGTTAGTATAATTTTTACCGACCGACGATACTAAGGGAGGTATTGTTTTCACACCAAATTTCACATGTGGAGATTTTTACATATCTCCACGAATCATGCATTTTCTAAACAGAAGAAAGTATTTTTAGCATGATGTCTGTCCGTCCGTCTGTCCGTCTGTCCGTCCGTATAGATGTGTACAGCCTGAACGGCTCAACCGATTTTGATGAAATTTGGTATATTTACTTAATGCATCAATGGGATGAATTGATCAACTTTTGGTGCAAATCCGGAAACCGGAAGTGGTAGTATTAACGATCGACGATAGAAAGGGAAGGGTTATTTTCACACCAAATTACACATGAGGAGATTTTTTTATATATCACCACCAATCATACACTTTGTATTGGTTTTATCCTCGGGAAAATCATATTTATTAGTTTTTTCTTGATTTAAAATTATATGACGTCATCCAGCCATTCATGACGTCACAGCCTGGTCTTACATATATATTATAAATAAAATTAAATATTTTTAATTTTATTTAATAAAACATGAATCGTTAGTTATAGGAAGTTATAAAATTTTATTTAAAAATAGATCAATTCAATTTTCAATAGTCTACTGGTCAACTGGTCTAGCCTATTTTTTATTTTTAATAAAAATCCACTACTTTATTGAATACTTTTTATTATTATTAATTTCAGAAAATATTGAAATTATTCAATAAAATTTTATTACAATACATTACATTAAGTATTTTGTATATTTATCTAACCTGACTTGACTGTTTCAATAATTCTAAATTTCTATTATTTATTATTATTGGATTATTCACACAATACAGAAATTAAGTTTTCTAAGCTACCAAAGAACGAGGAGTCAGTGCACCAGGTTTTTCCTAGAATAGAAACAATAATAAAATATTTGGACACTAATATTTCTAATTTAACAAATTTTTGAAATTTAAGAGATACAAGAAATAAACCTATTAACTATTACCTATAATTAGTATATGTATAAAAATAAAAGGAGAGAAAGAGAGGTATAATAAATTGAATAGAAATACAAATTATTGTTGAAATCCATTTTTTATTTCGGTATAATTGAAGGAGAAACATATATAAGTATAAAGGTAATGTATTTTACAAGTTTATACAAAATTGGAATTCGTAGGAATTATTGTCAATATAATGAACAATTCCTGACTCGTAAGTATACTCATATACGAGTATATAGAAATTTTCTATTTTCAAATTGTTATTGAAATTTTTCAAGACACACACACACACCATCGAAATATTGAATCATTCGATTTTTCATTCATTCGTTTCTTTCATTCAGCCAGCAAATATAGATCTATATCTATACTTATTATTATTATTATAATTATTATTCCAGGAATATTTACACCCAAGTGTCTTCCAATAGGAATGAGACCAATGGAATGATCTATTTTTTCCTTGATGAATTCAATCAAGGATACACTTTCTATCCGTTTGGGATATTATATAAATCAGTTAAAATTTGTGAATAACTGATACATAAGTTGCATTTGCCGCAGTTCATTGGACAAATCGTATTCGTTAAAATACTATCTAAATTGCTCGATAAGAGAATTTCATCGGGCTTCATATCCATCTCGAACTCCTCCAATTTTGACTGATAATACTCCAACTAAATGGATGAAAAAGAAAAAAAGAAATTAATAAATGTGGCAGTCATAATTGAATATTTTTAAAATTCATGATAGAAAAAGAAAATAGAATTAATCCTAATTATCCAATAATTCATTACTTACTTTATCGAAGTATTTTAAAACTTTTTCCTTGTGAGCATTCATATTTGTATATTTATGAACGTGCTCGAGGTTGCGATCTAGAAATTCAATACGAATTAATTTGTCTCCATTTTGTCGTATCTAGAACAAATAAATAGAAAAAAAAAAATAAGCTGATAAAAAAAAAAATAAAATGAAAATTATTTTCAATATAGAAATATTGGACCTTTTTGATTTTTTCCTTTGTTTCAACAATATTTTTTTGTATTTCTTCCAAATCCATTTTTCAATCTAGTAAAAGAATAATAATTATCGGAAATCAAAAGAATTGGATATAATAGTTTCAAGGATTCACGATTCTTCTTTTCGGATTAGATAACTGGGCTACCTAAAAAAAAAAAAAAAAAAAAAATCATATTAGAATACTTCTAGTTAAATTTATTCATATATTTTGGGAATAATAATTTTATCAAAAATATTTTATTTTTTTAAAACGATAGCAAGTAATTTTTAATTAATTGGAAATTCATGTATTGTATTTGTCGACAGTTAAGAAATGATATGAAACAAATAAGAAATAGATCGCAAAAAATAGATTTTAGATACAATATTTACAATTTGCAATATATTAGGCATAAATAAAATAATATTTTTTTTCTCTCTTATAAGTATGGATATACTCGTAAAATGAAGAAATTCAAACTTTAGGCCCATGAAAAATGTTTTAAAAAATTTATGTTTTGGGACATGATTTAATAAATCGATTACTTTAATAATAATAATAATAATTACAGATAGATAATATTTTTTAAACCTGTAGTTCAATATATATAGAATAGAAAATAAATCAATCATTTAGTGTTATTAGATAGTGATTTTCTAAAACCGTTTTGTGTTTGAGATCGAATAATGATGTAAACGAGTAGTTCAAAAATTTTCAACAAATCCTTATTTAAAACTTTTATTTGGAAACATATTTTTGTTTATATATTTCTATTATAATGAGATCGTTTATTATTTATTTTAGTATTAAATATTTTTCAATATGTTTTTTTTTTATAATGCCTTATTAGTTGGTTATTTCTAAATATTTCTACACAACTGTCTGAATATTAATATAATCTATGAATTTTATTTAGTCAAATAAAAATAGGAATATTCTTATCAAATGAAACTATTAAAATTTGTTAATACCAACTATAGTATATCCTATATCGGATTAGGGCATACTTTACAGTTTGAGTTTAAAATAAAATAAAATAAGAAATATTTTTTTTTATATTTGCTTGAATTAAGATAGAAAAAGAATATATTTTTAATAAAATCATTAACAACGATTTTATTTAAAATGATAAAAATAGGAATTTTTTTTTTTATTTAATTAATGATTTCATCATGTTTTTTAATATATATATATATATATATATATATATATTTTAATTTTAAGACACGCTATAGTTTGATTGTATAAGAATATTCAATAAACATAGGAACATATGAAATGTAATTTAAATAAAAACTTACCTTCACCAGATGTAGCAAGATATTTGTTATTTCTACTGAAGTCGATAAGTATCAAGCACTTGTCCACTATGTCCTTTTATTTGTAAAAGGCGGGTCGGATGAATTATAAAAATAATTGAAACGACACTCACTTTATAAGAACATAAACATCAATTAACTAGATTACTACTTAATCCGGAGAAGGATTCTACTACAATAATAAATTGTGGCTGGATAAAATTGAAAAACACTCTCCCGTTGTGTAAGAACAGCTCAAGGCAAAAGAAAAATTGGAACTGAGAGGGTCTCTCATGGCTTGCTTAACTATCCCTCTCTCTCGTTAGCTGCAAACCAATCCGAGTGGCTCTTGAGTAGGGCGGCGTTTCTCATTGGTTATTGACTACCAAGCCCCCTTGGTCACTTTATACTTCATGATTTTTAATTCAATTTTTATAATTTATATATCTACATCTATATATATATATATATTTAAAATTATTATTATTATTAAATTATAGATAAGGTCAATTTTTATAAAAATTTATTGAACTTCATTAATTTTATTAATTATTTATTAATTTCATAGAGTTCCAATCATTTCAAAAAGGGAATTCCATATATATATATATATATATATATATATATATATATTTTATATATACAAATGTAAAATTTGTTTATTACCTACATATCAATTTTCTTCCATTTTTGGCAAAGGCTACGTCCCGCAAATCTGTAATATCTTCGAAAATATTAATTATTATTTTATTTAAAAATAAATAAAAAAATTAAAAATTAATTTCTATAAAATTTACACATTGAATAATTAATTTTCAATTGTGTTCGTCATTAGAACAATTTCAATTTATAATAATTTTTTATAAAATAATTTATAACATAATTTTACATTTTTTTTTTCATTTCAAAATAAACATTGAATCTCGTAAGAGATAGTATTGCGATCACGAAAATTTTCGATGTTGAGATTTTGATGTTTTTATACGTTTTAAAGGTTCCTGAATCATTTTCACTAAGGTTGAGAAAAATGTCTGTGTGTGTGTGTGTGTATGTATTTAACCAAGATTACGCAAAAACGGTTTGAGCTAGAATGATGAAATTTGGTACATGAGCATTATTCAAAATTCGTAGTTTTCTATCAACTTTTGAGAAATGTAGCTCAACCGGAAGAGGGTCATTACTTACAACGTTTTGATTTTTTTTCCTCTAAAGTGACCGTAAAAATAAAGATATATGTTTGATAATTTTTCACATTATTAATAATTGTATAAAACTACTATATATAGAATTTCAGCTTGATTGATTCGCTGAAATTACCAGAATTAATTTTTTAACACTGCAAATCTCAAGCGCCAACACGTGACGTGGTGCCATCAACAAAAAGCCAAACATGCGCTGATTTAATATTTATTATTTATAATTTATAATTAATTAAATTAACTTTAAATATAATATATTTTGTTATTAAATCCAATTCAAATTGCGAGATAGTCGAGTGGAGACACTCCAGCTAATTTATGTTCAATTATTGAAAAGTACATAAATATATTTTTATTTATCTTACTTTTACTGTACAATATTTGGCTTAAATATTAAATTAAATTTTTATGACACAATCACATATCAAATATTTACAGTTAATCATTTAAATAGAATTAATCAAAATTAATTAAATATAAAATACAATCGAGATGTTTATATAA
Organism: Labia minor; assembly: GCA_963082975.1. Taxonomy (NCBI): domain Eukaryota; kingdom Metazoa; phylum Arthropoda; class Insecta; order Dermaptera; family Spongiphoridae; genus Labia; species Labia minor. The sequence continues at coordinate 34,176,513 of OY720350.1, read as the reverse complement.
AAACTTTGGCTTCAATATGAAATTAAATCAAGTTGTTATTATTTTTATTATTAAAATTATTATTAATATAAATTTCTTCCACTTCAGGGAAAAAATTCTTTTTGTTTTTAACAAACATTTTGGTTAAAATAATTTTAATTTCTTTCAAGACCTTTTTGGGGAATTTTTAAAAAAATATTTTTTTTAATTGTTTCTTGGGAACCCTTTTTATATATATACTTTGTATGTTACCTGAACATATTATTACTTTCATAAGGTAAAGAAACCTTTTTGTTAAAGATTTTCTTTATTCTTAACAATCTATTGTACAATTATTTAGAAAAAATATTTAAAAATAAATATATGTTTTTAAAATATTCCAGGTCCCAAAGGACCACCTTTGAATATAACATTCCATTCCAATATTACTAGAGATACTCAAGTTTTGTTCAATTTATAATAATCTTTTATAAACTTACAAAAAATTAACATAATTAACAAAACATGTTTTTTTATTTAAATCTAAACATTCAATCACAATTTCTTTAATTTTTACTATCTCTCCTGAATCATTTTCACTAAGGTTGAGAAAAATGTCTGTGTGTGTGTGTGTGTGTATGTATGTAACCAAGATTACGCAAAAACAGTTTGAGCTAGAATGATGTAATTTGGTACATGGACATTATTCAAAATTATTAGTTTTCTCTCAACTTTTGAGAAATGTAGCTCAACCGGAAGAGGGTCATTACCTACAACGTTTTGATTTTTTTTCTTCTAAAATGACCGTAAAAATAAAGATATATTTTTGATAATTTTTCAAATGATTAATAATTGTATAAAACTGCTATATATAGAATTTCAGCTTGATTGAATCCCTGAAAATAGCAGAATTAATTTTTTAACACTGCAAATCTCACGCGCCAACACGTGACGTGATTCCATCAACAAAGAGCCAAAATTGCGCTGGTTTAATAAATATTATTTATTAATTTTAATTTATCATTTATAATTAATTAAATTAAATTTAAATAGAATATATGTTATTTAATCCAATTCCAATTGCGATATAGTCGAGTGGAGACACTTCTACATACATACATACAGTCATACCCCTTGCCAAGACCCTGAATAATTTGTGTACAGAAATATTGAATGTTCTTATCGAGTTTCGATAAAATGTTGTCCGATTTATCCTTAATCTCAATTAGAAGAAAATTATAAATTGCCTCCTCTTCTATCCCAATTCAACAAAATAATAAATCCTATTTAATTAATTTCTTTTTTCAATTTGTAGATACAATTAGGACTCCTGAAGAGTTAATTAATACAATAATAGAAATACCATTTGAAACGGTAAATTTGGCCTAAGTCAAAATATAAAATAATGCATTACCTAAACCTACTCTATAACTAATAAACTAACTTTTGTTATTATAATATTTTTTTTTAGTTATTGCGTGTTTTTGGATTTACAAAATATGAGACTTACCCACCATTATGGGTTTTGGTAAGTATAAATTATTTATTAATTTAAATTTTTTTTATTAATTATTCCAAATCAAATAAAGATTTTTTTATCTTAATGTTTGCGTTTTGCTATTCATTTTAGTACATTTTGACTAAATCTAACAGAGGTTCGAATGATGACAATTGGGCAAATAGTCCGTATAATAGGAATGCTTTTAATAACAAAATATAATCAAATTGTATTGAAATGTTTGTATGATTTAGTTTTATTTGTAGAATTAATAAATATGCATATTTTCCAAAAATTGTATGTAAGTAGTAATATATTTTTAGATATTTTTTTTTTTTAATTCTATTAAAATTTTATTTTACTTATTTGTTATAATAGATTTATTAAATGTCGTTATTGATAATAATTATAATAATTTTAAATTATTATTTCAATAGATAAATATTATGAAATAAATAAATAAATTACGCGAGCCTTTATTTAATTACAATATCAACCCGTAATCCATGATTCCTAGGAAGCGTATCATGCCGTCATCCTCCTTCCATACAACAACAGAAACCTCGCCCAATCGCTATCGCCATTCGCGTATTTCCAACATTTAACATAAAATCAAATGGTAGGTATGCATGAAATTACTTGTTTTGTTGTATTTTTTTGGTAAGAGATTAATAAATATATTTCGTCAATGGATTCTAAAATATTATTAAAATAATTTTATTATTCTAAATTAAATAAAAAATTAATACAATATTAATGAAAAAAAAAGTCGGCAGGCAAATTTCAATATGGATGACATAGTAACGTCACTTAAATTTACTATATTAAATTAAGAAAATATTCATAAAGTTGATTTTTCCTGAGGCTGAAGCCAATGCAGATCGATTTTTCTTTATAAATATTATCTATGGTGTGCATTACAAAAAATCTTTAGAGCGGTTTAATATCTGAAAAATATACAAAGATATATATATATATTTCTGAATTAATTATTATATATATATATATATTAATATAAATAAAATTCATTATAAATAAATGATATAAAATATTGTATTATTATTCCACTTCTCTATCATTAAGACATTACCTTTAAATTACCATTTCCATTAAAGTTTTTTTAATTTTTGGTAGTTGGATAGCCCATTGTTATATTAAATTAATTTTAATTTTAAATTAATTTTTCTATAAGCCTGTCAAAGTTTATGGATGAATTGCTTCATAGAATTCAACGAAAAACATTGAGCTCATTTCATTTTCATTTATTTTCAATTTTTTTTTCTTTAAAATTAAATTCCTTTATAGAGTTATAATTTTTACATAAGTTCAGGGCTTCGAACCGGAACTGAACCGAAAACCGAAAAAACCGGTATTTTTGTCGGAACGAAAACCGGAGCTGAACCGAAAAAAATAATATCGGTTTATTTCAGTTCAGTGTTCAATCCAGAGTTGCCAGAAGTGGTGTTTTTGGGCGTTTTGGCAACACACAACCCCGAATTTTTTTCAATTAGTTATGTCTCGTACTGCATGGTGTCGCTAAAAACTTTGTTTCAAAAATTAGTGTCCTAGTCATACTCTCCGTACTCTCCCTTCGGTTGTGTTGGCAGCGTCTCGTAGTCGCAATACAGAATTTAATGTTTTCATCGTTTGTTTAATACTGATATTTTGATTTAATGATAGTATTAATTTTTTAAATTATTTATTCCATTTGTTACAGGGTTATGTATTGATATAAAGAAAATGATTCATAAATATAAATAAAATTATTAAATAAATTTAAACAAATATTGAATAACTTTGACCAGGTACGAAGATTAGACAGTAAAAAACTTATTTTAGAATTTTGGGAGGAAAATAAAAATACAATTCCTCATTTATACAAAATTGCAATGGTGGTTTTAGGAGCTACTCCAACACAAGTTAGTGTTGAAAGAGCTTTCTCTGGTTTAAAGTTTATTTTACGAGACAATAGAAATAGTTTAAATACAAATATATTGGAAGATATTTTAATAATTAGAGGTAATTTTCATCTTTTATAATTATAGTTATAATTGTAAGTAAATATATCCAAGAATCCTGTATATTTTAACATTAAATATACGAATTTGTTTCGTTTGTTCAGTGTTTGTGAAAGTAGAAGGATGTAAAAAAATATTCATACTTATTTGTTCCGTTTAATAAATTATATTAACATCTTATATTATATACTTCTAATTATTATACCTTTAATTAATTATTATTATTTATATTATATTGTATCAATTCATGTAGTATGATTTAGGGTGGTAGCAAGAAATATTTTTATATATTTATGGCAGACTCGGCATACCCCGACCTAAATTTCTAATACAAATAAAAGGTCTTTAAAATTAATTCATCGGAACTGAACCGAAAACCGAAAACCGAAAAAACCGGTATTTTTGCCGGAACGAAAACCGGAACCGAACTGATATTTTTTTTTTTATTGAACCGGAACGAAAACCGAAACGAAAAAAATAACAGTTCGAAGCCCTGCATAAGTTTATACTTACATACCACACTAAAACACTTCATTAACAAGTAAGGGTATTATTTCTTCTAATGTAATCAACTGTTTTGGATTGGATTGATAATATGTCCATTTAATTAAGAAAATAATAATTCTTTTTAAAATTTGGTACACTCTTCTATATAAATATTTTAGAGTGAAAAAGAATAAAATAATAATTTAATAATTTTCTTAATCTATCAATTTTTTGTAATAAATAAAAAAAATTGATCTGTTTAGGTGTTTAATAAAATTTTTATTATTACAAAAATTGGACTTGATAAAAAATAAATAAATAAATTCTTTATTTAGTACATTTCTCAATTAATTGGTTAGTTTAATTAACAAATAATGATTTATTATTACTTTCTGAAAAGCATTACATATATACTTGCGCACGGTGCCTCAGACGGAAGTTGATCTCCACTGTTTATTTATAATTAAGTAGATACTTATTAAGTAGCGTGCATACTAGAGATTGATTATGAACACATTATTTTATATAACACAATATTGAATTTCTATTATACATTGGATACTTAATTAAATGGAATGCTTAAACGTTAAGTCAATTTCTAAAATCAACCTAATGTAAGCAAAAATAAATTCTATGTTAAATTTTCAAAATCTTAAACTATCTATATTGCTAAAATGATAAAATGAACTACCTCTTCAGTCTTAATAATATTTCCTGATTATCTTCCATTTTTAATACAAAAAAGTTCATTGTTTTAGTTAGTATAATTTTTATCGACCGACGATACTAAGGGAGGTATTGTTTTCACACCAAATTTCACATGTGGAGATTTTTACATATCTCCACGAATCATGCATTTTCTAAACAGAAGAAAGTATTTTTAGCATGATGTCTGTCCGTCCGTCTGTCCGTCTGTCCGTCTGTCCGTCCGTATAGATGTGTACAGCCTGAACGGCTCAACCGATTTTGATGAAATTTGGTATATTTACTTAATGCATCAGTGGGATGACTTGATCAACTTTTGGTGCAAATCCGGAAACCGGAAGTGGTAGTATTAGCGATCGACGATAGGAAGGGAAGGGTTATTTTCACACCAAATTTCACATGAGGAGATTTTTTACATATCATATCTTTGCATTGGTTTTATACTCGGGAAAAATCATCTTTATTAGTCTTTTCTTAATTAAAATTATATGACGTCATCCAGCCATATAAAAAATTTAATAAATATGATAAAATGACATTAATTGAATGAAAATATTAACTTTTATGATAAATTAGATAATTTAAATTAAGATTAAAATTAATATAAAATTTATATATTTTAATAATCCAGCTAATTGATAAAGCATGACATGAACAGTGTCTTCGAATTGAAATAGACATCAAATGAATTCTTATTAAATGTTTTATAATAAATATTAATTTATGGTTTATTCAATAAATATATAGATTGTATATATATATATATATATAAATAATAATTATTATTTAATTATAAGATAAAATACCAGAAGAGAGTATAATCGTAATAAATCAATATACTCAATCAATTTACTAATTCAAATTTAAGAATATTATTAAAATTAATTAATATTATTAAAACAGTTAGTAAAGTATACATTTTTAATCTTCTGAGCGGCTGCTGGATAATCCAGGTACATTAAATATGAAAATTTTAAATTTGGAAACTAGCGCAGTCGGTTGCCTAAATGCCAGGGGCTCTTCCTAGCCAGCCGCTCGAGCGGTAGTCAGTCTATCGGTGTTGGTGTGTGACTGCGCACGCATAGCCAGGGAGCTCGGCTGTTCCTGTCCAAATTCAACCTTGGGGTGAGGTTTATTATCATTTATTATAACTCGATAACCAATTACAACCCTCTCAACTCCTCCTCACAATTATGATTGTAAAATTGTCACAAAATAATTTTTCTTTCTTTTAATTTAATTATATACGTATAATATAACTTCCATATGTATTTATTCTATTTAATATTAATTTAAAATATTTTTTAATTTAAATAAATAACAAAAAAATAAAATTATATAGTTCTATATAAACTTATAAAAATCTTTTTTCAATATATTACATAAGAATAAATTTTTTTTATTTATCTTTTATATTATATCCTGGGATAATCTAAATAATAATATAAAATATAATGTATTTTTATATTTATTCGAGATTATTCTGATGCATGGCACTTTTTAAGGGTTTTTATATAATTTGAATAAACCATAAATTAATGTTCATTATAAAACATTTAATAAGAATTCATCTGAGTCTATTTCAATTCGAAGTCACTGTTCGTTTTATCAATTGGCTGGATTATTAAAATATTTAATTTATTATAAGTTTTTAATTAATTAATTATCATTTTTAAAATATTTAAATCATACTAAAAATAATTATATTAATTTATTTAATAAATTAGGTCAAATTTATTTAATATTTTAATAGAAATTAAGATTTAATGTTTTTTAATTTGGTAATTATTTTGTTGACAGCCGCAGCTAGGTGGGTTCATGAAACTTACACTGCTCTATTCCTTCTATGATTCTAAACAACTTTTTCTTATGACTTTTTGCATGATCTCTTTTAGTTTAATTAATAAAGCTTGTGGAGCTCATGTAAATAATTACCTTATATATATATATATGATATATGTTTTTGAACTTTAAAAATATCCACATGCCTTTGAAAGGCGAATCAAACTGTTTAAGTCTCATGAGGCAATTCAATTTATGTATATTTTATTAATTAAGATAAATTAATAAACAGTATTTAGAAATATTAAAATCAAAATATTTATTTCTGGGTGACTTAATTATTAGATTTTGGAATATATATTTATAGCATACTATATATTTTTACTATCTCGTAAGAGATAGTATTGCGATCACGAAAATTTTCAATGTTGAGATTTTGATGTTTTTATACGTTTTGAAGGTTCCTGAATCATTTTCACAAAGGTTGAGAAAAATGTCTGTGTGTGTGTGTGTATGTGTGTGTGTGTATGTATGTAGACAAGATTGCGCAAAAACGGTTTGAGCTAGAATGATGAAATTTGGTACATGGACATTATTCAAAATTCATAGTTTTCTATCAACTTTTGAGAAATGTAGATCATCCGGAAGAGGGTCATTACCTACAACGTTTTGATTTTTTTTCCTCTAAAGTGAACGTAAAAATAAAGATATATTTTTGATAATTTTTCCCATGATTAATAATTGTATAAAACTGCTATATATAGAATTTCAGCTTGATTGAATCGCTGAAAGTACCAGAATTAATTTTTTAACACTGCAAATCTCACGCGCCAACACGTGGTGCCATCAACAAAGAGCCAAACATGCACTGGTTTAATAAATATTATTTATTAATTTTAATTTATAATTTAATTAATTTAATTTAATTTAAATTAATATATGATATTTAATTCAATTCAAATTTGCGAGATAGTCGAGTGGAGACACTCCAGCTAATTTTTAATTAAAACTCTTCTTAAAATATTAAACTGATTTTTATTAAGCTAATTTTATATAATAATCTCTTAAAAACAATTTTCATTTTTTAAATTGATATTCATTTAAATAGATAAAATTAAAGGTAATTGTAAATTATTCATACTAAAGTTATTTAAAGACATTTTCGGTTTTTTAAATTCGGTTTATTTTATTTTAGAAATAGTTTTATTCATACCAAAGTTATTTAAACGCTTTTTCGGAGTTTATATTTTCTAAAATAAAATAAACCGAATTTAAAAAACCGAAAATGTCTTTAAATAACTTTAGTATAATAATTTACAATTACCCTTTGGGTAATTATTTTGTTGACAGCCGCAGCTAGGTGGGTTCATGAAACTTACCATGCTCTATTCCTTGTGTATGATTCTAAACAACTTTTTCTTATGACTTTTTGCATGATCTCTTTTAGTTTAATTAATATTTAAATAATAATAATTAATAATAATATGTGGAGCTCATGTAAATAATTACCATATATCGTTAGTACTAAATGAGGTTAAAAACTAATTAGTTTAAAAATAAAAATATATTAAGAAAATTATTATATGATTTTATATCATATAATAAATTGGAATAAATTGTCTAAATAGTTTCTATAAGTATTCATTTTAATTGAATTAAAATTTAATTAAAATTGAAAACATTGATAAATCATTCAAATTAATCAAATAAATCCCTTCTAAATTTTCATTGAGAAAACAATTAAAAATAACTTTTTCCACATTTTTTTTAAATTAAATCTAAATAATATAATTACGAATTTTCTTAATTGAAAAAAATGGTAAATTTTATGCGCAATTTATTCTAAAATGCGGATGTCCAGACCCTTCTCTTATGATTGTCAATATCGAAGAGAGGGAGAAATTCTATATACAAATTCAAATCAGTTATTTTGTTTAAATAGTTTCATTTGTATAATATAAAGAAGTAATTAAAATAACAAAAATATTTAACAAAAAAGATATAATTAAATTCAATTGAGCCAAATGTTAATATATTATTAATTTATTTTATATAAGGTAAATGTACCAGTCGTGGACCATGTTAAGAGAAATTTTCATTAAAAAACACTATTATTCTAATATTATATGTAAAATAAAATTTAAAATATTTATGTTATATCCATGTCTGTTTTTTATTACATTAATAGATATATTAAAATTATTTGAAATTGTTTCTGTAGCTGGAAAATAATTTACTTCCAACCGCCGGTCGTTAACATTTTTCTATTATAAGAGAACCCCTCACTTTTTCATACTCTTTTGTTTCTATAATATTAAGACAAAAATTACATAAAGAGTATAAATACAGTAATTTATAATATTTCTTCATTTTATTGAATAATTTATACACTAATATTTTTATTAAAAATATTATTATGATTAAAATATTGAAATTAGAAAACATTTTAAGAACTCTTTTAAATTAAATATGAATCCAAACATTTTTAATAATCAAATAAAGAATAAATTTTAAATAATTTTTTAGAAAAAATTATAGTAGGGATAGATAAAGGGTTCGTAAAATAATTATAAATTCGTTCTAATTTTTTAAATAATTTTTATTTAAATCTAAGTAGTTTTTTTTACATTTGATACATTTATACATTTAAAAAAATATAGTATTATTAAAATTATAACTATTATTTGATGATACAATTATTTATTTCTCTTATTTTTTTCATTAACGAGAATTAAATTTTCAATATCTTCCTAAATCATTATTACCAAATGTACATATAAATTTTAAAAATTTTATTTCTATAACTAAGAATTAATTATTTTTTATTTTTCTTTTATTTTTTCATTTATTTGCTCTAATTTAGTAGTTTCTTCATCCATCTATACAAATAAAATCATAAAATAAAAAATTAATATTCTATATTTAATAATAATAATGAATTCAAATGAATGGATTAATTAAAATTCAAAATAAAATGCAAAATACTCACCATTTGTTTAAAAATTGATATTTCTGATTTTATATAATTAATTCTTGATGGTTTTCTTAGAAGCGCCCTTGTTAAGACTAATTTTCTCATAATAAGACTTTTGTATTGTTGTTGCTAAATGAATAAAGAAGTAATTAGTAAAAAATTATTTAAATATCAAGATCAAATTTTATTTAATTGAAAAGATATTTACAAAGTTAATCGTTTCCTCAACTTCCTGTCTTTCTAAGAGTAATTGGTTAATATCCATTTCCATATCAGCCATTTCCTAAAATATAATAGTCAAAAAATGAATAGACTACATAATATGTAAATTAAATGAAATATTTACCTTTGCGTTGTTTCTTAAATCTGAAGATAAACTCGGATTCCTCACAATTTTTATTTTTTAAACTAAAATGGAGAAAATTGATTAGGTTCTTTACACGAAGGTGGTTCGTTGAAGAATGACGAGAAATATAGATTCCTTCTGAATTTACCCTTTCTCGTGGGTGTGAAGGGAGTGGGGGCAAACCCTCTTCCTGGAAATTTATTGTTTCTACCTTCTAATCTACTCAACCATAGCAAATTTTTAAATAATAGAAAAATTGTCAAAGGTTTTAAAGAATTTTAAACTTTCTCAAATATTTCTCAGGGGAAAAAAAAATAAAATAAAATATTTATTTTTCTATTGAATATTGTGGTTTTGAAAATCTTTTATATTTTATTTATTTAGTTTTTAACACAAAAAAAATAGGTTGACCTGTGGCCAGGTCCGAACCGACCGACGCGACGGTTTGAAATAAATTAATTTCCAGCTACAGAAACAATTTGAAATAATTTTAATATATCTATTAATGTAATAAAAAACAGATAGGCATATAATATAAATATTTTTAATTTTATTTTATTTAGAATATATATGTTTTTGAAATTTTAAATGAAAATTTACTTTCATCATCTTAATTAATAAATGCATGTTTTCTATACCAAGCAATTTTTAGAAATTTACTTTGAATTTCTCGTTATTGTGTTCATCTTTTGGATATATTTGCATTGTGTTATTTCTCAATCGACCACTCAATATTGTTATTTTGAACCAAAATACAGTTAAAAGGATTGATCTAGAAAAAAATTCTCTGAATATGTTTAATTTTTTTTTAGGTAGAAAGAATAAGAATGAAGAGGGAGGTGGACCCTTTCAATGACAATGTACCCTGAACCATTGTTTCTTGTGTAGAAAATAGGATGTTTCACGGACAAAGGTCAGTTCATTCCCAACTTTCCTCAATATCACGTGTCCAAAAAATTCATTTACTAAAGTGAATTTAAGTTATTTTATAGAAAAAGTGAATATCACTTGAACTTTAATTCCGAAAGTCATATTATTTGGATTTTTTTTTTATTTAGATTCTTTTGATTTCCGATTATTATTATGGATTTGGAAGAAATACAAAAAAATATTGTTGAAACAAAGGAAAAAATTAAAAAGGTCAAATATTTCTATATTGAAAATAATTTTCATTTTATTTTTTTTTTATCATGCTTATTTGTTTTCTATTTATTTATTCTAGATACGACAAAATGGAGACAAATTAATTCGAACTGAATTTCTAGATCGGAACCTCGAGCAGATTCATAAATATGCAAATATGAATGCTCACAAGGAAAAAGTTTTAAAATACTTCGATAAAGTAAGTAATTAATTATTGGATAATTATGATTAATTCTATTTTCTTTTTCTATCATGAATTTTAAAAATATTCAATTATGACTGCCACATTTATTAATTTCATTTTTTCTTTTTCATCCATTTAGTTGGAGTATTATCAGTCAAAATTGGAGGAGTTCGAGATGATTATAAAAATATTTGACTCGTGATGTATTCAAATATCAATTTACTCTCATTATACTTAAACACTTAATTTTTGTCATTCTTAACTAGATAAATAATTATATAAGATATTTAAAAAAATTTAAATATGTAAATTAATCAAAATTATTATAAATATTATTATTAATTAATTAAAACATTTCCTTTTTATTAATTTCCTATCCAATACAATCCATTTCACCCGGTACAATTCACCCGGTATTACACCAAGTACCTATATATTAATAAGCAAATAAATAAATTATTTATAATTTTCAATGAAGAAATAAATATTTGTATTAATTAATTAATTTTTAAATTTCGCATTTTCATGTTTTAATTTTACATTTAAATATAAAATGTTCATTATTTTTATTATAAATATATATAAATATTGGACCCTGAATAAATTTTGAAAACTCATTTATATATTTCATTCTGAAATCTTAAATAATTTCAAGCACTGATTATTAAGCATTATTAATCTAATAATAAATTTACAAAATCAGTTCAAAAGAAAAGGTGAATTCTGAATTTCTATTGTTATTTGTTTACTTTTACGAATCATTTTATGAAAATGTGTTTTTTTTTTATACTTCTTTATTTATGAAATCAATTTGAATTGGATTAATTATCATATATTATATTCAAAATATTTATAAAAAACTACACATTTTGAATAATGCCCGTGTACCAAATTTCATTATTCTAACTCAAACCGTTTTAGCGTAATCTTGTCTACATACACACCGGCAGACAATTTTCTTAACCTTAGTCTGATGAGATTGTAAAAATTCAATGGAATACCTTTTGCCAGAAAAAATAAATATTAAATCCAAAAAATACTAAAAATATTGTTAAATAGCAATGTAATGAGATTACATAGAAATCGGCGAAGGAATTTTTTTCTTTCAACTGGACAATAATTTAAATAAATTATAAAAGTTTAGAATGCCAAAAATAAATAAAAGAGATTATTTTTTTTAATGTTATGTGCAATCATTGTGATGGTCTTTGAAAATGTAAGTATAGAATATTGGTATATCAACAGGTTGTTTACTAAATCAACTCACCCTTTTAACTTAAAACCTTAACAACCGGATAAGATAAACAACAACATTTTATAATGTTAGCACATATCTTTAAAAAAATGTCTTGCATTGTGTTTTCATCAATTCTGTCTGTCTTTCCATCATCATTTATACATTTTATATATATCATTGCTTATTCCTACATAGAATTAGTATTTCTAAAGACTATAATCAGACTGAAGCTTCGCTATGAAGTTTTCTATATTTACACATTCATATAATCAGTATTTTAATCATGAAACCTTTTCTCTATATTTACATATTTATTCTATACTCATATATACATATACCATATCGATTCATTCATATAATCGGGATTTTGAAGATAACTAACTTTCGGATCCTATTTTTATTAAGAAACGTCAATTACTATGCATAAACACTCCTATAATAATTTTTATTTAAAACCAATTTAAAAATTTAAATAAAATTTTAATTTATTAAAATTAATTAAATAATTGAAAGATATGTATAAAAATATGTATAGTAATAACAAGTATATAGATTTTTAATAATTTTTAATAATTTAATATATTATTTGAATATTAGAGAAATTGTTGATTTTTTGATTTAATGATTGAAATGAAGACACTTTTAATTTATTATAAATACTCGTAGAGCCTCTAAATTTCTTAAAGAAAATTAAATAAATTCTTTTTCGCGAAAATTTTCAAATACAGGTAAATGTTGTCATTCACTCCTTTGTTCTTATTATTATTTATAACTTGATTGATATTTTGCTATTCTTTATTATGTGTTTGTTTTTGACCTTTTTGCAAACCATTTTTTTTTATCTTCCCCTATGATGACAATATAATAAGGTATTTGATATAAATAATAGATTTTTCACTATTTTTTACTTTCCCGACAAAAATTACATAAAGAGTATAAATACAGTAATTTATAATATTTCTTCATTTTATTGAATAATTTATACACTGATATTTTTATTAAAAATATTATCATGATTAACATATTGAAATTAGAAAACATTTAAGGAACTCTTTTAAATTAAATATGAATCCAAACATTTTTAATAATCAAATTAAGAATAAATTTTAAATAATTTTTTAGAAAAAATTATAGAAGGGATAGGTAAAGGTGTTCATAAAATAATTATAAATTCGTTTTAATTAAATAATTTTTATTTAAATCTAAGTAGTTTTTTTTTACATTTGATACATTTATACATTTAAAAAAATATAGTATTATTACAATTATGACTATTTCTCTAATATTTTTTCATTAAGGAGAATTAAATTTTCAATATCTTCCTCAATCTACACAAATAAAGTAAAAAACAAAAAATTAATAAGATGAACATAATAATATTATACAATTAATAGAGAATATATTTTCCATTATTCGAAATGAAAAATACCTACCATTTTTTTCAACGTCTGTAATTGAGATTTTAAATATTGAATTCTCGATGAGTTTTTATCAATCGCCCTTGTCATGAGTAGTTTTGTCATAATATGGCTCTTTAATTGCTCTTGCTAAAGAAATTAATTTGCATAATTAGTACACACAAAATATTTACAAATCAATTTTTATTTAATTGAAAAGATATTTACAAATTCAATCGATGCCTCCAATTCTTCTTTTTCCATTTCCATATCAGCCATTTCCTAAAATATAATATTCAAAAAATGAATAGACTACATAATTTATAAAATATAAAAATATGTAAATTAAATGAAATGTTTACCTTTGCGTTATTCCTTAAATCGGAAGATAAACTCGGATTCCTCACAATTTTTATTTTTTAAACTAAACTGGAGAAAATTGATCAAGTTCTTTACACGATGGTGGTTCGTGGAAGAATGACAAATAATAAAGAGAGATTCCTTTTTCATTTACCCTTTCTCGTGGGTGTGTCTATGCTAGTGTGAAGGGAGTGGGGTAAACCTCTTCCAGGAAATTTATTGTCTCTACCCTCTAATCTACTCAAAAATAGCATTTTTTAAATAATAGAAAAGGTTTTACAGAATTTTAATCTTTCTGAAATAAAATAAAATAAAATAAAATATTTATTATTCTATTGAATATTGTGTTTTTGAAAATTTTATTTTATTTTAATGGAGAAATCTAAAAAATTAATTGCTATAATTTTATAATGAAATAAAAATATTAAAAATTATTAATACAAAATTCTACAACCTCCTATTTTTTATAATTATTTTATTTATATACATATATATATATATATAGATGAACAAAATATTGAAGAATATGAAATTAATATCACAAAGGTTTTTAAATATTCAAATACGTACATTGAAAAACAAGAAAGGTCAGTTTAAACAATCGAAAAGAGAAAGATAATGGCATTAATATAATTTAATAAATATATTGGAAATTTTAATAATATTTATTTAATTTAATTATAATTATTCATACTAATATATTAATAAATATCTTTTATTAAATTTATTATTATCACAGTAATAAGATGCTTAAATATAATGAATTCTTGTTGATTTAATTTCATAAAATAAAAGTATAAATTTAATAATGTATATTAATTAAGAATTAACAGAATCTATGCGCACGGTAGTGCGCCGGCCAAGTTCCAGCAAGCCGCGCGCATGCCGTAAGTATATTTACACGAATGGTTTGGAGACACTTTTGACCCCCCTGTATCTCAGTGCCTATTGCAAGTACAGAGATAAAATTTTATCATGTAGTCATATACTAGAAATAAAGTAGTATGCCAAATTTCATAGATATAGCTTCAGTAGAACCTGAAATATGACCCTGTGAAAATAGCTTCTTTTGGCACTGATTCACTGATTGGTCATTAAAATTATTAATGTATTTCCAATTGTCCTAGCGCTATGAAATTTGGCATACAGGTCGTGTGTTATAAGTAGGTTAACAAAAAATTATGAAATTTAAGAAATCGGTCAAGCTTGAGTTGTTATAATCGAATATCAATGCGATTTTAACGAAATCAAACGAATTCATTGGTTTTGTCAGAAACTAATCAAGCTAGGACTTCGAAATTTGGTACACCGATATTATTCACAGTTTGTAGATTTCTTTTAAAATTTCGTCAAAATCGGTTAACCGGAAGTGGCACTTTACCTACACTGGTTGTGTTTACCTTTCAAGTAAAGTACCAGTTTGCTTCGAGATATTTACTTCCTATTTTGTATATAGATTTAAAAATATGAAAAAAATTTAGATACCAAATTTCATCATGATCTGACTACCGGAAGTGACATTTTACCTATACAAGTAGCGTTAGGTGTAAATTATAAATATATATAATAGTGTTAAACCATTTTACTTTATAATGTAAATTAATTAGTTTGTTTATTTTTATTGTTATAACTTAACAGTTTCTATATAATTTTCAATTAATATTAATAAATTTGCAATTTTTTTAAACACAAAATTACTTCAAAGGCTAAGAATGGACGCGGGCGCGGCACACAAAGGAAAAAATAGGAAGCTTTCTTACAAAAAAGTATTGAAATCTAATCAAAAACATACCTGTTAAAAAGGGGGCCAAGTTCCTATCGTCTATTTGTTTGCCTAAAAAAGGGTTCAAATCCATCCCAATGCCAAGTTTAGATGCACTTTAAAATCAATCATAATCATTTTCATCAACAGCCTGATCCACTGGTAAACATTTGGCATTCCCAAGAATCGCCACCACACCCAGTCCTCCGCCTCCTGCATCCAGACACGCCACTTTATTCGCGTCAACGGTCCATCTGGCCGAAATTCACTTTACCATACACCCAACTTAAAATATGGTATAGTTGTTAAAATACATAGGTACATGGTTTAAAATATCTAAAATTATAATACTTAGAAATTTGAACTTGGCAGGTTTTCGTGCTCTACGTAACACTAGATTAATTGTATAATTATATTTATTATTTAAATATATAAATTAACCTGCTAAGTTCAAATTTCTAAAATAAAATAGTTATTTTATTTTTTAATTTTAATTTTAATTTTAAATTAAGTGAGATTACATAGGGATGAATGGGGGTCGAAGGAATTGGTTGTTAGTCTTCTAAGTTGGCTGTATCATAAAAAAGCCTGAATTCAAATTAACGAATAACTTTATGAATGAAGTTTAAAATTATAAATGTAACTTTAATGAAGATATACAATACAATAAATTATATACAATATGAAAATTAACTTAAAGGTAGGCAAAAAATATTTTTACATTATTTTATATTTAATATTTAAGCAATTTATATCAATTTACATATTCCCAGTCCGTTAACTGTTCGTTTTCAGCTTCATTCAATTTCTTAATATAGTGTATGTATGTATAACGTACGGCAGCTAAATGAATGAAAAATAATAAAAAAAAATGTTTAACACATTTTAAAATCGATATATAAAAATCATTTTTCTTTTTCCTCTTCATCTCTTTTTCTTCTCTAAAATAAAACAAATAAAAAATCATTGATATTAAGTCATACATTTAGAATCAATTTTCAGCCAATGATAATATCTATCATGATAATTGAATAAATTCTTAAAATATTTTTAAACTTCTCCTACTTGCTCATAAGTTTTTATATATGTATATTGCAGATATTTCCATATGATTCATTAAATTATTTATTAAAATTAAAAATAAAAAATAAAATAAAAAAGAGGACTTGAAGATATTCAAAATTATGAATTTAATAAGATTCCAAAACACTTGTCTTATGTACATTATGTTACTATTAATATTTTAAATAAATATAGGTAGAGGAATAATTATCTATTATCTATTATTTAATATACCTTCTGCCTAGTCAGCATACTATTTCTTGGATATTTTTCTTTTTCCTCCTCATCTCTTTTTCTTTTCTAAAATAAAACGAAAATACAACATAGATAGAAAACAATTTTCAGCAAATGATAATATTTAGAGGAAAATTTATATTATTATTTCATATACCTGCTGCCGTGGTGGTGGGGGCGGTGGTCCTGTTGGATGTGGTGAGTCTGGTGGTTTTAAAATTTGCTACCAAACAAAAAATTAAATTGAAAATAAAATATATATATATATTTTTTAAATTTTTTGAATATATTCCAATTTTATTTATTTAACACTATATTATAAAAATCTTGGACACAGAGATCGTCAACATAAGGGAGATGTCATGTCATGTCACATATTAAAGAAGAATTTTATAAAATACCATATATTAAATATTTACTAACCATTTCCTCATTCTTTATCCTTTGGAGTTCGATTTCAGCAATAAGCAATAAAAAAGGGCATATACCCATTTCAGAATAGTTCCAATGTAAATGTCCCTACGCAACATATATAAAATCACAATAATTAAAATCTTAATAATATAATTAATTACAGTAGTGTTTATATATTTTTTATATATTTATTTATTAATTTATTTTTTAGGTTAAATTTAGCTGGTTTTAATTTTTATGAAATGTTATTTAATGATTTATGTTAAATTATTGACTAATTAATAGATAATTAAATAAATAAACAAAATGTTACACTCGAGACGGGAAATTCCATTCTTTATTATATTCAAAAAGTAAAATACGATTTCATTATCCGATATGACAACAAAATAAAAATTAGCTGGAGTGTCTCCACTCGACTATATAGCAATTGGAATTGGATTAAATAACATATATTCTATTTAAATTTAATTTAATTAATTATAAATTATAAATTAAAATTAATAAATAATATTTTTTAAACCAGCGCATGTTTGGCTCTGTTGATGGCAGCACGTCACGTGTTGACGCGTGAGATTTGCAGTGTTAAAAAATTAATTCTGGTACTTTCAGCGATTCAATCAAACTGAAATTCTATATATAGCAGTTTTATACAATTATTAATCATGTGAAAAATTATCAAACATATATCTTTATTTTTACGGTCACTTTAGAAGAAAAAACAATTAAAACGTAGGTAATGACCCTCTTCCGGTTGAGCTACATTTCTCAAAAGTTGATAGAAAACTACGAATTTTGAATAATGCCCGTATACCAAATTTCATGATTCTAGCTCAAACCGTATTATAATAACATTATTATTATTATTATTAATTTATATATATATCACCATATTTTATAAATAATTTCATATTATATTCAAATAACTTGGATTACATCTTATATATTTTTCAATTTACATAGAAAATATTAATATATTTGTTTCTAAGAATGAAATCTAATTAATATTCGTAACTGCATAGTACAAAACAATATTTACTTTTAATTTAATATACTTTAAATATATATCTTATTATTAATAATAATAATAAAAATAATAATATATCTTATATTAAATACGTTTAATTGAATTTCAATATATAATTGGATTAAAATGTAGTTCGGTCTTAACTTTCAAAGTGTTGTCTAATGAATAGAAAAAAATTGTAAATCATTTTTTTCTATTATTTCGATTGTTCATTGTGATGTTTATTGAAATGTTACTTTGGTATACTTAATGTCAGTTGGTAAACCGATTTCAAAAAATAATTCCTAGAAAACCCTTTTCAAAATAAACAATTGTTTTCTATGAAGATGAAATACCTTTTTAAAATTATTTACAATTTGCAATATATTAGGCATAAATAAAATAATATTTTTTTTCTCTCTTATAAGTATGGATATACTCGTAAAATGAAGAAATTCAAACTTTAGGCCCATGATAAATGTTTTAAAAAATGTATGTTTTGGGACATGATTTAATAAATCGATTACTTTAATAATAATAATAATTACAGATAGATAATATTTTTTAAACCTGTAGTTCAATATATATAGAATAGAAAATAAATCAATCATTTAGTGTTATTAGATAGTGATTTTCTAAAACCGTTTTGTGTTTGAGATCGAATAATGATGTAAACGAGTAGTTCAAAAATTTTCAACAAATCCTTATTTAAAACTTTTATTTGGAAACATATTTTTGTTTATATATTTCTATTATAATGAGATCGTTTATTATTTATTTTAGTATTAAATATTTTTCAATATGTTTTTTTTTATAATGCCTTATTAGTTGGTTATTTCTAAATATTTCTACACAACTGTCTGAATATTAATATAATCTATGAATTTTATTTATTCAAATAAAAATAGGAATATTCTTATCAAATGAAACTATTAAAATTTGTTAATACCAACTATAGTATATCCTATATCGGATTAGGGCATACTTTACAGTTTGAGTTTAAAATAAAATAAAATAAGAAATATTTTCTTTTATATTTGCTTGAATTAAGATAGAAAAAGAATATATTTTTAATAAAATCATTAACAACGATTTTATTTAAAATGATAAAAATAGGAATTTTTTTTTTATTTAATTAATGATTTCATCATGTTTTTTAATATATATATATATATATTTATTTTTAATTTTAAGACACGCTATAGTTTGATTGTATAAGAATATTCAATAAACATAGGAACATATAAAATGTAATTTAAATAAAAACTTACCTTCACCAGATGCAGCAAGATATTTGTTATTTCTACTTAAGTCGATAAGTATCAAGCACTTGTCCACTATGTCCTTTTATTTGTAAAAGGCGGGTCGGATGAATTATAAAAATAATTGAAACGACACTCACTTTATAAGAACATAAACATCAATTAACTAGATTACTACTTAATCCGGAGAAGGATTCTACTACAATAATAAATTGTGGCTGGATAAAATTGAAAAACACTCTCCCGTTGTGTAAGAACAGCTCAAGGCAAAAGAAAAATTGGAACTGAGAGGCTCTCGGCATGGCTTGCTTTCCTATCCCTCTCTCTCGTTAGCTGCAAACCAATCCGAGTGGCTCTTGAGTAGGGCGCCGTTTCTCATTGGTTATTGACTACCAAGCCCCCTTTACTTACTTCATGATTTTTAATTCAATTTTTATAATTTATATATCTATATATATAGATATATATTTAAAATTATTATTATTATTAAATTATAGATAAGGTCAATTTTTATAAAAATTTATTGAACTTCATTAATTTTATTAATTATTTATTAATTTCATAGAGTTCCAATCATTTCAAAATAGGGAATTCCATATATATATATATATATATATATATATATACAAATGTAAAATTTGTTTATTACCTATATATCATTTTCTTCCATTTTTGACAAAGGCTACGTCCCGCAAATCTGTAATATCTTCGAAAATATTAATTATTATTTTATTTAAAAATAAATAAAAAAATTAAAAATTAATTTCTATAAAATTTACACATTGAATAATTAATTTGCAATTGTGTTCGTCATTAGAACAATTTCAATTTATAATAATTTTTTATAAAATAATTTATAACATAATTTTACATTTTTTTTTTCATTTCAAAATAAACATTGAATCTCGTAAGAGATAGTATTGCGATCACGAAAATTTTCGATGTTGAGATTTTGATGTTTTTATACGTTTTAAAGGTTCCTGAATCATTTTCACTAAGGTTGAGAAAAATGTCTGCCTGTGTGTGTGTGTATGTATGTAACCAAGATTACGCAAAAACAGTTTGAGTTAGAATGATGAACTTTGGTACATGAGCATTATTCAAAATTCGTAGTTTTCTATCAACTTTTGAGAAATGTAGCACAACCGGAAGAGGGTCATTACCTACAACGTTTTGATTTTTTTTCCTCTAAAGTGACCGTAAAAATAAAGATATATGTTTGATAATTTTTCACATTATTAATAATTGTATAAAACTACTATATATAGAATTTCAGCTTGATTGATTCGCTGAAATTACCAGAATTAATTTTTTAACACTGCAAATCTCAAGCGCCAACACGTGACGTGGTGCCATCAACAAAAAGCCAAACATGCGCTGATTTAATATTTATTATTTATAATTTATAATTTATTAAATTAACTTTAAATATAATATATTTTGTTATTTAATCCAATTCAAATTGCGAGATAGTCGAGTGGAGACACTCCAGCTAATTTATGTTCAATTATTGAAAAGTACATAAATATATTTTTATTTATCTTACTTTTACTTTACAATATTTGGCTTAAATATTAAATTAAATTTTTATGTCACAATCACATATCAAATACTTACAGTTAATCATTTAAATAGAATTAATCAAAATTAATTAAATATAAAATACAATCGAGATGTTTATATAAAAACTTTGGCTTCAATATGAAATTAAATCAAGTTGTTATTATTTTTATTATTAAAATTATTATTAATATAAATTTCTTCCACTTCAGGGAAAAAATTGTTTTTGTTTTTAACAAACAGTTTGGTTAAAATAATTTTAATTTCTTTCAAGACCTTTTTGGGGAATTTTAAGAAAAATATTTTTTTTAATTGTTTCTTGGGAACCCTTTTTATATATATATGAAATTGTTTCTGTAGCTGGAAAATAATTTACTTCCAACCGCCGGTCGTTAACATTTTTCTATTATAAGAGAACCCCTCACTTTTTCATACTCTTTTGTTTCTATAATATTAAGACAAAAATTACATAAAGAGTATAAATACAGTAATTTATAATATTTCTTCATTTTATTGAATAATTTATACACTAATATTTTTATTAAAAATATTATTATGATTAAAATATTGAAATTAGAAAACATTTTAAGAACTCTTTTAAATTAAATATGAATCCAAACATTTTTAATAATCAAATAAAGAATAAATTTTAAATAATTTTTTAGAAAAAATTATAGTAGGGATAGATAAAGGGTTCGTAAAATAATTATAAATTCGTTCTAATTTTTTAAATAATTTTTATTTAAATCTAAGTAGTTTTTTTTACATTTGATACATTTATACATTTAAAAAAATATAGTATTATTAAAATTATAACTATTATTTGATGATACAATTATTTATTTCTCTTATTTTTTTCATTAACGAGAATTAAATTTTCAATATCTTCCTAAATCATATTACCAAAAGTACATATAAATTTTAAAAATTTTATTTCTATAACTAAGAATTAATTATTTTTTCTTTTTCTTTTATTTTTTCATTTATTTGCTCTAATTTAGTAGTTTCTTCATCCATCTATACAAATAAAATCATAAAATAAAAAATTAATATTCTATATTTAATAATAATAATGAATTCAAATGAATGGATTAATTAAAATTCAAAATAAAATGCAAAATACTCACCATTTGTTTAAAAATTGATATTTCTGATTTTATATAATTAATTCTTGATGGTTTTCTTAGAAGCGCCCTTGTTAAGACTAATTTTCTCATAATAAGACTTTTGTATTGTTGTTGCTAAATGAATAAAGAAGTAATTAGTAAAAAATTATTTAAATATCAAGATCAAATTTTATTTAATTGAAAAGATATTTACAAAGTTAATCGTTTCCTCAACTTCCTGTCTTTCTAAGAGTAATTGGTTAATATCCATTTCCATATCAGCCATTTCCTAAAATATAATAGTCAAAAAATGAATAGACTACATAATATGTAAATTAAATGAAATATTTACCTTTGCGTTGTTTCTTAAATCTGAAGATAAACTCGGATTCCTCACAATTTTTATTTTTTAAACTAAAATGGAGAAAATTGATTAGGTTCTTTACACGAAGGTGGTTCGTTGAAGAATGACGAGAAATATAGATTCCTTCAGCATTTACCCTTTCTCGTGGGTGTGAAGGGAGTGGGGGCAAACCCTCTTCCTGGAAATTTATTGTTTCTACCTTCTAATCTACTCAACCATAGCAAATTTTTAAATAATAGAAAAATTGTCAAAGGTTTTAAAGAATTTTAAACTTTCTCAAATATTTCTCAGGGGAAAAAAAAATAAAATAAAATATTTATTTTTCTATTGAATATTGTGGTTTTGAAAATCTTTTATATTTTATTTATTTAGTTTTTAACACAAAAAAAAATAGGTTGACCTGTGGCCAGGTCCGAACCGACCGACGCGACGGTTTGAAATAAATTAATTTCCAGCTACAGAAACAATTTGAAATAATTTTAATATATCTATTAATGTAATAAAAAACAGATAGGCATATAATATAAATATTTTTAATTTTATTTTATTTAGAATATATATGTTTTTGAAATTTTAAATGAAAATTTACTTTCATCATCTTAATTAATAAATGCATGTTTTCTATACCAAGCAATTTTTAGAAATTTACTTTGAATTTCTCGTTATTGTGTTCATCTTTTGGATATATTTGCATTGTGTTATTTCTCAATCGACCACTCAATATTGTTATTTTGAACCAAAATACAGTTAAAAGGATTGATCTAGAAAAAAATTCTCTGAATATGTTTAATTTTTTTTTAGGTAGAAAGAATAAGAATGAAGAGGGAGGTGGACCCTTTCAATGACAATGTACCCGGAACCATTGTTTCTTGTGTAGAAAATAGGATGTTTCACGGACAAAGGTCAGTTCATTCCCAACTTTCCTCAATATCACGTGTCCAAAAAATTCATTTACTAAAGTGAATTTAAGTTATTTTATAGAAAAAGTGAATATATTTTGAACTTTAATTCCGAAAGTCATATTATTTGGATTTTTTTTTATTTAGATTCTTTTGATTTCCGATTATTATTATGGATTTGGAAGAAATACAAAAAAATATTGTTGAAACAAAGGAAAAAATTAAAAAGGTCAAATATTTCTATATTGAAAATAATTTTCATTTTATTTTTTTTTATCATGCTTATTTGTTTTCTATTTATTTATTCTAGATACGACAAAATGGAGACAAATTAATTCGAACTGAATTTCTAGATCGGAACCTCGAGCAGGTTCATAAATATGCAAATATGAATGCTCACAAGGAAAAAGTTTTAAAATACTTCGATAAAGTAAGTAATTAATTATTGGATAATTAGGATTAATTCTATTTTCTTTTTCTATCATGAATTTTAAAAATATTCAATTATGACTGCCACATTTATTAATTTCATTTTTTCTTTTTCATCCATTTAGTTGGAGTATTATCAGTCAAAATTGGAGGAGTTCGAGATGATTATAAAAATATTTGACTCGTGATGTATTCAAATATCAATTTACTCTCATTATACTTAAACACTTAATTTTTGTCATTCTTAACTAGATAAATAATTATATAAGATATTTAAAAAAATTTAAATATGTAAATTAATCAAAATTATTATAAATATTATTATTAATTAATTAAAACATTTCCTTTTTATTAATTTCCTATCCAATACAATCCATTTCACCCGGTACAATTCACCCGGTATTACACCAAGTACCTATATATTAATAAGCAAATAAATAAATTATTTATAATTTTCAATGAAGAAATAAATATTTGTATTAATTAATTAATTTTTAAATTTCGCATTTTCATGTTTTAATTTTACATTTAAATATAAAATGTTCAGTATTTTTATTATAAATATATATAAATATTGGACCCTGAATAAATTTTGAAAACTCATTTATATATTTCATTCTGAAATCTTAAATAATTTCAAGCACTGATTATTAAGCATTATTAATCTAATAATAAATTTACAAAATCAGTTCAAAAGAAAAGATGAATTCTGAATTTCTATTGTTATTTGTTTACTTTTACGAATCATTTTATGAAAATGTGTTTTTTTTTTATATTTCTTTATTTATGAAATCAATTAGAATTGGATTAATTATCATATATTATATTCAAAATATTTATAAAAAACTACAAATTTTGAATAATGCCCGTGTACCAAATTTTATTATTCTAACTCAAACCGTTTTAGCGTAATCTTGTCTACATACACACCGGCAGACAATTTTCTCAACCTTAGTCTGATGAGATTGTAAAAATTCAATGGAATACCTTTTGCCAGAAAAAATAAATATTAAATCCAAAAAATACTAAAAATATTGTTAAATAGCAATGTAATGAGATTACATAGAAATGGGTGAAGGAATTTTATTCTTTCAACTGGACAATAATTTAAATAAATTATAAAAGTTTAGAATGCCAAAAATAAATAAAAGAGATTATTTTTTTTAATGTTATGCAATCATTGTGATGGTCTTTGAAAATGTAAGTATAGAATATTGGTATATCAACAGGTTGTTTACTAAATCAACTCACCCTTTTAACTTAAAACCTTAACAACCGGATAAGATAAACAACAACATTTTATAATGTTAGCACATATCTTAAAATTAATGTCTTGCATTGTGTTTTCATCAATTCTGTCTGTCTTTCCATCATCATTTATACATTTTATATATATCATTGCTTATTCCTACATAGAATTAGTATTTCTAAAGACTATAATCAGACTGAAGCTTCGCTATGAAGTTTTCTATATTTACACATTCATATAATTAGTATTTTAATCATGAAACCTTTTCTCTATATTTATTTATTTATTCTATACTCATATATACATATACCATATCGATTCATTCATATAATCGGGATTTTGAAGATAACTAAATTTCGGATCCTATTTTTATTAAGAAACGTCATTTACTATGCATAAACACTCCTATAATAATTTTTATTTAAAACCAATTTAAAAATTTAAATAAAATTTTAATTTATTAAAATTAATTAAATAATTGAAAGATATGTATAAAAATATGTATAGTAATAACAAGTATATAGATTTTTAATAATTTTTAATAATTTAATATATTATTTGAATATTAGAGAAATTGTTGATTTTTTGATTTAATGATTGAAATGAAGACACTTTTAATTTATTATAAATACTCGTAGAGCCTCTAAATTTCTTAAAGAAAATTAAATAAATTCTTTTTCGCGAAAATTTTCAAATACAGGTAAATGTTGTCATTCACTCCTTTGTTCTTATTATTATTTATAACTTGATTGATATTTTGCTATTCTTTATTATGTGTTTGTTTTTGACCTTTTTGCAAACCATTTTTTTTTATCTTCCCCTATGATGACAATATAATAAGGTATTTGATATAAATAATAGATTTTTCACTATTTTTTACTTTCCCGCATACTTCGTATAAGGGAATTATTGGAATCGTCCAAAATTTCGACTTCGAGATTTCGATAGATCTTGACGTCATAGACCTCCCTGAGTCGGAAAATACCATTATTTAAAATGACACTTCCGGTAGTCAGATCATGATGAAATTTGGTATCTGAATTTTTTTGTATTGGTTTTATCCTCGATTAATTAGTTTTTTCTCAATTTAAAATTATATGACGTCATCCAGCCATACATTACATATATATTATAAATAAAATAAAATTAAAAATATTTATGTTATATGCCTATCTGATTTTTATTACATTAATAGATATATTAAAATTATTTGAAATTGTTTCTGTAGCTGGAAAATAATTTACTTCAAACCGCCGGTCGTTAACATTTTTCTATTATAAGAGAACCTCTCCTTTTCATACCCTCTTGTTTCTATAATATTAAGACAAAAATTACATAAAGAGTATAAATACAGTAATTTATAATATTTCTTCATTTTATTGAATAATTTATACACTAATATTTTTATTAAAAATATTATCATGATTAACATATTGAAATTAGAAAACATTTAAGGAACTCTTTTAAATTAAATATGAATCCAAACATTTTTAATAATCAAATTAAGAATAAATTTTAAATAATTTTTTAGAAAAAATTATAGAAGGGATAGGTAAAGGTGTTCATAAAATAATTATAAATTCGTTTTAATTAAATAATATTTATTTAAATCTAAGTAGTTTTTTTTTACATTTGATACATTTATACATTTAAAAAAATATAGTATTATTACAATTATGACTATTTCTCTTATATTTTTTCATTAAGGAGAATTAAATTTTCAATATCTTCCTCAATCTACACAAATAAAGTAAAAAACAAAAAATTAATAAGATGAACCTAATAATATTATACAATTAATAGAGAATAGATTTTCCATTATTCGAAATGAAAAATACCTACCATTTTTTTCAACGTCTGTAATTGAGATTTTAAATATTGAATTCTCGATGGATTTTTATCAATCGCCCTTGTCATGAGTAGTTTTGTCATAATATGGCTTTTTAATTGCTCTTGCTAAAGAAATGAATTTGCATAATTAGTACACACAAAATATTTACAAATCAATTTTTATTTAATTGAAAAGATATTTACAAATTCAATCGATGCCTCCAATTCTTCTTTTTCCATTTCCATATCAGCCATTTCCTAAAATATAATATTCAAAAAATGACTAGACTACATAATTTATAAAATATAAAAATATGTAAATTAAATGAAATATTTACCTTTGCGTTATAATACGTAGGTACATGGTTTAAAATATCTAAAATTATAATATTTAGAAATTTGAACTTGGCAAGATATAGAATTAAGATCAAATTGAATTAGGTTCAAATTGAGAAGCCTAAAATTAATGATAATAATAAACAAAGAAAAATTAATTTTGTCAATAAATAATTATACTAGGACGCTCTTATGTCACGCTAAACATACTCTACCCATTTAGCGGGAAAAAAAGGGATTCTTTTAGACGAATCCCCAGCGAAGGCGAGAGACAAAAGGAAAAGATAGGAGCCACTTCGCTTCCACTAACGATTCGAGAGACGCTAAAACAAACAAACTTCTAATTAATCTAATTATTGATTAAAATAATTGTTTTCTTTTGAAATCTTGACCAACTAGAAAAGGTAATAATGATGGTATAACCAATTCAAGTGATTCAATGTTATATTCAGCTTTGGGCCCCTGCCTCTTATTTATTATTAAGATTTCATTTTTTTCATTTTTTATTCTTTATAATAATAAATAGAATAATAATTTTTTAGTTTATTACTAATAGTATTAATAATATGAAATTTATCTGTTCTTTGTAAAAATTGAATTGTGATAAAAAATAATTTTTGTAAAATAAGTAATCGTTTATTAACCAATAATTTTAAGGAAATTTTTACGTTTTTTTTATAATAAAATTAATTAAATTTTGCAATTTATCTAATAAATGAAAAGAGAAATGTTGAGTATTGTGCGCCCCTCTCCACGTCAGCCGGCCGGCCCCTCCTAAATCCCCCTCCACAGCCAGACCAACTCGAGCAGGTGGCCATACTAAACGGAATTCAAGATGGACTGCGTTTTATCCATCGAATTTATGTCTACCATTCCATATTATAACAAAGATTTATTTATTCTTTTTCATTTTTTTTTATATTTTGTCATAATCACTTTTGCAGCGAATTATCAATTTATCATAAAGTACGTAATATAATAATATACATATATTAATATTAATAGACCAATATAAGTATTATTATTATTTTATTTCGAAAATTATTAAAAATTATTATGATATTTTTAAATTGCATGAATTTTAGATAATTTTGAACGGAGTTTGAATATATAACAGGATATTTATAATAATATTATATATTTCTTTCTTTTGAGTGGATATAAAGTTTGTATAAGATTATAATGAAAACTAAATTTTTTTTCGCTTACTGTCTGTCTGTCTGTCTGGTGGCTCTTATGGCAAATTGAAATCGATTTTTCATCAACTTTAAACTTACCTAGAATTTTGACAATTCTTATAGATAATTCATTGGATCCCTAGAAGTAATATCATTTAATTATAATAAATTAATTTTAATGCAAGTAGCAAATGACAGAGGAACGCATTGAGACACGTCCTTACAGGGCTTCGAACCGGAACTGAACCGAAAACCGAAAACCGAAAAAAACCGGTATTTTTGTCGGAACGAAAACCGGAGCTGAACCGAAAAAAATAATATCGGTTTATTTCGGTTCAGTACGTGTTCAATCCAGAGTTGCCACAAGAGGTGTTTTGGCAACACCCAAGCCCGAATTTTTTTCAATTAGTTATGCCTCGCACTGCATGGTGTCGCTAAAAACTTTGTTTCAAAAATTAGTGTCCTAGTCATACTCTCCCTTCGGTTGTGTTGGCAGCGTCTCGTAGTCGCAATACAGAATTTAATGTTTTCATCGTTTATTTAATACTGATATTTTGATTTAATGATAGTATTAATTTTTTAAATTATTTATTCCATTTGTTACAGGGTTATGTATTGATATAAAGAAAATGATTCATAAATATAAATAAAATTATTAAATAAATTTAAACAAATATTGAATAACTTTGACCAAGTACGAAGATTAGACAGTAAAAAACTTATTTTAGAATTTTGGGAGGAAAATAAAAATACATATCCTCATTTTAACAAAATTGCAATGGTGGTTTTAGGAGATACTGCAACACAAGTTAGTGTTGAAAGAGCTTTCTCTGGTTTAAAGTTTATTTTACGAGACAATAGAAATAGTTTAAATGAAAATATATTAGAAGATATTTTAATAATTAGAGGTATAATTTTCATCTTTTATAATTCTAGTTAATATATCCAAGAATCCTGTATACTTTAACATTAAATATACGAATTTGTTTCGTTTGTTGAGTGTTTGTGAAAGTAGAAGGATGTAAAAAAATATTCATACTTATTTGTTTCGTTTAATAAATTATATTAACATCTTATATTATATACTTCTAATTATTATACCTTTAATTAATTATTATTATTTATATTATATTGTATCAATTCATGTAGTATGATTTAGGGTGGTAGCAAGAAATATTTTTATATATTTATGGCAGACTCGGCATACCCCGACCTAAATTTCTAATACAAATAAAAGGTCTTTAAAATTAATTAATCGGAGCTGAACCGAAAACCGAAAACCGAAAAAAACCGTTATTTTTACCGGAACGAAAACCGGAACCGAACTGATATTTTTTTTTTTTATTGAACCGGAACGAAAACCGAAACGAAAAAAATAACGGTTCGAAGCCCTGCGTCCTTATGTCCATGTCTCCGCTTTTAGAATCTTGGTAAAATCTATTTTTTTTTTAAATGTTATCTATTTTTTTACAAAATTTATTAATTTTTATTATTTTAAAAGGGAAATTAAACTAAAAATTATGTCAATCAATTTTTTGTGCATAAAAAAACATATAACTTATAATAAATAGGAATGTAATCGCTTTTTCATTAACGCCATCTGACGGATAAATATTGAGTTGGTGTCCCTTGTTAAAAATTCAAAATAATTTATAAGATTAAAAGAGGGATTTTTAATTAATATATACTAAATGCACCCAACGTTTTTCGTTGTAGATGGAGAAATTGATCCATAAATTTGTCAGGCCTATATCAAAATTATTTTATTCTTTTTAGTTCATCGATTGTTTCTTATTTGTGTATATAAATTTAAAATTTAAAAAATTGAAAAAGTATTTTAAAGTGAATCGAAATGTTTTATTATTAATGTTTCTTTTAAAAAATATAAGAATATTTTTCATCAATATCTTATTTATATATTCATAATATATATTTATTATTTATATTTAATTTTTTCCGAATAGAAAAAAAAAATAGAATTAATAAAATAAAATAAATATCTTTTGTCAATCAGACTGAAGTGTTTTTTTTTTTTGCATTCGATCGCTTTTAATTTTTTCTTACTTGTGTTTTATGTTTTATTTATTCAGCTCAGTTTTGGAGCTATAAGTAAATTTGATAATAATTTATTTACATACACTCTCACACTCAGACACTCATACATTCATTCATTCATTCTCACAATCATACATCACTTGAAGAGAAAGTCGGCCATCGACGACGTCCCTATTTTAGTTTCATCCTCCAGTTTTTTGATATAGCACGCTCCTCGAATATCGAGAACATGGGTCTTCTTAAGTCTCCTGTAGACTTCACTGTTGTCTAGGAGAGCAA